>VZTE01005075.1:612309-681490 GCA_013397775.1 Eulacestoma nigropectus | reverse complement strand
GGGCCCTGCCGAAAGCGGCGGTGGAGGCCCGTCCTGCTGCGCAGCGTTGTCGGCAGCGTCCAGGAGGGTGAGTAGGGGCCGCCGGCGGGGCTGAGGTGGCGCCGAAGGAGGCCCGACTCCTTGGCCCAGCTTCGAGCTGGCTCGACCCGGGCGTCCCGGCTGGGGCCAGCCCTGCCAGGGTTAGCGAGGGGTTTCGGCTGGCGGAGCCCGCAGCCCCTCCTCGCCCGCGGCCCGAGAGGTGTTCGTGGCCGTGGGCTCGGGGCCGGGGGCTGCAGGGCTGGCTGGGGGCGGACTGTGTGAGGCGGAGCTCCCGGGGCTCGGCATTGCAGCCCCTGGGCCGGGTAGCGATGGTTCCAGGGTTTAGGACTTGCTTTTAGTTGTCTCCGTAGAAAGCTGTACGTTTAAGAAGGAAGCATATTTGAAAAAAGGTGCAGATTACTGATGGGTAGTTATCCAGATGCAAAAATGAATAGGGAAAAGAGCATTGGCTTCAGCAGCACTTTGCTGAAGTTGCAGCTTTGGAAAAAGAATAAAAGAAAAATTTGGAACTAATTTGATTTCTCGTTTCTCTGTTTTGTTAGTGAATATGAAATGAATATGACTTACGAAAGTCAGTAGATCTTAAGACTAATGCAATGAACAATAAGGTATTAGGAAAAAAGCATGTTTAGCTTCAACTTTCTTGAGTTTTCTGTAGTGGTCGATACTGAAACAGCCAATATCTGTGCTCTGCTTTAAGCAGAAATGATTCTATGATGGAGCTGTAGAAAAGCTCTTCCTGGACATGTGTAGGAAGAAAGTAGTAGCAACAAAGTACTATTTAAGTGAAAAGATGTAATGGATTCTTGATGTAGAGTGATACGGTGATTTAGTGACTTTTTTCCCTGTGTCACAGCAGCTGCAGGCTTCTGCTACTGCCAGCGTTATTACCAGTGTCTTCTCGAGACTACCTATAGGAGCTTATTTTGGAATGTATTTTGATGTTGCTTACGAAGTTGTCAAAAGTAGGAGTGAAATGAAATGTTGATATATCTTTTCACTGGGTTCAGAAAACATTGGCAAAGGTGGGTAGTGTTGAGTGGGCATTAAGTAGCAATGCTCTCTCAAGGGGTTAGGCAGTAATTTTCAGTAAATCTGTACAAGCTGCAATGCTTCAGTATGAAACAGACTAATAATAGTGTTTTTTTCCTTGAACTTATGACCGGTCCTTATTAAAATTGCCACACGTAGTGGCTTTTTTCAGTTTGGAAAGAAAACAGATTGAAGGGGTCCTGACGATTGAATGGTTTGGTACTATTTTAGTGCAGGTGTATTTAACTCCCTTTTTCTTATGCTTTCAGGACGAGGATTTGCATTTCGGAGGAAACAAAAGATTGAACGACAGTACAGGAGATTACTGAAAAAGAGAAGACAAGTGCATTCACAACAGGATAATCAATTTACTGATACATATCCAGAGCACTTGAAACATCTTTACCTTGCAGAGGAGGAAAAGCTTAAGAAGCGGCGCAGGACTCCAGATGATTCGGTGTCATCAGAAGAAAAGCTTAATAAAGCAGCAGAGTAAGTTTGCAAAATATGTCTTTAAAAAAAAATAATTCTTTCCATCACTAAAGAAATATTTTAGATCTTAACAGTTCCCATGGACTTCAGTGTGGTGATTTGCTTTACTAAAAATGCCATTGTGTCTTAAATATTTTTCCTGGTTGTTAGAAAAATAAATGGCAGTGTAACTAGTTTTGTACTTGAGACAATGAGGCATCATTGCATAGTATTGCCACCAGATGGAGATGAGAATAAAGCAAAAATATTTCTTTTTTTTTCCATAAGAGAGCGGTATTTCTAAATGAATGTTCTTGTCACTCTGCAGTTGCTTCCATGTATTGGAACTACAAAGTGAGAATGCAGCTCTAAGCTAGTACATTCAGGTTTTCTAGCTCTGAGGAGCTTGCATGATAGGGAAAACTCTTTTAGGCAGTCTTTAAGCTTCAGGAAACATCATCCCTGTGAAGATACAGCAGATAAGGTGTATGTATTACTAAAAGTTGTGTGCAATCTGATCTTTGGTACATTTGGCATTGAAGGAGTTTAGTTTGTTGTGTTTCCATGCTGACTGCTCATGCATGGCCTGGAATGGTGTTGGGTATCATGTTAAGAGTGGTGCAAACAATCCATTCAGTGTACAAGGATGAGTCTTCTGAAATCTGTATTTGTAGTTAACTTCCCTGAATATGCAAAAAGCACTGGAAGACTATTCTGTGATTCTGCAGTGGCTGTGGTGTCTATGGTTATGTCTGCTTGATGATAATCCGTGTCTCAAGAACATGTACTTTTTCTTCCAGGCCAGTTGTGACTCAAGAGAAGTTTAAAAATAAAACGTCCAATCAGAAGGCAAAAGAAGAGTATGAGAAAATAAAGGCTGAGCGTGCTAGAAAGAAAGAGGTAAATCTTAAACAGAGTTCTTCCTTGATTTTAAACAAAATCTGGATGAATACCTTTCCTGCCTCTCAGTCTTGCATCTGAACCCAGAGAAGACCGTAGGAGGTGTTGGTACTCTTTCAGTCTTTTTCAGCTTGACAGTAGTATTCAGGCACGCAGGCGTTCAAAGGATCATTCTCTTTGTTCTTAATATTTCTGTCTTGCAGTTGCCGATAGCAGGATTTTATTATGTCAGTTGGTACATCAAGGAAAGCTTAGAGCTTGATCTGCATACCCCAGTGGATTATATTAGACCTCTTAAATATTGTAGAAGGGGAAGTAATAACAATACCATCATGTGATGAAAAATGAAATACTTACCCTATTTCTTAAGGCATTATCATAATGCAGTCTTCATACTTTGACCAGCAGTGAAACAATTAAATGCAATAGTATCCACAGCCAAAATCTTTAGTAATACCCTTCATTTGAATTTAATTTGGATTATTTTTACAGGACATATTTTAATATCATTGTCGAATAGCTCACTTGAATTATTAATTTGAGAGATCCTTATTTAACTGGTTTTTTTCTCTCCCAGGATGTTCTTTGTTGCACTGTAAAATGGCACAACATGTAACATTGTAGAAGTTGTGTAACTTCCTGTTGACATACTAGATTTCAGTAGCTACTGTAAAAATATTACATAAATATATGGCTGGATAAAACACACTATTTCTTCAGTTTAGCTGTGTTTAGTTTTATGCAAGCTGGTCTTTGATTCTGGGTGAGTTACATGGTTATTCAGCTGATGGCTGCTTTTCTCCATATTAGCTACAGATCATGTCAAAAGACATTAATGTTATGACCACCTTATTTAGAGAAAATGGGAACAAGCAAAACCCCAGCAAGACTGCCGGGAGTTTTCTTTGAGAAGCCCATAAGAGTTGCCTCAGTGGAGGTGTTGGCATTTTTAATTCTGTTAAAGATAATTAGGCAAAACAGTAACTAAGTACCCCAATAACAGTAGTCATTTAAGTGGAGTATTTAAGTGGAGCATGATGAAAAAATAAAGTATGTACTCTGCCCTCGTGTGTTAGCAAACACTAGATTTGCTGTTACTTACCTTGGGAAGAGAAATAAGCTGAAAGACACAATTTTGGCCTTCTCAAAGGCCTTTTTTGGCCTAAAAAACCTAGGATTTAGTAAAGATCGTAGCAATTGTCTAAGTAAAGTGAATGTTCTTGCTTTGAAGTAAGCATTTGGTTGGTAGCTTAACTGGATGTTGTTTACAAGAGTATGCTGAACAGCAGAAAAATTATTAGATAGGAAGTGAGTTACAAGTAAGTTAGAGCTGATGCTACTGTGGTTTTTTAAAAAAGGAGGAATAAATTGTATTAGTCATTATGGTAAAATAAGTCAAGGATTCCGTATGGAGAGGGGTTATCCGTGCATATTTTTGCAAATGCTTGTTTACTTGATTGGGGTTTTTTTCCTGAGGCCTTTTAGATTTCTGTTTAGAAATCTTTTCTTGAGTTATGTCTGGTTAATTTTATATGTCAGAGAGCAAATTCTTACTGATTTTTGTATATCACTGAAGCTATCTGTGCTGTGAAAAACAAAAATATGATCGATAAATTATAATCTGTTCAGGCATTCTATAGAAATGCTTGCCTATGTGGTTAGCATGGCACTCCGTTTCAAAAAACAAACTTTATGAGAAGAAATTATCGAAATGAACTGAAGTAGTCTTTCAGTCTGATTTGTGATGTCTTGCATATTTTGGTAGGACATGATATAAGTAAAGTAAGCTGGTTATCTTGCTTGTTGTGGATGTTTGCCCAAATTACTGAGTAAAATTACAACACTAGAGAAGGGGGTGTGAGATGTTGGACAAAATCTGAACATAATATCGTGGTGATTATCTATATAGTGTTGACATTCCATCCATGTATAGTTAACACTCTTTTAGTGGTTTGGTTCCGTGTGTCCTTCGTGGAAGGTTTTACAGGTGAAGATTTGATGAGGGTTTGTCGTTTTTTCCCTCTTTTAAAGGTAAAGACAGCAGTCTGTGTTGCTTCAAAGAGGACAGGTCACTAGACTAGTTAGGTCTGGATCAATTTTCCCTAGGTAATGCTGTCCTAGTATCACAAACCTGCCCAACTCATGGTCCAGATATGGCCCATATCCTATCTGCCTATCCTGTGCAGAGGTGTCCAGTATCCTAGCACCTGCCAATATCTGGATTGGGAAGATTGGAGCTGCTGGATCACCTTTTTCTTTCTTGAACTCAAGAGGAGAAAGTGAGGAATTTTTTGCCAGTTAGTCATTTAAGGAGAATAATCAAGGAGCACATTTCACAGAAAGGAAGTAGTATACGTTGCAGCAACAAACCTTGTTGTAGGTTGTTCTACTGAAGAAGACTTGGCTGTTCTCTTGAAGCTTGAGGCTGTATAATGTGTTTTTATTGCAGTATGTGCTGAAAGAGCATCCTGATTCAGCTTGAGAGGAATGGTGTTTCTAATGGCAGTATGATACCTAATTGCCAGTACCTATGCAAAAATAAACTGTATTGCTTATAGATAGCTGTACAGTCATAGTAGGTTTGTAATTGTTTCATAATTTTACATATTTATTTAATTTCAGGAAGCAGAAAAAAGAAAACAACAAAGAGAAGAAGCTCAACGTTTGTACAAGCAAAAAAAAATGGAAGCTTATAAAATACTGAGTAAGAAGACGAAGAAAGGACAGCCAAATCTAAATTTACAAGTTGAATTTCTTCTTCAAAAAATACAGCAAAATACATAACCCCTGCATATATTTGAGTTAGCTGTGGACATTTTATTAAATTAATTTTAATAAATACTGTCTTTTTGCTTCTGTATTACTTTTGTTATTGCCTTGATTTATTTCATTAGTCCAATAATGACATATTCATCCTGAAAATATGTATTCTATGCTGAGAGTGAAAGAGATTCAGTACCTTGAAAATAAATGGTCTGTATTTCTAAACTTAAATTCTGTTAGCTGTGTAACATCCTGAATTCAAAATAATAGGCCATAGCACCATCTGAACATGTATCTAATACTTCCTGCAATTGTGACGACTAAAATTGCACTTTCGTGGGAGGACTAAAGTGATGCATGTGACATGCTTGATATCTCATAAACTGCCAGTTCTAGGAACATGTTTTGTGTGCTCTTGGATAGGTTTGGCACATGAAAACAAAGCACGTACACTATACTTGGATGGCTATTATTTATCGTTCTTCACAAAGAATAAAACTTGCTGAAGGTCCAAAAGTGGTTTGAATGTAAAGATCTTGGTAAAATAATTGTTGGTCCATTCATAAAGCTGCTTTGTAATTGGACCTACAACGTTGAATTGCTCTACCTTTTGTGTATAGCTTTGTCATGAAATTTGTTTTCTTCTATGTAGTTTTTAATTAATAGCAATTTGGGTCGATATTTTCAAGTCTGGATTTATGTATTTTCCCCGAAAGAGAGGTTATCCCTACATTTGTTTCTATTTTTTTAGTATCTTGCCATCAACCCAGTAGACAAAACACAGTATTTGTCTGTTGAGAAACTATATTTGAGGATCCCACTTTGTGGATTAAAGAAGAAAAAAAAAATAAGCTAATAATGTTTTAGAAATTTGTTCAATCCACACTTGCTCACTAAAAAATGTGTGTGCTGGTTTTGGCTGGGGTAGAGTTAATTGTCCTCACAGTGGCTGGTATGGGGCTGTGTTTTGGATTTGTGCTGAACCAGAGGGGTGGTAATAGAAGGTTTTGTTATTGCTGAGCAGGGCTTACACAGAGCCAAGATCTTTTCTCCATGCTGCCACACTGGCATGGAGATTGGGCGTGTCCAGGAGGCTGGGAGGAGACATAGCCAGGACAGGTGACCCCAACAGAGCAAAGGGGTATTGCTATGTAGTGGAAGGTATTCTGAGACCCAAAAACTAGTAAGTAAATATGACAAGGAATTCCTGAAGTATTTTTTTGACCAACTGAATTTTATTTGCCCTGTTTTAAGAATAACATCCTAACTAAGGTTTTTAACATACTCTGTAGTCAGTGAGGATACTGTCTAGAGGCAAGGAGCGTCACCTAAATACAAATCACAGGTATCACTTGTAGAGATACATTCCACAGGGAGTTAATGGCAACTAGTTCAAACATCTGGACTTCCAGAAGTAGTTGAGATCCATCCATCCTGAGTCTTGAAGAAGCCTTTGCAAGGCTTAACAACGCTTACTTAATTAAAGTCTGGGATTCACAGTGCAGGTCTGGTGAAATTTAGACACAGAGTGCAGAATAGTGAAACAGTCCTGAATGACCACACACAGCGGAACACAACAGCCGAACAGGGTACTGTGTTCTGCAGCCTCTTTTGAGCAGAGAAATTTAATTTTGTTACAGTTACCCTCTCTTTTTCCCTAAATCTGTTTTTTTCTTTTTTTAGTTCAACAGCAATTCTTTACTATAAGGTAGGGTTTTTTTTTTTTTTTTCATTTTTTCCCTTGTTTTGCTGTTTTGCTCTCTTGCTTTCTTGCTTTTTCCTTTTTTCTTTCCTTTTTTTTCTTCTGCAATATAATGAAGTATGAGGATTTAAACTGCCAATGGCAGATGGAAAGTACATGACGCACTGTTGCTGACTTGTCTCTTGAATCTAAAAGTCAAATGCTGGCATGAAACTAGAAATAATTCTCATATTCAGTGCTTTAAGAATAAAAACTATTGTAATACAATATATGTTTTCAGTGAGTGCTCAACAGAAATCAGTACACATTGCTTAGATTGCTTTAAGAAGACTCAGGTGGTGAAACATATGGGAGAATGATAATGCTAGATTATGGAAAGAATTTCTTATCATTCAGTTGTTAGTATTTACATTCAATTTATTTTATTGTCCAGTTAAGTTAGATCAAATACAATGTAAAATAAATAAATACACTTCTCTTCAAAATAGAGTCCCAAACTACATACTTAACAATGAATTTATTAATTTGTTCTTGGTTTCAAGGACCACTTGTAGATTTGTTTCTAAAAGTATCCACCAGAATGGTCAGGCTGCTGCTGTTAAGTGCTTGTTTCCCCAAGAGTTCCACGTGCTAAGTGTTTATATTAAACAGTCTTCAGGGTGATATATTTCATGCTTTCTACCTACACCAGTTTTGGGTTGCTCACTGGTGACAGGACTGCTGTATTTTAGTAGAGGATTTTGCAGGGAGGAATGGAAGAAACTGCCTTCCACAGATGGCCATCTCATTGGCTGGAAATTCATCTGGTCTCAGCGTGGAGGATTTGCTGTGCACATAAAAACTCTGCATTCGGTGTGCACACAGTACACAATCTGATCTGGCCCAGACACATCAGATTTATGGCAGGAGGCTTTGCAGCTGATCTGCACAGATACTGAGCATTTGAAGCTTCTAGAAATTTTACAACGTATTTACATACATGGCACAAAATTAGCTTTCTCAGCATCGCTGAGTGTTGGCAACCCGACATCCAAGTATGCATCCACGCTACTGGGTATTCAACAGTTATGTGAAAACAGTTGGTCATCAAGCTTCATCACACAATGTTATTGGATACAAAAAGTCCACTAACAGCAAATATTTAATAACCTTATTTGTTAATAAATTAAAGCCAACCTTATTTTTTCTAAATGTATTTCCCTTTGCTTTAGTGTCCCTTTTCAGTTTGCATCTTATTTCCCAATGATAATTAAAAATCTCCCAGCATTCTGCACTCTAGAATCAAGGAGCATGTATCTGCTGGAGGCAGAACGTCTCCTCACACTATAAAGATGTAATATGTGATATTTTGTATTCCACTGTAATCATTAATGTGAGATTTTGTCATCTCAGAGAAATATGTTAAAATACTTGCTTGTAAATACAGCACATACATTTAATTCTCCAAGGACAATGTAATTAAAGCTTTTTTTAATGCTTTTTGATTTCTCCAAATGGTCCATTCTGTAGAAATTATAGATATAAAACCCATGAATTCATTCTGTGTCAAAATTTTTACGGATATTCATGGGTTTTTTTCTCCTACTTATTTAGTTTTGGTGGGGTTTTGTATTTTCTTACTTACACATAATGTAAATAAAGCTGTTATCTTCAGTGGAAAATGGTTTTTGAGTTTAATGAGCTAGACAAGGTTCCTTTTAAAGTAATCTGGTATGCATTAAAATACTTTTAGTCGTTGACAAACCAACATAAATTAAAATATCAACTTATTTGAGGTGTATTTTTTGCAATTACTGTATATGTATCAATATGTTGAATTGCACTGCAGGTCTGAAAACACAGAACTAGTTAATATGCATTGTACTCAACATTAAAACAAAGGAGATATAATATCTACACATAGGTACCTGTAAACACTGGTCTGATTTTCAAGCAATTTCTTAAGATAGTCACTTTTTATTTTAAAACAACGTCTTGTTGTCCAGGTGGTAGCGATTACTGTTGTCCTTATTATTTTAAAACTAATTATATATATATATGAAATTTTGTGGTAATTTCAGTTTCTGAACGTGCAAGTTCAGAGCTGCTGCTCGTCGACCTTACAGTACTACGCTCCAAAGGCAGTGGAGGTATGCTGATAAATTGCCTTTGCACTAGGAGCAATAAATCATGCCAAAACTTACAAACATTTTCTATTTAACAAGTATTTTCTTTGGGAGTGAAGAAAGGGGACAAAACACAGTCAAAACATACACAGGAACACCTTCCACTTCTGCATCATACTTTGTATTGCAGCAAGTAATCCAATTTTCAGCTGCATGAGTGGGGCAGGGCAGCTCTTCCAGCCCATGTCCTCACTTCCTATCTCTGTTCAGAAGAAGCACACCTAGGAATGGGCTGCACCTTCAGTCAGTGGGGCTTAATCACGTTCTTGGTGTTAATCATATGAAGTATGAGAAGTTAGAGAAACAAAAAGGAAAAATAAAAAGCTATGTCATCATTCCTCTGGTCTCTTATCTTGTTTGGTTGTTTTTTTCCTTAAGTTGCAACCTAAGTCTTAAATAATTTCTGGCAGAGTAGTTATCTTCCTTTTTGTTTTTTTACGAGAAGAACCAGAAGAGGATCTGGAGAACTACAGGTCTGTCAGTTTGACCTCAATGCCAGGGAAGGTCAAGGAGCAGATCACCCTGACTGCCTTCACACATCAGGTGCTGGACAACCAGGAGATAAGGCCCAGCCAGCACCCGAGTATGACAGGCAAATGCTGCTTGACCAACCTAATCTCACTCTGTGTTAAGCTGATGTGCTTAGTGGATAAGGGAAAAATTGTGAATGTTAACTACCTCAGCTTTAGCAAAGCCTTTGACACTCTCTGCCCGTAGCTTGGGTGGGCGCACTCCTCATTGGGTTAAGAACTGGCTGGATGGGCAAGGCCCAGAGAGTGGTGGTGAATGGAGCTCCATCCAGGTGGCAGCTGGTCACTGGTGCTGTTCCCCAGGGCTCAGTGTTGGGGCCAGTCCTGTTTAATATCTCCATCAACAACCTGAATGAGGGGATCCAGGGCATCCTCAGCAAGTTTGCAGATGACACATAACTGGGCAGGAGTGTTGATCTGTTGGAGGGCAGGAAGGGTCTGCGGAGGGATCTGGGCATTCTGAATTGCTAGGCTGAGGCAAGTGGTATGAGGTTTAAATAAGGCAACGTGCCAGGTTCTATACTTTGGTCACAACACGTCAATGAAACACTTCAGCCTGTGGGAAAAGTGGCTGGAAATGAGCCCAGAGGAAAAGGACCTGAGGGTGCTGGTCAACAGTGACTGAACATGACCCAGCATGTGCTCAGGGGGCCGAGAAGGCCAATGGCATCCTGGCCTGTATCAGCAATAGTGTGGCCAGCAGGACCAGGGCAGTGATTGTCCCCCTGTACTGGGCACTGGTGAGGCCACACCTTGAGTGCTGTGTCCAGTTCTGGGGTCTCCGCTACAAGAAAGACATTGAGGTGCTGGAGAATGCCCAGAGAAGGGCAGTGGAGCTGATGGAGGGTCTGGAACACAAGTCCTAAGAGGAGCGGCTGAAGGAGCTGGGGATGTTTAGCCTGGAGAAAAGGTTCAGGGGAGATCCTACCACTCCCTACAACCACCTGAAAGGAGGCAGTAGCCAGATGAGGATTGGCCTCTTCTCCGAAGTAACAAGTGACAGGAGAAGAGGAAATGGTCTCAAGCTGCACCAGGTAAGGTTTAGACTGGATATTAAGAAAAATTTCTACACCGAAAGAAATTTTCCATGGAAGTTTTAAATTCCAAATAAGTTCTGAATATTGTTTATACCTTCAGCATTCACTACTGAAGAAATCCTAAAGATTTTGATTAGAAGATGGACCTACATTTAATACTCTGTGTACAATGCAAATGAATATTGTTTGCCAAAAATCTTTGATTCTGGAAGGTACAGGTATTCTACAGAAGTAATGTATAGTCACAACTTTGACAGTAAGACACTTAATTTTTTATATTTTTAGCTTTCTGGAGGTTCTTGGGTTGTATTGTAAACTCTTTTAAAATAGGTAATTACTTTCCTTGGATTTGGATTCACAAACCAAAAACATCGGTATGTTTTGGATATCTACTATCTAAGGAAAAACTTGTAACTGAAAAACAAAAAAAGGGAAAATAACCAGATCAGAAGTGAGCTTAACCTGAAACTGTAGTGTGTAGGTAGGACTCTTTTTCATTTCCCTAGAATGTCATTTGGCAAATGTGAAATTAAACTATCTCAGACCTTTAGCAGCTGTAAAAAGCCAAAACACTATGAAACAAAAAACAACACCCCCCCGCCCTCCAAAAAGCAGGAATAGCTAGAAGCATCTCTGCCTGTCAGTTTGTATTAGGTATTTCTCAAAACACTGCAGTCTCCTAGAAAATGATGAACTTCATACAGAAATGATTCTTTGACCTGTGGTATAAGAAATGTAAGAACAGAAGATTAGTGTATAACTTGTTTGCAGTTTGAATTACTATCTAATATGTTTGGGCTATTATTCCTACTCTACCAAAATCTAATTTGTACTGAAGACTGCAGACTTTCACATCTGTTAACAGTTGCAGATTAATTACAGGCTGAAAAGCTTTTCATTATCCTTTAATTTTATTGTCTTTCAGTTTCAGTTCTATGGTAGTATTAATAAATCGTAAACAGATCTTTGCAGAGGGCAGCAGAGCTATTGTATGTGAAAGAGGTTTATTCTGGAGTGGTTTTGGTATTAGATGTAAGGAAGATATCATTAAAGTGGTGGGGGATCAAAAAAGTGTATTTTTTATTTCTCAATCTGGAATGGAGGAAGGGATCTTGTTCTTCTTCCTGGCTTGGCACAAAAGTGTTTCCCTAAACTGTGTTTTCTTCTTTGAAATACTAAACGTGCACTTCCTCGTAAGCTCATATTTTTTAATGTATAGTGACACACCACAGTTGAGTTGGGGGCCTGACAGAAGAGAAAGGAATGGAAAGCACAGACAGTTGGAGAACTGCTAACAACTGCATGTTTCTTAATGTAAACAATATTCAGCATACATGAACCACTGTTTTACAAAACCGGTGTGTATATCTGAAATACCTTATGTAATTTAACAGAGAAGTTGACATCTAAAAGACTTATTTTGTTATAAGCTCTTTAGGGTATATATCCAGAATAGTTCTTTCAGTTTAAGGCAGGGATGGCATTGCAAGTCAATGAATAATCTCAGTGGGAAAGAAAAAAGGTAGAATATACTTTTCCTTAGTTTAAGTATGGAAAATAAGTACTACAAAGTAAAGGGTAATTTATAATCACAAGCTGGGGTTGTAATCTGTTTCACATTCATTTTAAAAATAAAAACTCATTTCCGACTTTTAGATTAAAAAGCCCCACTCTAGAATTTAAGTTTTTGTCCGATGCCAACTGGTTTTGGATGTTTCCCAATAATTTAAGTTTTTGTCCGATGCCAACTGGTTTTGGATGTTTCCCAATTACCATTTCTATAGCAACAGCAAGCATATTATGGAAACAATGTTACAACACTTTTTAAGATCTCACATTTGTGGTTATCTAGCTGCTGAAGGTAATATGAAATACCTGTCCACATTTCAGCTGAGCCACTCCACAGAAAAGATGGAGAGAAATCATTTGCAACACCAATGCTCCCACTAGTACTCTGTGTGTGTGCACTTTTTAGGGGCTCTTTTTGTTCTTGGTTAAGAAAAGCCCACTGGGTGGAAGCATGGAGCTAAATTTCATCAGGAGGCAGTAATTTGTAGATTAACAAATGTAAAAACAGGAAGGCACATTAAGAACAAAACCCAGCAGCCCTGTTTAATAAAGTCTTTAAGACCTGCTAGCTTTTTGAGGTTGTACACATCTTCCTTAAAGCCTCCTGATTATAATTTGGAATTATTTCTGCATTAGAGAATCAACGGAAAACTTTTGTGAATTGCTCAGATGTATCCCTTACTTTTAATTTTGTGCTGTTCACTTACAGTTTTGGCCATATCCTGCCAGTTACACAAACAATATTGTAACAGTTGCATATGCATTTATCCTTCCTAAGATACTTAGAAGGAAGCCTGAAGTCTTGCAGTATAGAATCTGCTTCAGTAATTTTTTTTACTCTTCTGAGAGCTAATTGCCAGTTTATCAACATTTTTCTCTTAATAGGAGCATGGAAGCTGAGCAAGGCTAACTCTTCTACAAGCCATTGTGTGTTGCACAACACCTTGTTTTCTACTATATTATACTCATTATACCCAATGCTAAGTAAGAGTCTTGGCCACAATCCCTCATTTCTCACTTGCTGCCCCAGTAATAGCATCAGTGAATAACCCTTCTTGCAACAGAAACTAATCACAATTCCACAGCTTCCCTGGGCTCAGCTTTCTCCTGCAGGTGCTGACAGCTGTGGCTGAGCATTCTGGTGGCCCCAGAGTCACAGGCAGCTCAAATACTTTTAGTCATGTGAGCCATTCTTCAGGAGGCCAATCTGAAATGCCACAGGGGATGTGCCTGCATCCCGCTGCAGTGGTTCCGCTGGAGCAGTTGCTTCAGCAGGGCCTGTGACCTTGCAGACAGAACTGGGAGTGAAGGGCCAAAAACAGATTATTGACATCCATTACATACATATATAGGGATTGTTGGAGCCCTGTGAGGTGCTAGGATTTGATAATCTCTGCCTAATCTGCTTTTCTGGGCCTTGGACATAGTTTCAGGCCAGGACCTCAGTGGTATCTGTCAACTGTAATGGTGGTGGCATCTGTCATTGACTGTTCCTGTTGATCTATCTCAAAGCAACTTTGTAAAAAGTCTTTTCTGCAGAACTGTGTGGGAAGAAAAAACAAAGTGAAATGAGACCTAGTTTGAGTTTTGACAAATATCCACAGTCAGTTCTAGTTAGTGGAGGCACAAGTACCACAAGGTCAGGCTTCGTAATTGTGTCTATAGATGCCTATTCTGTGCTCCTTGCTCCTGGGAAATGCTTGTAGAGAGTCTCCAGAGGAATTGCAATTACTAAGTGGAGTCTTGGCAAATATTGACCCATCTGTGAGGCAAGTCATTGCCCCAAGGTCAACCCATGTGACTGCTGTGCTGCTGCAATGCTGTTACACTCCTTTTTGGGCTGGTTCACTTGGCCATCTTCAGCCAGGCATAAAGACAGCCTGAAGTCAGAGGCACCTTTAACTACAAAAGCAAAAATTATTTTTTTAACATAAAAGAGATAGCTGGGAGTTAATGAGCTATTAGTCTAAACAACAGTGTGCCCACCACATCTGGTGTGAAAAACCTTGGCAGAGAGGCTGGAATCAGTCAGAAGGAGGAAGGGTTGGACACTACCACGTATCCTTACTGCTTCAATGTGCTGTCTGCCACCAGCAGCATCAACACTGACAACACTGCCAGTTTGACCCAATGCTTCACAACTGGTTCCAGGCTATACAGACCATCCCAACTAGCCTCCTGCTGTTTTCCCATTAGGCCTTTTCATATTTCCCTGCTGGTATCTTCTCTCTCGTATCTTTGAGCTACTAATGATACTGCCTCAATAATGCTTGTCTTAATGAGACTTTTGTTTTTTCGGTCACTTTACAGATCTTCTCACAGCACTTTCATGGCAGTCTGAGCCCTGGCTACTTTACTGTGGCACATGAGACTCAAGTCTTGGATGACCAGTCCACTGGGGAGAGTGAGGGCAGCCTTTAGGTGGAGTTACAGAAGGAGGGTTTCGGCCTGTGCACTGACCCAAGGATAGGTGCACAGGTGTTCCTTCCTCTGGAGAATTGAATTCCAGTATTACTGGTTCTGTTGCTTTTCACAACCTAGTGTAAATTAAAAAAAAAAAAAATGGATCATGAAAGCAGTGTTTTCATCCAGGTTAGAGTGCCCTTACGTTCAGGAGTGGATCATACGATGTGGCGCCAGTTTCTTCTAACCCAGGTCCAGGACTCCCATTTGTCCTTGCACTATTTGCCTGTTCCTCTGGCCTGCCTAGGTCTGAATCTAAGTCCTGCCTTTGAGCACGGAAATTGGTATCCCCAGTTTTGTGACCAGGTCACTAATAAATATGGCAGACATGACAGGACAGACTCATGTGTTATTCCACTTGTCACTGGCTCCAAGTAGCATCCCATGACCCTCTGAGTGCAGTCATCCAGCAACTTCTTACTCATCTCCTAACCTGTTAAGTTGTATTTTGCTTTGAATGGTAAATATGCAATGTGTATCTCATTTTCCTTTTTCCCCAACTAGCAAGTAGACATATTTATTGAAAATTTAGGCCATTTATGATTCTTTTTTAATCAGTTTTTTACTGAAATAGAATTGATAGGATTCTTTCTGTCCTAAATAGAGCTTAAATTAGTTTTATTTTCCTCACTGTCAGCTATAGAGTTTCCTTGTTATCCTTTAATTTCCTCTATCGATTTTCTACAATTTCTTATTGATATTCATTTCGCTATCCTTCTTTGTTTCTGCTCTCTTGAACATGAAAAGGATTTTTTTTATTAATCTGTGCAACTCTGTGATGTATATATGTAATAAAAATGAAAATGTAGAAGTACTAATTTATGTGCATAAATTCTGCTCATTTAGTATTATTGAAAAAATGAGCATCATAAAAGAGGCAGTGATACTCTACATAAAAACAGCAATAGCTGTTATACTTGTAATGCCTAAGAATCCTGAAGTACAAGAATATTTTCACAAGTATTTTATCCTGTTTTCTAAAATAATCTATATCATCTTATATGTATAGCATCTAAGAGGAAAAAAAGAAGCCTTTCCACTGAAGATTTTAAACCCAATGTTATCAGCTGTACTAAGATTATTCTAAAAGTCTTACATAATTATTTTGAAAATAACTTAATTCAGCTCAGTAATATTTGGTCTTATCCTTCCCCCCGACAGATGATGAGTTATCTCACAGAACTATAAATTTTTGTGGCTCAGTTCCAGTGACCGTGTCTTGATTATATTTTGATTATACTTGTTATGCGCAAATTGCATACTCGGGAGTAATATTTGAAAAAAAATACTGACCCTGGCATGCACTTCCAATGCAGGCATCTCTTCATTCTAGCAAATACTACAATGTTACTACAATATAAGGTTGTAAAATAGCTAGACAGCTTCTTTATGGCTTCAGATACTTTTATCTTGTCGATTTATGAAGAACTAAGGCAATCCAAAAATTTATAAGAGAAAGTGCCCTTGTACATTTATGCAGATTTTATCCTGACTCTTATTCTCCTAAGACTAAATGTGTAGTATATATAAGTTGTGGCAACTTATAAATTTGATTTTTCTTATGAGTTTTATGGGTAAATGGATGTTTTCCAAGTGAAATAATCACCGAGAGCTTGTTTACATAATATGATTGACAAACACCTCAGTACAATTACTCACATACCATGAAAAAAATCCTGGGGAAAAGCATAACTGAAGGGATTACTTTGTTTCCTGGAGCTCTAGCAGTATTCTAACAACAACAATGTATGTACAACAGGGAATGTTTTATATAACGATGAGTGTTTGTTAAATGTTGAGTTTTGTTCCACATAGCTTTTGGAAACACAGTCCTGGTAGACCATTGAATTTGAATTCTACAGATTGAGATTTCTTTGATACCCACTCAGGATAATTGTGCTGGGTAATAATTGTGGTTGGAATCTGTAAGCTAGAGCCATACCTGAGGAAGTAAAGCAGCAGTTCATGCCAAGCTGGAGTGAAGCAGGGTGAGGAGGGCACACCCAGCCGGCCAGTCAGTGTAGTGTCTGTCATGTGAAGCTTCAAGGGTCATGTCAGTTAGAACAGAGGACTGAGTAAGGTAGTTGCCATTTCAGCTCCTTTCTGTAAATCCCTCCCTGCTAATCACCTGCTAATATTAAGGTGTGAATATAACAGATAGGAATGATGCTGGCTTGGCACTGCTCTCTCCTGCATGGTGCAGAGAACCCTTTTTTCTTTGAACACTATACAGCAGAACCAGTCCTCTAGTAGGCAGCAGGAGTGAGTGGGGCAGATAAGTGATTCTCCTGTTTTACACCATTTATTCATCACTGTTTACCCAGTCCTTGATGAAAACATCGTTCAGCCTGCACATCATGCACGTCTTCTTCTGCTTATGGTGCAATAGAATCTGATATGATATATTTACATTCTGATGGTTGTACCAAAACATTCTAAATAGTAGAATGATTGATAAGTAGTAGGAGGCATTGATTTTTTTACTCTTCATTCTGTACCTTCATAAAAAGAATATTAATATTGTAGTATTATCTGTAACATTATCTATTCCAGAGTCTTCAACACCTCTGCAGTTTTCACCTGCAGAGAGAGACTAATAAAGACACTGTTTTTGTGTGTCCATGTCCGCACTCATACATGCGTACATGCATGCACGTGTGTGTAGGTGTTTAAAATGTCAAGATGTTACATAGTCAGCACTGCTGCACACTTTCCACTGTCTGGTTTTTACCTTGGATCTGTAAAACAATTTGTTTTAAGAGCGATCAGTTCCAGGGAACTAATCCCATTGTTTACACAAAGGCATAAAATACAGTTTTAAAACAGGTATTAAGAAACCATGGTACAGCTGGAGCCATACCTCTGAAGTACAAGATATCCTTCTTTGCCCATCTATTTTGAACGTTGTTGTTATTTTTCTTGCAGTACTTGATGCTAATAATATTTAGATACTTTTCCTCTGCACTGGTTATATTCAGTAGCTGAAAATTGGAGTAAGATTTTTTCACTGGGATTTGTCAGATCCTGCAATTGTTCTGCTGGAAATCAAGAAGACTGATGTTTTAGTCTGAAGATGCTACTTTTTTACACTCATCATCATATGAGGAACTTTTCTTCACAGAATCACAGAATCACCAGGTTGGAAGAGACCTTCAAGATCATCGAGTCCAACTCATGCCCTAACACCTCCTCAACTAAACCATGGCACCAAGTGCCACATCTAATCTTTTTTTAAACGCATCCAGGGATGGTGACTCTACCACGTCCCTGGGCAGATGATTCCAGAACTTCTTAGCCTGTCTCGGAGCAAAATTAACTGTCAAATGAAGTCTAGCCCCTGGGGAACAGAACATGAATAATCTTACGGAATGTTTCTGGTAGCTGGTCAGCTTTCTGGAGTGAACAGAGTATACATTCCAAGTCAATACCTTGATTATGCTTCTTGTTTTGGGGTTTTACTGTCTTCCAAAGTAAAAGAGAATGAACGTGAACATTTTTCCCCCACTTTTCTTATTAATAGCCCTTTCTCACAGAGCTCCACAACAGTATTTTCTCCAGAGTGCCTTAAAACAATGCATCTTTTCCAGATTGTACAGCTTTCTTTTTGGTTTCCCTTCAAGTCAGCAAAGCCTGCTTTCTTGGCCTCTGCCTTTTTTCAATGTGGAATAAATTAATGAAGCAGACAAATTTGAAGTTGATCCCTATTGCAATTTTAGATTTGCAATTTACTGGTCTGCAGCCTGAGCCCTGAAAAAATCCAAAACCAACCAACCAACCAAAAATCCAAAAACAAAACACAAAACCCCTCCAGCTCCCTGTATTCAATCTCTAATGCTGGATATTCTGCCGGAGTTCCTCCTTGTAGTTACATGAATCAAGAGAAGAGTCTGTAGGGCAAATCTCAATGTAGGATGAGGCCATTACTCTTAATGGGTAGATTTCAAACAGAGTAAAAGTCATACTAGGTAGCAATGCCCTGTGGAGTTAGCATCTTGTTTATCACATTGTATGTTATCAAAGTAGAGCAAGTGTATCTCCCAGAAAATAAAGTAACAACAAATAATTCTATTGTTTTTAAACCACTGGAACTATTCTAATGAGAAAACATCAGATATTTTAAAGTTTGTTTCACTAAAAGAAAATTAAATTTCTGTCATAAAACCATAGTAGCAGTAGCAGCAGTAACATTACTAGTAAAATTATCCAGATACTTCAATATTTAAAAAGGAGGCATGGATTTAGGTATGATGATTAGTCATAAATGAAGCAGCTTGTATTAACTTCATTTTATTTAATTGATTCTTGAAGTACAATTTTGATCTGTTGAAGGCAATCAGATTTCCATCTTGTGTTTTCAACATGCCAGATTTTCTCCCCTCTGTTTCTTTTTCTAAATTTTTTGGCTCCCATTCTCGTCTTTCATTTCTTGAAATGATAGAGTTCAAAGATCTGATTGCAACACTTGATGAATCTTGTGGACCACAGCCCTTTATTTGATGTGTCAGTGTTTTTAAGCTGTAAAAGCAAGCTCGCTAGACCTCCAGATGAACATATTTTATTTCTTTCTGCTAGCATATGAAGATGGTAACACAAACACAGTGCCTCAAGACCTGGCTGTCCCTGTAACAGTGAACACACAGATTTTTATGAACTCAAAGAAAAATGTAGTTAATTCATGTTGAACTGCTGATTTCTCATTACACTCCTTTTAAAATAGCTACAGCTAGAGACTTCCTCTGCTTGAAAATACCATGTATCAGTGCACAGTGAGTATTTCATCCTGTAACAAGCGTAAGTCACCTTCCCTCTGGTGTCGAGCAATAAATGTATCACCTCAGATGTACGCCCAGGGTCATGTCTTTGAAAGGCAAAACTGTTTGGTGATGTGACAATGGCTCAGGAAAACATTCTGTAGAACCTGCAGCCTTCTTGAAGCACAGAGAAGGCATTTCAGGGCATTTCAGAAAGAATGTATATTCCAGTAACTCCTAGTTTTGATGCCCTCAGTTCACTTTAAAGGCAGATGAATGAAACTTTCTTGTAACCTTTACAAAAGAAAAGGAACAACCTTAACAGAAATCATATCTTTCCAGATTTCCACTGCGCATCCCAAACAACATCTTCTTGAAAGAAAGCCAAAATGTCATTTCAAAGCACTGTTAACAAATGTGTAGTCTGAATAAACGTGTTTCTCCATTCAACCACTAGGTCAAGAAAACATTTACAAAACACAGTTCTAAAAACAAACTGCACACTTCTACAAAGGAAGCTCTGTCCTTATGTAGTTACTAATTTTACTACTTCATGGATTTAAATTCACAGGTGGATTTCATGCTCGTGTAAAATGAAGTGTAAGTTCAGTCAAAAATAATAATACATCAAGGTTATTTATACCCTATAATATCATCAGTTTTTACTGCCCATGATCCTGCTACAGCATACAGTTGCATTATGCTGGAGTGTGAGGTGTGTGTCACTGTGTCCAGTTGTGGACTACAAGAAACTTTCCAGTGATGGCATTGAACACTTTATAAAAAAAAATCCCAAAAACAGGCAAACAGATTGCTGCATGACAATATATTGCCTTCAGGTTTCTTGAGAAATATTTTGTTAGTTCAGTACACACAGTTCATGGAACCTTATGAATGTGTGGATCACAAGATATAAAGCCTTCTTAACTGTTGGAAAATCCTATTTATGACTGCAGTCTGGATGCTGAAGTCAAGCCAGAACAGTTGAGCATTGAAAAAGAGCAGCTACAAATCACATTCAGAAACAAGGGGAAATAAAGTTAGAGCAGTATATCAGATCTTTAGTCACATCTTTTAACTAGAAGTCTTTCTTCCAGATGGATCCCTTTTAAATCAGGCTTTTCTTAATGTAGTGATTTCATAAAAGCAGAGCTGGAGTCCTTCACCGCATCAAAAATAAGCTGGGAAGTTAGGGATTGCTTGCAAGTAAACATTATATTTTTGGGTTTTTTTTTTGCTGAAGGGTGAATCAGTTCCCTCACGCACTCCTTAGCCGCTGCTTTACTTATGACCCTTCTGCCATTTGCCTGCACCGTTTCTCTACTAAATTTTTGGAGGTTTTTTTGTTTGTTTTGTTGGTTTGATTTGGTTTGCTTGCTGTTGAAAGACCTTGCTGTGCCACTATATGATACTTGAGACACTTTCTCTGTGGCGAAGCATTTGATTTCTTTTTTCTGTTATCTAGTTAAAACTTCTGGACTCCAAGACCCTCGTATAGTATCAGGAAACACAAGTTGTGGATGAACACAGATTTAAGAGACCTGAACTTCTAAGCAGCTAATCTGGTTTTACGCTAAACTAGAAAATGCAGGCAACATTGCAAGCAATGCATTAACTGCTTAACAATAGTGTCTGGCTTTCAGCATTTCTAAAGTTGTCATAATAAACCTAACTTCATGTCATAAAAGACTGTTCAGTAATGATATGCTAAGAGGGTGAAGAAAATAACAATTTCCTACAAGATCCGATTCCGTCAGGACCACTGCTAGTGTGACCTTTTAAAACCCATGGAAGAATTTGGAACTAACTCCTGAAACTGGATATTCATGTATTATGGTATTGTATTTTATATGGGGATAATAGCAAGAAATGCTTCTTCTTAAAGGATTTTCTGCTTACATTTCATGATTCAAATGTTCATATTGGTTTATATTTCCTCTTGCCTTGCCTGCATGTGGAACATTTAGACAACTGGTGAAAAATATGCATACCATATTCTTCACTACACCAATACCCTTGCTAAAAGGATATTTTTCCAGTGATAGAGCCAGGTCATTGATAAAGAAATCTTTTTATACTGTCTGTACATTTATAACAAGCCTGATTTGTGCCTTCTTCAGCAAATTGCTTTTCTATATGTGGATTCCTCAAATGTAACACATGAAAAAAAGCAAGTCTTAAAAACAATTCTTAGCAAAACTTGGGATCTCGCTTAGTTGCATTTTCAAGAGGTATTTCCTAACATAATGAGAGTTCATACATGGCTGAGATCAACAGTACTTTCATTCACTTACTGGGAAACTGCAGGGTTCTGGATGCTGTGCTTTAGGGGAGAAAAAAGAGGAAAACAATGTCTTCCTTACCTTACAAGTATTTCTTTCCTAGAGAGTGTTCAAATTATGTCAGATTTTGTCACAGAAAACCAAGAGAAGAAATGTTGGTAACACCCATCAAGGCATCAACATAAGTCAGTGGGTTGGGAGTGGAGGAAGATGCAATATAAGTCTCAGTAAGCGTTCTTCACAAAATATACCAGGTACTGAAAGAGAGGCTCCACTTCAATTATTTTCCTTTAGACTTCATCCATTGAATTAAGAATTTCATACAAGAGACTTTAAAAAAAAAAAGTGTCTCGCTTCTCCAGAGAAAACAGCAGACTGTCTCAAATAATGAGCTGCTGGATTTGTGGAATTGCCTCCTTTGTTGTCATGGAAACCAAAGTTATGAAAAATTGAATGAAAGAAGCTGATGATGCTTCCTGTAATTTTTCTGTAACTCTTGGGGTTGTTAATGTTCCTTAACACAGGTAATTATTTGTAAATACTTTGAAACAAATGATGGAACAGTATGGAGTTTTATTGAAGAGTATCTGAATATTTATGGGCATAGCTGCAGCATGCTAATGCTTGTTAATAGCCTACGGATGGATATTAAAAAGTCATAATCCCAGTAAAGTTAGGCCAACCTTACCAGTAAATGCAGTAGGAACAGAATTTGATCCATGTGATCAGGAATTATTGTTCTACATTCTTGGGAATTTCCACCATTGGGAATGAATGTCTTTGTAAAATTTATCAACAGATATTCTAGGACTACAATATTCTACAACTGCTATTTCCACAAGGTTAGTGTACAAGAATCTTAAAAAAAAAAAAAAAAAAAAAAAAAAAAAAAAAAAACAAAAAACCAAAACCAGAATGTACATCTGCATTCCTGACATTTTTACCTTGATTTGTTCTTCTNAAAAAAAAAAAAAAGAAGGAAACCTCAAAAACCCAAAACCAAAAATGCACTGTCTCCTACAACAAGAATTACCTGAACAAAATCAAGCAAATATTTTCTTTAAAAGAACTATTTTGTGGGATCAGTCCTATAAAAGCCTCTGGATCAATTGATTTAGCCAGTTTATATCTATGGTCTTCATTATATTTATAACTGGCTTCTGAGAAAAATCCTGGACCTGAAGGTTCGTTAACATGGGCATGTTACTTCGGTAATCGACTAGATCAACTTCTATTAAGAAGTGAATCTCTTATATTATCAGGGAAACAGCCAAATCAGAGCTACTTTGCATCTAAAATGTTGAGCATCAACTCAAATCCTAACTCTAGTTTATCTTTTCTTATTTATTTTGCAAGTAATTATTGTGTTTTCTTGTGACAGGAAACTTTCTAAACAAATATTGAACATTCCAGATCTGCTTCCCCTAAATCATGCCTTTTAAAGTCTCCTCATTTAATCACATTGCTTTTCCAGAACCATCTCCTGGCTTTCTGTAGGTAAGTATGAGTTTCAGATGCAAGTTTTCTGTTTGTCTTCTCTATTAAGCATTCTGTCTTTATAGAAGTAGATAAAAACTAGAAAATACGACTTTAAAAGCCCATGAGGGCATATATTCCAGAAAACAAGTAAAAATAATGTCACAGGGTTCTGTTTTTGTAACCTTGTGTCTTTGAGGTTATATCTTCAGTGATATAGGATCAAAATTCCAAGACACATGTAGCAAACAATGACATTTTTCATGACAGATATAATTTTGCTTCAGTGAAAGGAAAAAAAAAAATCCTCTATTCTTGCATATGAATGTAGGTTTTTTCATTATAAAAACAAGGAAACAAGGTTTGTTTTAACCTTAGGAAGAATGAAGAGTGAGAAGTGCCAACTTAGGTTACATCCTTTATATAATTTTCATTTTTCAGACTAAGAAGGTAGCAAATTTTAAAAGATATTCTTTTACCTTCAGCAATCTGTTTATCCACAAACCAAAATGAGTTTGATATATGACCAGTTATAGTTCTTTTTAACAGGATAATAATAATACTAATGTCAATAATTTAATAACCAAAAGTTGGATGGCATGGAAATCTTATATTTTTTAGACATAAAAGGAGCAAGAAGGCTTTTAAACCTTAACATGTTTGTTAGGACAATTTTATGCACAACATTAAAATATAATCCCCACAAGGCTAGGCTTCTTCTACTCTCCTGAGTTTCCTCTTTCATTGACACAACTGTTTCCACTATTCTGGAATGAAATTAAATTAAACATATAAACATAAATATATTTTGGCAATCTCAGCATATCACAGATATGATAAGGAACTTACATTTAACCATTGGAACATTTTACAAAAGCTCGTTCTCCACCAATGTATGTTTCCAGGAGGATCCCACAAAGAATTCTTAGTCCCCTATCTAATATATTTTTCAACAGCTGTGATTCTGATTAATCACTAATTAACATTTTGAATTCAAGGTTAGGTTTTTTCCTAAAACCTATGCTCTCGTCCCAGTACTAGTATGAGATATGAAGGAAAAAATAATTAAATGCTATGGACTGTTGGAGCCATTCTGAAAATTGGATGGTATTAATCTCATCCAATTTTGAATTTCTTAAGTTTAGGCATTTTGTTTAAGTTAATTGTTTAGGATCCATCTATATCCCATGAAGAAAATTGGTAGTGCTAGAGAGGGAGTCATCCTGCTTTAAGACAGGTATCTAAGGCAGGACAGACAGTGCGGTGATAGCTCAGTTAGAAGCATTAAGCAGATGATGCCTAAGTTTTCATTAGTTAAGTGAAGGACAGTAATACTCATTTTGTGATGAAATTCTCATCACCATAGTTTTTCAACACCAGGAAAATCAGATTCTTGTTTGTCTCTTTCTGTGCTGTATCCTAGGACTATAGCATCAGTACTTTACCGAGCTCCATAGCTCCTGTCAGCTGGTGCTGCTCCCAGCTCCGCCTTTGTGGTGGCTTGTTGAGGCCATGCCTGCCTCTGCCTGGCGCCAAGACTCACTGCCTCGAAGGAGAAACTTACTGGGAGGGATAACAAAAAGTCATCTTCTAAGCAGATAACTGTAGCCCTGAAGAGGAGAGGAGAAATTATGGAAAGGCCAAGAGAAAACTCAAAGAACAAAAAGACTGAAGTAAAGAAACAGAAAAAGGATAGGTGTAGCAGAAGAAACAAAACATGAGACTTATTTGTGTATGCATAAAACCAAGGTGTTAAATAAAGAACCACAAAAGAAGAGGGCATTGAACAAATGAAGAAGCATAATTTAGATTTTACGATGGACTTGAGTCATCTTTGACTGGCTCATGAATAGTTAAACTGAATCTCTTGAATAACCTATAGAGTGACATTTGTTTCCATAAATTATTCACTGAATATCTACAAATAACAAACTCATTTGTTGTAACTGGCTTTCAAGCAAAAAAATGGTGAATTTTTCAATACCTTATTCAAACAGCTGGAGTTCAGATATGTTTTTATGAATGCCGGCCACAAATACACTTGAGGTGTTATTAGATGGCAAGCGTGATAAACTGGGCATTTCCTTTGCATCAAATGCTATTGACTGTGAGCTCAGAGAGGCATTGTCTGCTGGAAACGTGGAGTATTTGAGCTTCTGCCAGTTTCTTGTTGCTGAGCAACGGCATTTGTCCCTTCCAGTTTCTTGCGTGTATATAGCTTGTACATATGGATTAAATGGAATGTGGAACAAAAACTATCTTAACTATTTAACGACTTTATAAAATATTTCCTCCATTTTAAAAGACCTGCCAAGCAGTAAATTTTCCTGGTTTTCCTATGCAGTTGGGGTTAGAGAGAGGACACAGCTGCCAGGGAGCAGCCAGAGCAGGTCCAGGGAGCAGGGGGTCCAGGTGCTGGATGGGCAGGGCTTGAAGACAGCGCTCAGCCCCGCACTGAGGGAGGGAGCGGGGCAGGCCAAGGGGGCTTTGCCGGGCACACCTGTGGGCCCAGCTCATGGTGACGGGGCATGTCCAAGGGTCAGCCACAACATCAGGCGCACACAGCTGCGGGAGGCTGGGCAAGGCCATGGGGGTGGCAGCGGGCTCAGGCCAGGCTGGACATGGGCCCACTGGTAAGCCCAGGCTGTGCGAGGCTGGAGGGGGACCCCATGTGCTGAGGAACAACTGCGGGACAGGATGATGGCACTGCGAGGACTGCCATGGGGTCCTGGAACTGCAGGCAGCGTGGGGCAAACCCAGGGGAGGGGTCTGATATTGGGTCTTGGGCCACAGGCAAGTTGTGGGGAGCCCCAGGAGTCTGACATGAGGCCCTTCACCATGGGCAGGTTAGGGGAGCCCCGGTCCCCCCAGGACCCTGACAGTGGTATTGGCTAACATCTCTAGTCAGAGCCACATGTTCCCTCTGCTGTGTTTGGATTATTTTATAATATTTAATTTCTGTAAAAAAAAAGTAAAGACCTTTTGCATTTTATGCAATGTCTGCATTTTTTTTTTTCATTCCATTATAATTGTGCAAACAAACAAAAAAAGAGTATTCATTAGCAAAGAGCATGTTCTCCAAAGCTGGTACTGTCAGCAGCACCTCACCATCATGGAAAATGAGAGCATCTTTGTGAGATCCAAAGATAGGTAAAAGTGGGATTCACATAACAGCGCTAAAGATTATTTTGACCTTTTCATCAGTCACTTTGAAATGTCAGATATTTTCAACTGACTCTACAGAACACCTTTAGCTCCATTAAGCACCTGTTTTCTATCTGATATTTTAAATTTTAATAATGAGTTCAAATAGCTACATGTTAATTAACACAACAAAAAGTGATTTCCATTGCATTTCCAAATAGAAAATGCATAGGTAAGTTCAGGTTCATTTCTTTTTAAGTAGGAAGTCATCACTGAACCCAGTTTCCAAATCTTTTAGCTCCTATGAGGTCAATGGTTACCTAATCAGAGCATTTTTTGGACTCACTGATGAAGACCAACAGCAAATGTTAACTCTGGTAAGAAACAATAATGCATGATTAAGTCACTCATATCTGAAGGTGTTTTGGTCCAACTCTAACTCTTACCTTTTTTTCTAGCAGTTCTAACTGGAGTTTTAACTTCTGTCAGCAATGTAACTTTTGCCTGCCAACTGAAAAAGTAACCAGTAGTAGTAGAGCAGGTGGAGACTTTTCCAGAGTACTTCTGATTTGATAACTAGAGTGAAACATTGGCTTAAACTGAAGTTCTGAAGAGCTATTACAGATTTCCACTAGGAGGTCAGGTCATCCCAGGAAATGCTGGCCATCATTTTCTCTCTACATTCAGGGCTGTGTACATCAGTACCAAACTGGTGTCTGCTGTCTCCTTCAAGAGCAGTGTAATGGGTACAGGAAATGTAATGTTACAGGATGACTGTCACAATAAGTAAATTCAGAGAAGAAATTTAGTGAGCTGCAAAGTTTTCTATGAAAATGCCTTTTCGGGATCAGAACAAGAAATTGCAAAGGATATGTGAAAAACCATGTTTAAACAAATGAAGAACACTTATTTTTTAATTTCAGGAAACCTGCAAATTTTCTGTTCTTCCACACCTCCGTACTGAGTAAATAAAAAAAGGTATGAAAGAGTTTTTCATATGCAGCTCATGCGTGAAAATTATTTCTGTATAAAAGGTCACAGAAACTTATAACAAATAATTATTCATTTTGTACATCTGAATTGCTCAGCCTCTCTCTGGACACAAATATATTTTATTTGGATATATCAGAGCACCCCAAATATTTGAACTGTTTCAGACTTTCATCTCTTATTGTGAAACTTCCTTCCCCTTCTTCTAGCCCAGTGCCAAGAACAGGTAAGATTTAGGTCCGCATCTGTTATAAATTTCTCTGAGATGAAGAAAGTACAACCAGAGTGTCTTCGCAATGAGGCTAGTAATTGAAGGTAGAGATTCCAAGGGTATTATAAAACAGATTAGGAAATTAAGCTTTGGCTTTTAATCTTATTTGCAATGTATTCAATCATGAATTTACCTATTGGGTTAGATCAAGGTTTCATATAGTTGAATTTGGATTTACCTAAAAAATTAATGGGATGTACATCTTCCCTCCAGCCCCTCATAGTCATAATTTTTGATTAAATTGCATGTATTTCCTTGTCATATGACATAGAAGCTCCTCTAAAGCACCACAGGATCTGCATTAAAGGTGGTGTTTAACTTGTAAGCGCATCATCAATTATCCAAGGAGAGCTGCAGTGCCACTTGCCTGACACAGTCCATACTCAGAACCAAAGTCATTTTAGTTTGCCTCTGCTGCTCCCCAGAATTTGTGCTAAAAAAATAGATTATGAGATGTTCAAAGCTGTATGTTCAGAAAGGCATCCATTTAATGGTCTTATGAAACTAATATTCATACGGCTTTGCAAAGCCAACTGTTTTGTGGCAGTATAAATGGGAGTAATGATCAGTGGTGAATATTTTGGTACAGAGCAGGCATCATTTTACTTAGGTTTTGGAGACAATATAATAAAATTCTCTTCAGAAGAAGACTCCAAGTTTGAAAATCCTGACGCTGTATAACTCCAATTACAGCTGTAGGAAGGCTACTTTGCAACTGTACGTCTGCTGAAAGGCCATCTAAATTCCAACCAAAATTTATTCATGGCCAGTTTGTTTCTATTTGTTTTTATGCCAACATCTTCCCTTAGATTGAATGGTTCTTATTCCTCTCGATTGTTTATCCCCAAAGTGTTCATAGAGAGTGACTATATCTCTTTCAGCTTTTGTTTTGCTAGGCTAAACAAGGCAAGCTCTGTTGACAGATGGTTGGCCAGAACCCAGCCAGGCGAAGCTAACACACCAGCTTCAGAAAGCCAGGAGCAATCACTCTTTGGAGGGTACCTCCAGACTCCAATGCAACTCATCAGAGATCCAAGAGCAAATAAACATTCTCTTGGGCTGTAGCAGTGTCACTTCTTTCCATTCCCCAATTACTAATACTCCATGAACTAATTTCTTTCTTTTTAATAATTGTCAGTCAGAAGCTCAAATCTTTTTATAGACATGGGAACTGTAATTGTAGCCTGAGTTGACATAAATGGACTGCTTTTTATTTAATTAAATTGTACACTAAAATAAATGAAAGATGAAGAATCTGAAGATAGAACAACAAAAAGCCATCATGGATCTCGAATCCTTATTTCACAATTTGAGATATGGTAAAGTCCTTGCTGTCAGTGTTCTTGCTTCCTCTATTCAGAAGAAGGTTCCCTATATATACACGTGTGGCAGTCATATTGATTGCTGCTGTGTGTACACGTTTTCCCCTAATCCTAAAAAAGAGCTCTCTGAATTCTTACGGAAAACCGTAAGTGTTAAAATTATTGATAAATCCTGGATAGCTTCCCTTCTCATTTAATATGGAGCTGGCAAAAACAGTTAGTTTCTCCTTTCAAGCCACAGGTGTCACGGATAAAATTCAAATGAAGGTATCTACCTTCTGCCAATGTAGGAGAGGAATTGCTTCTTTCAGATTTATTCTCCTTCACCATCTTAAAAATATTTTGCAGTCATGAAGTGGCTTCTTACCAACAGTGCTGGCTGCATGTCAACATGGGTGAGGTAATCCCTACATATAGTGCTCAATCTTAGGAACTGGCTAATCTCCAAACTGTAAAAATGAATAGCTTGGGCTGCTGAAATAGGCTTTGAAATCTTGTACAGGAAAAATATGAACTCTGCCACCTATGGATAGTTTTACAATCAAAAAATCTGGTCAGGAGTTGCCCCATGTACATGTTTTGCTTTTAAAGAAGACAAAACAAAAAGCAGTATTTTTCAGGAACAATGATCCATAATTGGCTGTTTCCCTCCCTCTCTCCCTGTTGTTACTTCCTGTCATACTTTCTTCCTCCCCTCCCCTCCCCTCCTTCCTGTCTGCTTTCTATTATTCAGGTTTCTCTGTTTTATCACCCATCACGGGATGATTGCTGCTGCTTAAATGTTTACATGTTCAAATGAATCAGGAGCATAATTCTAGTGTCAAAATAAGTCCAGTAGCACATTTTCTTGATTTATTAGGATATATATAATCTGATTACTTTATGCTAAAATTTTCTGAGTTTTATCAAACTTGTTCTTTTTCAACATACTTTCCCTTACTAATTCTTCGTATTTTTCTTTGTTTTCTTGTTCGAACTTCATTTAAAGGAATTTGAAAATTATAAGAATTGGGCAAATACATTCCATTTGACACTACTGACACTTTGCTTATATGTTATGTCATTTTCCCATATTTCATCCTTCATGTGAGTGAGCATGATTAAATCCTTCAGCAGGAGCTGAAGCTTTGTTGGCTGTGTATGGACTTTCGGCTTTTGGATACTATCATAATACAAATAATGTATTTATTAGTTACACTTCTTTCAACAGAGAATGCTGCTGCACAGGAGAAGAACTTTTACCTTCCACAGGGGCCTGCTAATTGGGATTTTTCAGCTCTATGATGTTCCATTTCAATAAGGATAGCTGCAAGGACTGTACATATCACATATTATATCCAATATCTCAGTAACCAGTCTTAATACTGTCAGCTTAAATGCTGCAGTTTTCATCAATAAAATTCATATCCATGGTATTAAAACATCAGTCTTTGTTTGTGGAGATGTCGATATTTGCTGACGTAATTTTAAAATAAACTCCAATTTTATTTGTACAGATTTTATTTGTACAGACTGAGTAGAGAAGACTTGCAAAATATCTAACCAGTTCACTTTGAAAGATAAAATTCTTTAAAGTATAACATTACATATATCCAGTGTTATCACATGTAGGAGACATTCATTAAATGTCTGCTTGAAACGCTTTAAATCTTTAGTGCATATGTGAGTGTGGGGGTAGGGACTAGCTAAAGAGTATTACCGGAAATGCAGCTGCTAGCAGTGGAAAGGGAGAGAGGAAAGGGAAAAAATAGGGTAGGAGAAAAGGAAGACAAAATATCCCCATCAAACAACTTTCCATCAGTGTCTCCAGAGCAGTGATATTGAATGGCCTGAGGTGAGTACCACAAGAAACTGGGACTTGACAGATGTACCAAAAAAAAAATATCCATTAAATATAAGAGCAGTGCTAAAATACCTGTGTACTTGTTGACATGGACAGCAAGGCACCCAAAATGATTCCTTACATACAGGTATTCACAGTGCCACCATACACTTATTATTCATTCCTTAATGTTTCTCTTTGCCTGACTGGATTTCCATATGTTGTACTCCCCCTTACTGCCATATGGTGTAATGAAACATAATAGCTCCTACATAAAGTTGTAATCAAAGCATTCCATAACAGCTGAAGGATCACACTGCAGTCTTTTCACTGCAAGTAGTCCGGTCAGTTTCTGGATGATCATCTCATGTGTTTTTTATACCATTTACCTTGGTATCAAACATGTATTGCATACTGACACAGTTTTCTTTCTATTTATATTTTGAGTGGTTCCTTGAAAATATTTAACTCTCAAAAGGATTCTTCTGTTTTGATTTTCTTTCTTGGCCGTTGATGCTGGTGACTTTTTTATAGTTATCAGAACTTTTTCATATTGATTCTTCACAATAAAAAGGTTAACAATGTACTAAAGTATTTCAGTGTTTAATATTGTCCAGTGAAGATTTTTTTAGAATTTTAGTGACCGATTCTTGATTATTAGTTTTTACACTAACATGTGTTTCTTAAAATGAATGAAGCTCCAGGAAAAAAATGAGTAAGTGACTGATGAAATGGAACAATCTATATGTTTTGGGGTTTTTTGGTATTTTTCTTACTTTAAAACTTGCTCACAGCTCTGTATACTTTTACTACATATTTTATCATGTATATATGTGCTAGCACTATAACTTCCTCAAATAGGATGATGAGCTATGCTGTGCCTGGAATGTACATGCCACACAGGCAGGGGTGGATTACAGTCATTCTTGAACAGATAGCTGCCAGAGGCACAATGCTTTCCAGGGGCTACCTGAAGGTGACGTAAACCTGTTTAATAGTGGGTTAAGTGTTTCTTTATGCAGGAATATGAGGTCCTATTCTTATGCACTAAGCTGTCTCTTCAATCTGGCCACAGACAAAACTGGCTCATTGACAGAAAGACCTCACTTTCAGCTTAATTCTGTTTTGATAGTTAAAAGCCTATATATACATTCATTACTCTATTAATTCAAGCAGCAGATATCACAGCAAAACAATTAGATCCCTATGTCATGTGCAAGCTTATGTAACCACTTTAATAACTGTAGATGACTGAAAGGTTCAAAATTATGTAGTTTATTGTAAATGCCAAGCACAAACTAGTGTTTTTTCCTGTCTACAATGAGTTTTCAGCATGTGGAGAGAAGTGTTTATTTGAATTTCAAAAACAATTACAAACAAATCTGTCTTTTAATAGCAAGCACTCTGAAACCAGAACTCTTTTGCTCCAATAAAAGTGTGTATACCACAAAAAACTCCCTTGAAGAAACTGGAATTAAGCAACTGGTAAACAGGAGAAAGGGACTGAGTTCTGAGGAGTAAATCTATGCTGAAGATTCAAGAAATGAGCCAGCTAAGTTTAAGGAAGATGAAAGGGTTACTTCCACTACTGTAACTGTGTTGAGGGATGCCCAATATGAAAAAAAACCCCAAGTCAAGGAACCAGATTAGTTTAATTCTACTCTTGGGGGATATATTTTTTTGTTGTTTGGTTTTAAATCTGATTTTCCATATTTTTTACAAATTAAAGGCATTTTCTAGGTACTAAAGACTTTCCACCAAGTTGTTAATACTTGGACATTCAATGCTGTATTTAGCAGTACTAGAACTTTTTAAGAAGCGTGCTTATCTGTGCTTGCTAAAATCTGCTAAAATATGTACTTGCAAATAATAGAGAATTTATATTCAGTACCATCTCAATTTCTCCATTTCTCTGTACTGTCTCCATATATGAGTCAGAGTATTGTACAAAATGCCTGCCAGTTGCCTGTTTGCAACATGATATTTTCAACTGTTTGTTTTGAGTGTAACATTGATTATGAAGATGTTGCATTCATTTCCCAGAAGTGGACAAATCTGTCTTGAGGAAGAGAGGAAAAATATGAAGACAGCTTTGCAGCATATTCCTTAGCGGATGTTGCTATGTGATAGACATTGGTCCACAGGGAAAGCCACAGAAATTTGTGCACCTAAACAATGCTTTATGAGAGACAGAAATGTTCCTGCTGAACAACAGATACAATCCAAATTATATAGTCTATGTGCAAAACTGGTTCTCACAGCTAAATACAGAATTAACAAGAAATAAAAGGTTGTACTGATGCCTTTACTTGAGAATATATTGCTCCAGAAAATGTTGATCAAAAATCAACATGTTCTCTGAGACACAAAGCCTTGGTTACTTTGATACTAAGCATACGTTCTCTGGAAGGAGCTGGCTGTTCTAATGATTGCATCTGGCATTTGGTTTAAAGCCTTTCGTGCTTTTTGAATTATCTGGTTCTTAAACACACTGGCTTTTAGAAGTTATACCGACAAAGAGAGAAGCTGATGAATTTCTTGAAGTACTTAGCTCTGATAATACTTGCTAAAACATCCTAACTGGAGAACTTGAAATAGAGATACTAAAATATTTTAGTAAAAGATGTAAAAGGGAATGAAAAGACTTAAATTATTTTAGCTGTTTTCAAATAGTCAATTTTTGTCTGTGCATCCAAGCTGCAACATCTCAGAATTCTCAATTAATTTTGAAAGTAATGGTCTCATTGAAACTTAACAAAGAAAGTGCATTAAACATGTTTTAAAATTTGCTGCTTTATGATTTTTTATCACTAATTCTTTGATATCCATAATTTTCCATGGCAGTCACGATAAATTTATTTGAGGTAATATTTCTTTAGTTTAAGAGTGAAAGAACCAGAAATTCCTGGGACCTTCTGCTGAACTCTCTCTTGTAGACAATAAATACATTTAACATAGAACTTCATGTGGAAGTATCTCGAAGGAAGGAGAGACTTAATTGTCTTGAGAGCCTTGGTTTTTATATTTCTAAACTCAGAAGGCACGGAACTTATGTATATGGAAGCTGAAGAAATTGCAAAGATACATTTGTATAAATTAAGTATTCAAAATCATAAGCTTGAGGTTGAAGATTAATGGTTTTTTTACAATTCTTTAAATCTAGAGCAAAAACTGAAATGAAAATTGGCTTCTCAGTAATGATTTATATTCTGTGGAATGGGTAGTTTTTCTACAGCACTTAATATTCTTCTTAATTTTTTCCCTTTATTATTGCTGTAAAATGTCTTTTGCTTACGTACAGCTAATACGTGTGGCTCCTTCTGGTTTTGAGTGCTGAGCACAGGACTCAATTGATGCCTTACGTTTTGACATCTGATTTAGCCCTTGGATTGATGCCTTACATTTTGACATCTGATTTAGCCCTTGGAACCTGATTTTGGTAGCTCCTTATCACAAATCCACCTGGGATCCTTCTAGCCAGTTTCACCTCTGAAGAGAGGTCATATTGCTCTCTTCTTCCTAATGTAGCATACTAAGCCACTAAGACCATTACATTGGAACAGAGTCCTACAAATTTATACCCCCAGGACTCAAAAAAAATTTTACAGCTGGTGAACAACAGCTTCTATGTGTTATTTTCATTCTGCTTGGATGTGTTCAATTCCCTGATTTAGTGTTTTTAGAGTTCTGTTTACTTTGCACTCTCTACTGCTCAGACACTTAATGCTATTAATTAGCAATAATGCATATAACCAGACACGTTAAAGCCAGATAAATGCCTCCTACCATTTTAATGAGACACAAAGGAAAGACAGACCTATTTACTTAACAGCTGAAAGAGAAAGCATTTGTCTGATGGCCATATATAAGTTTTGTATTTTTGCTAATAATAACAAATTACATAGTTAAAATAGGCTGTCAAAACCAAAGGCATATTTTTTGTACTAAAAATTCAATGAAATATTTTTATTTATTTTGGTTTAGTTCATTAGCCACAAAGATTTTTCTCTTAATATGCAGCAAGTTCAATTTTTCTTAATTAGTTTGCTTTACAATGCTTCTATCAGAATAAAAGGAGGAACTTTTTTTCTTTGTCAACTCTTTCATAGCTAGACAGAATGTAGCCTATTTATCTCATCATTAAATCCCAGTTGCACAGGCTTAAACCAAACTTTTACTATGGGTTTGTTAAATTCCATGATATAATACCTGCCATAATAAAGCTCAATACTAATTTAACTAGGGATTTTGCTTAAAATAACCCTTTGCTTCTGGATGATATATGAGCTATATGTATTATAGGTGTTATTTTAACTATTGCTTGTAAACATTAACCGTTCCTCAACTGACTTTTGAATGTTTTCTGTCTAAATTTGTGCCATAACTTGGCTTGCATTCTGCTGCTTAAGAACGTGCTCCGGGGAAGAAGAGGATTGAAAGATGGAGAGGATTTGGGACACATACAGTTCTAAACATATATTTACCCATAACTGAGCAGAGCAAGTGGAGTTGTGGGTAAGCTGATTGCTGTCTGTCTTTTAGGCACTGTCACGTTATTGCTGTTTGAGAGACAGGAAAACATCAACACCATATCTTGGGAATAGAATGGTTTGTTGGGAGGCTGAACTGACACAGCTCTTGTACATTGTAGAGATACCACTCAACACGCACTGCTTCTAGGAATTGAGTAAATTTAGATCATGCTCAGTAAGAGTTTGATTCTACCACAAACCTGATAGTAGTCACGCTTGTGCCACCAAGGCGTGGCATCACATATACAAGATGGAAACTTGGCAAAGAATGAGCACGCTTCTCAGCCTGAAGGCCCTACTGTAGTTGTACTGCTTACTGCTCAACAACTAAGCTGCTTAACCAACAGAAAATTCATGAAAGCTAAGCAGAAGCTATTGCTCTGTCTGGGTTACAGCCAATGGTAATGAACCTGCACAGAAAAAAAGAAGGTAAAAAACCAGCACACTCATGATTACTTGACTGTTTTTGCTGGGAAAAGTTGCATCTCTTAAGGCTGTTTTTCAAACCAGGATGCTTCTCAATGGTCAAAACCAGTTTTTGCACATCCTCTGAAATTGAAGTAATTTCTGTTCCATCAAGTAGTGAGCAGGGAGGGGAGGGAGGAATGGCTGGCAGGAAAAGGGAGTGTTTAATGCATAGCTAGCAAGGCACAAGCATACCAATAATCCTGAGATACCCAACAGGATCACACAACAGAGACAAGTAGGGCTTGTGCCAGCAGACAGTGGAGCAGGGACCCACATCTGTAGAACAACTCATGGAGCTCAGAATGGCCTGAGAGTCTACCACTACCAGTGGTTAAAAAAGAGAGTCAGAGGTGCAGGGCAAAACATGAACAAGGCAGCCAAGAAACGTGAGGCACCATAGCAGGAGTGTCAGAGAGCGCCCAAGATGGCATGAAGCCCAGTGCTGGAAGAGACAGCTGTGCAAAGGGCAGCCAGCCAAACAAGGGACAATGCTGAACTAGTCCTCACACCTTACCTCCTCTCACCTTATCCCTTTGATTCCAACCAGGCCATGCTTCCCTGCAATAATTAATGATTACTTAACTACAGAAACCAGCAGACATAGTAGTTGTTTTCCCAGGGGAAGAGGAGCATAAATTGTTACATAGCTATGTTTCAGGAGTTATAACTCTGCTTATCTACTTGTTAAGAGTTGTCCCTGCAATAAAAAGATGAACATACTTAGGTTATTCTGTGTAGTACAATCATAGAATCATAGAATATGCTGAGTTGAAAGAGACCCATCAGAATCATTGAGTCCAACTCCTGGACCTGTGCAGGATACCCCAAGAATCACACCATGTGCCTGAGAGCATTGTCCAAATGCTTCTTGAACTCAGGCAGGCTTGATGCTGTGAATACTTCCCTGGGAAGCTTGTTCCAGTGCTCCACCATGCTTTGAGTGAAAAATCTTTTCCTGATATCCAGCCTAAACATCCCCTGACTCAGCTTCATGCTATTTCCTCAAGCCTTGTCACTAGCCATGAGAGAGATCAGAGCCTGCCCCTCTGCTTCTCCTCATGAGGATGTTGAAGACCACAATGAGGTCTCCCCTCAGTCTCCTCCAGGCTGAACAGACCAAGTGACCTCAGCCGCTCCTCATATGGCTTCCGGTCCAGACCATTTCACCATCCTTGTGGCCCTTCTCTGGGTGCTTTCTAAGAGCTTCATGTCTTTCTTATGTTGTGGCACCCAAAACTGCACATAGGACTCGAGGTGAGGCTGCCCTCAGAGCAGAGCAGAGCGGGACAATCCCCTCCCTTGCCTGGCTGGCGATGCTGTCCCAGGACAGGGTTGGCCCTCCTGGCTGCCAGGGCACTGCTGACTCGTATTCAACTTTCCATCAGTCAGAACCTCACTAAAGATCTTTCTGGTGGTAGGAAATCATGAAAAATAGCCATGTTTTTAAATAAGATTTCTCTGTGATCATTGTGATTTCACACTGAAGCTTGGCCTGCAAAATACAGTTCAGGTTTTACCCTAGTGCTTCACATATATGCTACTAGTACTTCATGCTGTTGACTATTATTTATGGGACTGTCTAAATATAGATCATGTCTACTTTTAATAAAACCCTGTGGACTCTGTTCTGCCATGGAGTTTTGCCATCAAGTTGTCTGTGAGCAGAAATGGCTGCAGGTGGATCTCTGCTCCATCATGAACCTCCGTTGGCTGCACATGGAGGCACATCCTGCCTTACCGTAGTCTACACCATGGGCTGCAAGGGAATCTCTGCTCCAGCACCTGGAGCAGCTCCTGTCCCTCCTTCTGCCCTGACCACAGGGCTGTGTCAGCCCAGCTGTTCCTCTCACATATTCTCGCGCCTCTCCTCTGGTAGCTGCAGCAGTATTTTCCCTTCTTAAATCTGTTATCCCAGAGGTGCTACCACCATTGCAGATGGCTCGGCCTTGGTCAGCAGTGAGTCCATCCTGGAGCCATCTGGAATTGGCTCTGTGGGACATGGGGGAAGGTTCTGGCAGCTTCTCACAGAAGCCACCCCTGTTGCCCTCGTATAGCAAAGCCTTCCCGAACAAATCCAATACTTGCTTAAAAACACAAAATGGTTTACTAATGAAATTCTGCATTTTTTTAAAACTAGATGCTATTTTTCAGCCTTGTTTTTCTAAATGTCTCCTTTTTTTATGTAAAGGGTACTGAAGTTGTCCTTAAAAAAGAAAATATCATCTATAGTTAAGTAAATCAACACAATTCGAAGTGTGAATTGCCGCATGATATTTAATATGCTGGGTTACAGAAGACGTGAGAATAAGAAATTCATGGACTGATGTTTTCGTGACTAATTCTCATGTTACAGACACCAAGCTGCTGTTATCAGCACAGCTGATCATTTTAGATTGCAACAGATTACACAAAAATCAGACTATTAAGTAGGCTAGACAATAATTCTAGCCGCATACTATTGTTAAAAGCTAAACAGAACAATTTGCTCAAAGGTTATTTATGCTTACATTGAAAATACTTGTTGCACTATTAAAAACAGATGAAAACTACACCTTATAGTTAGTCATTTTGTCTTTACTTGTTCATTAATAGATAAAAAGATTATTTTAGCAAGCAGTGTATTAGTTTTAGAGGGATAATGCAATTGTATAAGCACTGGGGATTTCTGATTCTCTTACAAATCAACAGCATTTTTTGGTATAGAAAAGTTGCTGCTGTCAGCTGCCAAAAATTGCTATAACCCATTAAAGTCAGTGGAAACATGGTCATATACACTAGCTGAGAGCAGGATCAGAAGATTCAGCTTCAAAACCATTTGAAAGAATCAGAACTGCCTGCATGAAATAGCTACCAAAATAGAGTACAATGTAAACAATACCTTGGCATGAGATGTAACAACCTGAGAAAAAAATACATAGAGACGTGTGGATATTATTAGAATCCTTTGAAAAATATCAAGAAATTCAGTGAGAAATACAGTAGTTGAACCAAAATAGAATTTAAAGGCAAAAGTAAATTCTGGGTTTATATCATAACAACCAAACAGCAAATGTGACAAGCAGCAAATAGGTCTGCACCATGAAGGCTCCAACACTCAGAACAGTGACTAAGACATGGGAGTCTCCTTCCTTTCGCACAGTCACCAAATAATTTGCTCTGTCTTAACCATGTTAATTATTACTCCTTATGTATTGCTTTCTGAGAAAACTAAACTAATAACTCTTATTTGAAACATTTGTATTTTCTAATTCTAATTTCTTAACTTAATCAATATATTACTTGCAGTGGATATTTTTATTTATCTTCTTCAGTCCTCATGTATTTTCTCTTGCAGGCCTTGTTGGCACCTGAAAATTCACTCATCTTTTCCAGTTTTCCATTACCTGTGGAATTGCACTTTTATGTGATAGACATTCAATATTAATCTCTTAAAAAACTCCTTCTATTCTGCTTGCATAATTTTAGGCTGCAGGAAACATTGTCATCTGTTTTTTATATATGACAAATCCAGTTAGTTAAACTAATTTTACTTTTAAGCTAGCAGGAGAAGGTCCAGGTTAGGTAACAGGGAGATTGCATTAATTCCAGCTGAGTTAATGAAACTGGTGTGCTAGTTAGCAGAAAATTACTATTAATTGCTAAGGGTCAACCTCTGAAAAGGAAAAAAAAGAGATTACCTAAAATGAAAGCCAGTTCAAAGGTTGGATGGTTTTCAGTACTAATAAATCAGCATTGAACTCCGAGACAGGCATTCAAAACCCTTATTTTCTGGTTTCACATATTTTGACAGACCAAAAGTCTGGATCAAGTTCACTGAATCCATAAAGGTAAAATTTTACTTGATCCAATGCCGTTTAATTCTGAAGTATTGCGGGCTTAAATGACATTGGATGAAGTAATTCCTATTTCAATGGATTCCTGAGCCTGTGCTGAACCTTATGGAATGAATGTCTGAGATTTTTTCTTTCAAATCCCCTGCTGTGTAGGTACTTTTCACAGCTTCAAGTGCATTAGCTTCTGTACACTTTGGATTTATATCTTAGAACAGAAGGGAAAGAGGACCACATGTAATTTTAGCCATCTAAAAGTTAGGGTTCAGCCCAAGTTGCCTACGAACGTTTTTTCTATTGCAAGTAAAACAAAAGTGCATCGTCAACTGATAACCATCAGTTAGTTTTAAGGAACATGTCTTAGTATCTGGTGAATCTTAAGAATAAATTTGGTTTGCCTAAATTGGTTTTTTTGTGTGTTTGGTTTTTTTAACGTGATAGATGCTCTTGCTTGTAGACATGTTACATACAACCAAACTCCACCAGTGTAAGAGACATTGCTATTGCTAGACCAGAAAAGGCAGAATTCTCTCATCTTCAAGAAGTAAAAAAGTAGCTGAAATATATTTAGTTGTAAGTACAGAAGAGTGAGGTAATAGTTAGTGATTGATAACTTAAAATTCAGATCTTGCTAGGTAAAAAAAAAACATGGAAAAATCCATCTCTGTGGAGGAAGGTTCTTCACCCAGAGGGTGGCTGGGCACTGGAGCAGGCTCCCCAGGGCAGTGGTCACAGCACCAACCTGACAGAGTTCAAGAAGCATTTGGACAATGCTCTTGGGCACATGGTGTGATTCTTCAGGATGTCCTGTGCAGGGCCAGGAGTGGACTCCATGCTCCTGATGGGTGCTTTCCAACTCAGGATATTCTATTCTATTCTACTCCTATTCTATTCTATTCTATTCTATTCTATTCTATTCTATTCTATTCTATTCTATTCTATTATTTCTGCACTTACTAGAGATGAAAGCTAAAGAAATACAGTGACAAACACCCTGAACCAGTTTAGCCCTTTTGGGTGAGCAGGTGCAGGTGAGACTAAAGATTCAAATTGTCTTCTCCACAAAGAACACGGGAGAAGAAAGCACCACAGATAAGAAAGCTTTTCAGACTAACCGGTCTGAAATGCTAATAAAACTTATGTGGCTATTCAGATTACTACTTATACTTCTTGTTATTTCTGATTTTAATTGCTTTTGGGCCTTAGAACTGCAAGGGTACAAAATACACAGCAGATAAAGGAGTCTATAAAATTAAAAGGCTAGTGTTATCAATTATACTGATTGAAAAGAGGAAACAATGAGAGGAAGTCTGCATTGATTGAATACTACAAAGACACACTGCTGGCTCCAGCTAATGGACTTATTTGGGAAACTTTGGGTTCTGCTCCCAAAAGTAACTTCTCATAATTAATTTATTGTATTGTATTGTTTCTGCAACCCATTAAGCAAGAATATTGTCGCATGGAAACCTACAGTGTCGTCTCTTAAATGATGCCTACAATGCAATTTCTAACCACAAAGAAATTTGTTTGGAAATTATATGAGATAGGAACAAGAATAAATGTAAAATAATGTTGTATAAACAATTCTAATACAAAAGTAGAGAAACAGAAAAATGCCATTGAAAAGCTTTTCTGTCTTTTTGGCCAAACAAGACATAATAGTTTTTGGGGCAGTCATGGAAATTTTTTATATCCATCCGTGACTGAATATTCTAAACTGAACATGTAAAGGAGTTTGTACATATATTATACACTGACATATATAACTATTATATATCAGGTCACATGCTAAACCAAACAGTGAGGCTGGAGGAAAGCACATCCATTCAAACACCAGCACAAGGTACATTCAAATATTCAAAAATAATAACTTAAAAAATAATCTTTTTATTCCATGTGTTTTATTATATTCTCAAATCGTGCTGAGTCAGAATTTCTCTAGCCAGTTGAATCAACCATTTTTCCTTAAATATCTCATAGCCTAGAATTCAAGAATTCAAGACCTGTATCTAGTTTCTCACAACATTTGAAATTAATATGTAGATAAGTGTGTGGATTAAGAATTCTGAAAGGGCTCCAAACTCATAAACTTCATCAGTTCAGAAATCACTTGAAGCACAGACTTCTAGAAGATTAGGAAGATTATTTTAATAGAACTGGATAAAGTATAACACATGATTGACTGTTTAGTGTAGCACTATGAACAGAAATAGTTTCCAATACAGTACCAGCAGATAATTAACACAATTTGTATTATATGGATGCTGATGAATTTGATCTTCGTTTTCTTAAGCAGAGAAACTAAGTAATTCAAAGTTGTCAAATAGAAGAAGGAATTGTTTCACTTCAGGCATTCATTTTTGACATCAGTAATGGACGACCACACAGAAATACATTTAATGATTAAACATTCTTGTCTAAACATAGGAGCCAGAATAATTTTTCTGAATAACAGTACAGTGCCTTTTCGATGTAGTTCAATTACTTATGTCAGTCATCTGAGAACATGCTTTATTTCACACAGATTTATATTCCTCCACACAAGACAGGTGAAATCTTATGGCTGTGATGATGGCAGACTCCTTTCTCTCAATCCTGTGGCACTTTGCAACTCATTGTGGCCCAAGCAGGCTTGTCTGTGCCATAGCTTCTGGAAGACTGCTGGGATCTCCAGTGCTCCAGGACCCATGCCTATCCATGAGGAGCAGACCAGAAGACTGACACTTCACTGGGTCCTGTCACAGTGTGCTCTTGAGACTGTGGACCACTCCTGCTTCAGTCCAATCCCAGGGCAGGCTCAAACAATGCACACTGGGCTGCACCAAAGGCTTGGAGAGGTGGCAGGGAATCTGGAGACAGTCCCTGCCCATCACAGGGATATGAGGAAGTCATGCACATCTGTAATTGGTGACCCAGGGGCTGACATCCTCCATAATGACAGAGCAGCTGATGGAGGACGATGGCTCGAATCACCAACTCAGCAGTGTCTTGACAAGCTGGACACCATGTAAATGCCAGTGGGGCATGGGGGACATATAGCATAGAACTGTGGAGCAGGTATTCCTGAAAAACCGCTCTCCCAGAAACTGTCACATTGCATAGGAAATGGCCAAAATGAGCACTGCAGATACAGGATGATCAGATTCTTCCCCAGTGTGTCCTGCAAGGTGGGCATGACAACACAAACTCACCTCACCACGTTCAAGTACAGCTTCACAGCTTTATGTCTAACATGAAAAGCCCAACAGAACTTGGGTTTTCCTTTCCTTTGTTGATCATGCTAAACTACAAAATGCTAGACTTCCTAAGTAAATTTCAAACTGATCAAGATACTGTAAGACCACCTGATGTGTTTTTTCTTTAAATTCCAGATATTATGTTTAATATATTCAGTGCAACTAACAACATTTTAATAATTTTGTGCATCAGTAAATATATCCACATTTAAAGGATTAGTGTGGAGCTGTGTATTTCAAGCTTACTGCAAATAAGACTTTGAAAGAAGGGCTTTGTAGCAGAAATAGAGATATACATCTATATTGGCAATTTTTATTTTCATTGCAACTACTGAACACTAGGGACTATTTGATAATTATGCTATAATTTTAACAATGACAAATTTACATTACAAGTCTAATATATGCCAGCTTCTATGGGACAAAGGCTGTCTCCATAATATGAGGGTAGAACTTCAAGCTAGCCATCAAGGTCAAACTTTGCCAGGAAATGCAGCCCTGATCTAAAACCATCTGAAATAGACAGGAGATGTCTGACTAATTATTGGTTACACCAAGACTAAAATTCTTGGGTGGGGATATTAAGTCTTACACACTTCCATTACCAAAAGAAGGCAGATTTCGTAAGGTACTTAATAACCTGAAAATGTCAGTGGATATCTAGTGGCACTTTGCAAAGTTTTGCCTCTAGTTGCCCAAATGTCCCTAAGGGTAGGTTCTTAGCTGTGCATGCCAGCTTTCAAGTACAGTAATGTAGTTCACTTGCAATTTTTCAGTGACAATGCTATCTAAAATAATTTGTTCTCCCCCTATTTTCCAATAACTCATTTCCGAGGCAAAAATATAACCAAGGGAAATTAGGATTGTTCTTTTTATAAGCTATAAAGTTTATAAATCATCTGGTTGGGATTTAAAGTTGAGCCTGACTTGGTTGAGAGCCCAGCTCCTCAAACACTTGTGCTGGGGGCTCTGAGGGAACAGCATCCTCAAACAGACATGAGAGGCAGGAAGGGTCAACAATGCCTTAAAACTATTGCAGAACATGAACTTTTGTCTTTAGGCCTTACTCACTTTGGTGCTTTCAAAAATGTCTCTCTAAGTTCTTCTCATTGTTGCATAAAAGCTCTCTATCCATCTTGGGACATGGGAGTGTCTCTATGTGTATGTGGAAAGAAAAATTTAGGAGGGAGTAAGGACACTTTCAGAGTTTTTTAATTCAGGGTAGAGGTATTTTGGTTTTTTTTTTTTTTAACTACATTCTGCATTTTCTTTTTCAGTGCAGTGCTTCATGGCAGCATGGCTCTCTATATTTTCTAATATAAAAAGAAGTATGGATATTCAGAGTACATGGAGAGATGAATGTGAAATACATAACACAAGGCACTTTTTTTTTCAGTGGATCATTGTGTCATTCTGTAAATCATTGTAGTATAGTCAGTACAATTCTCATTTAAGCTTGGAAAGATATACTTTTATAACATTACGACTAAATGAGATTTGCCAAAAACCATTCCAAAATCTAGAATGTATGCAATAATTCATCATTAAGGAGAGATAATCAATGATTCTTTAACCTATTATCACTGATACTGAGTAGGTAATTCAACAGAAGTTATTTTCTTGCAATTTAGAAGGAGAAATTTTGATTAAAGCAAGAGATTAAATAATTAGAACAATTATACTGCTTCTTGCAACTACTTCAGTTTACATCCTCAGGAAAATAGGGTGATGTCTGCACTAGTTTTGTATTCATACTTCCCAGGCTCACTAGTCGTTGCCCTGATAATTCTTCCTGGTCCCATCTGTCAGTTCGTGCAAGGACGTAACTGGGTGTGGTGCATCACACAGAGGTAAAATGTCAGCCTTTAGAGAATGAAAAATAACCCTGAGGGACTCCCAGACATGATTTCAGATAAATTACATCCTGAAAAGAAAATTAAAATTTGAGGGCATGTGATCAATCTGGTTTGTCCGTAGTGTACAATGGAGAGGACAGGGGAATATTTTTTTCAGCTACAGCCTGTACCACAGTTTTGAAAGCAAGTGTAGCAAAAACATGTTAGATTCCAATTGCTCTTACTTCTTTTGACGTGCAAGGAAACTGGTGTGTGCTTGGAATGAAGAAATACGTTGATACTCCATATAGGAATTTAGGATTTTAAGGTGACCCATGCACAAGGTCATCGAGCTAGTTTTTTTTTAAATAGACTTAGTTTAAAACAATGCAGTCCCCAGCTCAGACACTTTAAACAAGTTACACTGCATAATTCTAAGCACATATTTCGCCTCCAAGCAGGATAGTCAAAATAACACAATGTGAATCTCCACTAAATCTTTAGATTCAGGTTGCATTGATGTATAAAAACTTGTGTGTAGCTGTGGTGAAAGCAAGGAGGACTATATTTCTTTGTGTATATTATTATAGTTAATCCAAGGTGCACTGTGTATATTGTAATAGTGAAATACGATGAGCAGGCAGCATGGTAAGGATTGGAAGAGATATAGAATTAATATAAACACAATTGTTGGCAAATAGATGATGCTACCTCCTCCTCACAGTAGACTTAGACAGTAAGTCTTGGTCTACCTGAATGCATATTTGTAACCAGAACTCCTACATTCTATTTACTTTCCAGCATCAGACATGGTGGTTTTGTCATCAGATTGGAAATACTCATCCTTCACACTCCATCAGAAGCTCACAAAATAAATTGTCAATAAATATACTATTTCCTTAGTAGCTTTACAGCTCAACCAGAATTACTGTGCTATCAATAAAATTCATATGCAATTGTACTGCATTCAGATATACCTGAAGGCTTATCTTTGGCATATTTTTAGCTGAATATATATCTCACTGCAGAAATGTTGTAAAGCTTAAGATGTAGAAAATTTAGGAAGAGATTTTCAAAAGAAAATGACTTTTTACCTGTATAGAAATAGACTTTGAATAAAAACTGTAGCTTTAAAATACTAAACTATCTATATTGTATAGAATCTGAAAACAGTTTTTCATTATATTATTACATATATTTTCCTATTCATCATATGTATCAGAATTCCAGAAATCTTAATGTAAGGAACGAATATATATTCTGGGAATAACAGTGAACTCAGGCTTTTCATGGGACATAAAATCCATTAGGAGGCTCTCACCATGGAGAGCAGATGATGATAAAAATAGTGTGACAGAGATCTTGTTATTCTCTGGTCTTCATTGTAAGAGTTAATTGTTTTAAAAGACAATTTCCTGTCCTATGGCAGACATCTGCATGTCCCTTGGCTGTGACAGTTTAGGGTGGCCTCTACCAGATTCACTGTCAGTGCTTTGTAGTCGTCCTCTGTAACTTCAGGCTATTGGTGGGATTTCCAAGTTCAGAAAACTATGGACATTTAGATCCTGCAGTGATCCATCTCGGTTCCCTTTAAAAGATATTGCACATATTTGCTGTCTGTATGTATTAAGAACTCACATTTTACAATTTCATTTACATGCATATCGTACACATACATGTGCATATATACCTTACACATGTATGACTTCAAACTTAGGAAGGAGTGATGATATAAATCACAGGCGGGATGCAAGCACAGAAGCATATACAGAGATGTACCTTTGTAATTCCTTGTACTAATGATCGTATATTTAGCTTCCAAACATGTTAAGTTAAGAGATTATTTTAAACCTTTTTATAATACAAGGGTTCTTACACTGGGGCATACTTCAGAAATAAATGTGAAGTATAACTTACCAGTGTGCACAACTGTATATCTGTCAATATTTTGTGGTGTTATTTGTGCTTGTACATGCTTACAATAATCTACTTAATAGACTTACTGTTTTGCTGTGCACAATATCTAAAAATAGAAACAACATATACATGACTTTAAAAATCTGCTGTTATTCCTTATAATAGGATATTACTTGGTTTATGTGTGGATATGTATTATAACAAAAAGCAATAATTTTTTTCGTTTCTGTGACCAAAAGGATTATTCCATGTGTAAAAAAAAGACATTAAATAAATGATCTTAAACACATTTTATTTTATCTGAACATTTTGCAAACCATAAATAAAAAAATCTAAATCAAAATAGGCACTTAAAACATTTCTGAAATGAACTTATTATATGTTACTGAAGATAGACAAAGGGATGGATTTTACACAGATATCTGTAATTTTGTTAATTTAATGTAATTAGGATTTTTTATTTAAGTACAGTAAGATCAGAAAATTGGACCATTTTGGAAGAGGATTGTAATATTTGTCTCTGGGGAACAATCATCTTTAACATACTGATAGCATTCCCCTGAATCTGAAGTCTTCTGCATGAGACAAGGCTGAAGTGCTAAAATGTTAATTTTATACATCAGGTTCTTGAGGTTTCCACTTCTCAGTGGCACTGTGAAACTTCATGCTTACATTGCCTATCACTTCTGCTATGAAGCTACACAGGGTCTACCTGGAAATTTTGAGAAGAGTAAAGAACCCTATTATGCCTCTGTGAATTTTGGCACTAACCAAAGAAATCATTTCTTGACACCTCAAATGTTTAATGTTCTCTTTTTCATATAGGATTCATATTTCAGAATAATATTTCTTTCATTTTACTGAACATGTTTAACATGAAATTAATAATCAAATCACATTAATTAATTAATAATGAATCACATGTCAAATTGTATAGCCTTTTCATACATACATACACACATACACCATGTACAATATAAAAATTCTATATACCTGTATTGAAAAACATTAATAACTGCATTGTTTTAGAAGTTAAATAAAAAAGTATTAATGAGATTGTACCAGGAACGTAGCTCCATATTATTCTGTCTAATATGCCAGTACTTACTGGAGTGTTGTTGGGTTAATACGAAGAAGGCATGGCTGGAAATGGTTAATTATGACAAGATTTTATCTGCTCATGACTTCTAGATAGCTCCATTACCCTTTCAGACATATTCCCCTGACATAGAAATAAGGTTGTGACTATTTCACCAGAGTTGATTAAAGCTAAATCTTTACCTGAAATTGTCAATGACTATTGAACTTACATGTACATTACTTCAGATCTTTAAAGATTAGAGAACTTTCATAATTTCCATCAGTATTTATTTCAGCTGTGTTGGAGCAGTCCCTTCAGCTATTTTTGAAGGCATGGTAAGAAAATTTCGTCATGCATAGGACTTAAACTGCATTGAAATGAAATAACAGCTTTATCAGAAGCTGTTAGACATGGTTTTCATTTTTGTCAAATTTTCTGGGATTTTTTAATCATGTAGAATTAAAATAAATGCCCATCATTGCTGTAATTTTCATTGTAACATCAGAAAAGTTTGCAGCAGGAAGATTTCTTTTATTTTTTTTTTAATCTTGACATAAGTTATAAGGGAAGTTTTACTTTCTCTGTAGAAAAATATAGCCAAATAAGAGTTCACGGGATCCAGGAACTGCAGTCTGGTGCTCTCCCCTACCTGCCCCAAAAAGATGGCTGGTCTTGAAAGATGAATATGAAGGAAATCCACACATTAACAGGCACATACAATTCTATTCACACCACTGGCAAGGTTTTTTGCTCTATTTTTTAAAGTACTGTGGGAACAGAACTTACATTGGAAATATTATTTCAAAATTGCTAATGCCATGATTCCTATGTTTTTAGACCTTGCTCTTGATCTGTTAAGGTAAATTTCCAGTCATTTAACATTAGACAAGTCATCCCATCACCAGAAGACTATTTGCATTACTGACTCTTCCACTTTCATTCATGTGCCCATAGGTAATTAGACTCCTGAATTATTATTAGCTAAATGCATTCTCCATTGGACCACCTTAATTAGAGCGATGAATCTTTCATTTTGTATTATAATGCGACATACAGCAAAATGCAATCATTTCAAGAATACTCTTCTGTGTCATAGTCTCAGACATCACCAATGGATCTCCCAAGATGATTTCAAATTTCATTGCGTTTAATACAAATAATAGGTATATGATTATTAAAACAGAATACAAAATAGAATTTCAAAACATATTGTAGGATGCTCATGCTTCACCAAGCCAAAAATGATTCCAATTACTTTTTCAGTAGTTTGTAAAATAGGAAAAAAATGTTGCAGTGAAGCAGAAAGACATAGGGTAATGTCTTACATATCTTAGGACAGTATGAATTGTTCTTCAAAAGTGCTTATTCCTCTCCATTTACTATGTAGGAGACTGGGAAACCTAGATATATCATGGGTTTTAATAATTTTAATAATTTAAGATATACCATGGGTTTTAATAATAACGATTATTATCATTAGGGAAGATGACTTACATTTTAGAATTTTATAAAGAAGTTTAGAAGTCCATTTAAGTTAGATGGGAACAAATTTCATCCAAAATTCAATGCCTACTCAGAAAGTTGTGACATTAAGTTATAGTCAATATTTATTTTGCATTTTATTGTGCATCTGCAGTAGTTGTATTAGGGTACAGGATTGACACAAAATGCTGTCAGCATTTGTTTTAAGTGACTGGATAGCTTTTGCTTGGTTTCCCTATGATATGTATTTTAAAAATTCTAAGAAATGAAAGATTAGTTTCACTCTTTTAAAATGAAGAGATGAAGAGATCCTAGACTTCAAACCACAAAGCTCAGGAATAGGGGCTTTTCTTACCCAAGACTTGCAGGATTTTGGTTTTTAGGCAGATTTGCTGACAGGCTGCTAAATGAGGAGGTATATCAAATGGCAACAGCTCAGGACAGGCTAAGAAACGTGTGTAGCAGATACACTTCTTCAGGTCTAGATTGTGTCTGACCAAAAGCCTTCACTCAGCTGTCATCACCATGTCTTCCAGAATGCCAACCAACACAAATTAGAAAAACTGGTCATGAGCAATTTGTTAAAGACAGTTATAGTTCACAATCCTAGGCTAAGCTCTTCATGAATAAACAGTGCCTCTTCTGAGAGGCAGAACTGATATTTTGAATTAAGATCTCCAAACATCTTAATGAAACTGAAATACGTTTTCTGTCACTACAGCAAAGTATATTTGCAAAAAAGGGTCTCATTATCTTTCCCTCCAGACTGAAAACTTACAGAATTTTATTTTATTTATTCATAACTATTCCGGTCTCAGCCTTTACCTCAATGTGTTTGAGTAAACCCTGTTTACTTAAAACATACTTCAAACTTCTGGCAGATATAAGGAGCGATTAGTCATTCATTTGAATCAGAATCTTGTCAATTTACACTTCAGTTTGGGGAGCAAAAACTACAAACATGGTTTCAAATAATTTATAAAATTACTTTTTTTTTTCTTTGCTTTCAAGTATAGGTTTGGGGTGGAGGAGCTGGGCTAATTCTCAAGTGTTTCTTATTAACATAATGAGTAATTAGTAACCAAAATCAGAAGTTGCCCCATGTTTACATTAAATCTATTTTTATGATTTGCAAAAAGTACAAGAAAAGCTTTGGATAATTGCTCAATATGGTTCACAGGGATTAAACACATCAGCTTCTCACATTAAAAGATCACAGAAGTGAACGTATTATGGGATTAATGTTTTGAGTCACTTTTAGATATTTAAAATATTTAACTAATATGAGGCAATATTATATTCACACTTCAAAGATATTTTTAAATTAGTTACCCAGCCAGGACTAATCCAGTTAAAAAGAGAAAAGGAGTAAAGAAAAGATTTTTTAACATCAAACTGATAGTGATGTGAAATTTTTATTATCATCAAGAGTCCATGTTTCTCTATCTTCCAGAAAGGGATAATGCAAGTTGAAAGATTTGTAAACAGAGGATAGATTATTAAATGCTCCAGTGCCTGTTCTTGTTTTAACAATAAAAAAAGTAAAATTCAGCTTGAAGTAATAACATTCCATCTTAAAACATCCTTAGCAGAAAACCTGGAGTTGAGCCAACTTGCTTTAGAAAGGAATTTGAAAGGGAATCTGGCTGAACTAAAGACAGGTAAGCAAAATGCAGAGGCAGTACAACTAGGCAGAAAATGAAAGGTCTGCTTATTCCTGTGTGATGGTCTTTGTTTGACAGGTTACTTGCACTTGGCACAGCATTTGTGTAAAGCAAATGCTGGAATGCATTCAGAAGAACAGAGCCTTGACATGAATCTTATGTTGAATTTAGCATTTTCTGTAAGATAACAATGAATATTGACCTTGAGAAAAGCATAATGAGATATTTTTAAGCTCTTAGCTGCACTTCAGTGCAATGAAGTGCTCTTCAGAATGTTTTTCCAATCAGGGTTACATGTAAAATATAAAAGTGGTCCTAGTTGTGGTAGAAAACCTATTCCTCTCTCTGACAGAAACTAAACATTTGTCAAATTCAAGATCCTGAATTCTGTAAGGTATGTCTTGTAGATAAATGACAAGCATTAGTCTTCATGCTGCTTGCCTACATTCTTTCTTATTTTTATAGTACTGTTGAAATGTCTCGTGATGCAGATTTTACAGTTAAAATGCCTTTCAGGGTTGTAGCCATTTCAGATATTGGGTGATGTGAAATTCTGTCAAAAATGGGTCAACCATGAACTGAAGGTTGGTTCAACGGAAGACAAAGGATGTTATCATTCAGAAAATGAGTGATTCCTTTCACATCGGTGTTGTGTCACTGTAGCAACGGTTTTCACCCTCTTCCACAGATATATGTTTTCCTTTTGCCATTAAAAGGGTTCGGTATAGTTAAATGCAAGAATGTGCAATAATAACAACAATTTATTACATCAGTAAATCCACTACTTTAGATTCTAGAATGACAGTTATATTTTTGCATGAATAGTACATGGACCTTATAACTCACAGAAAGTGAGAATATATGAGTGTACATACATACATACATATTTATATATATAATCTATGAATATATATGCATGCTCATAATCTGTATACTTGTATTCATGTTCATTTCTATGTGGCATAATTCTCATTCCACTTTATTTTCTGCCTTTTTTCTGCACATATCAAATCTTCTAGTCAGTGGTTGAATGTTTAAGGTTTGTGGAGACTTACCTCCAAGAATATTAATTTTCCTGAGACCTACAGTCTTGGTAACTATATGAAAATTACTATGGCAGAACTAAAAAGCTGGAAAGCTATAAATAATCCAAGACAGATTTATGAAGGGAGCCTGGTGACAGCTGCACACAAGTACTTTTTTAAAGAAAACAATCACCTAGGTCCTTAATTTAGAAATCTAATAGCATTAGTATGAGTGCTAAGGATACCTATGAGTGCTCCTTACATTAACAAGTTTATAACCTGTGCTTATACCTTCATATGTGCTTGACACTTTAAATATCAATCTATACATAAAATAATTATCAATTTACTTCTCTCCCTAAAAGACTGTATTCTTGAATTACTGGGTTGTGGTTTGTAGCCAATATGATGTTACAATATATCATATTTAGGACAACAGACTGAGAACTCACAACTTGTAATGCTGTACACTTCATGGTACTGTAAAACAGGATCTGTATATACTAATATGCTTTTTCACAATTGTTCTTTTTATACTTAATGATGCATATACTGTTTAAAATACATTATAGACTTTCTGAGTAAGTGGAAAATAAAAAGGAAGGCATAAAGGTAACATTTGGAAGATGTCATAGAATCACAGAATATCCTGAGTTGCAACAGACTCACAAGGATTATCTTAAACTCCAAAGATAAATTTGTATAAAGGAGTAAGGTTCAGAACTAAGGTCTAGTCTAAAGAATTTAACCAAAAATTTTTTGTGTGACATTTTATTCACTTTTCTTTTCCAAAACCAAGTAGCTTAATCTTTGTCATTTTCCAAATCAGGACACTTCAGGTTTTGATGCTTCTGCTAATTGTACATGACAAATTTGCCACGTCCCAGGAGATCTGCCTCTCCCTAGACTCAACAGAAGAAAGTGCAAGTATAGTAACACAGCTGTGGGCACAAAAATATCCTGATATTAATGGAGTGGGAGGGAGGAGGGTGCTGTGCTTGCTTTCCTCCCTTTCCTTCCCTCCCTCCCAGGTTCTCACTGGGCACACAGCTGGAGGCTGTGTTTTTGCTGGGTGCGAGGTGGGCACTCTCCTGGTAGGGGTCTTATGTGCCCTTTCCATCCCCCCTCTTCCCCTGCTACATTTTGGACCCCATTTTCATCTCCAGAGCCCTTGTTCAGCTTTTCTCTGGCTCTGTTAATCTGATAAATAAGGCCTGGGAGTCAGAGCAAAACTGCAGTTATGCAAATATGAGTAGCATATGAGCCTCATGGGAAGGACTAGCAAACGGGCTCATCTCATTCTTTTTACTCCTTGTCTATAATTACTGCGCTCTAGAGGCTGCGGCAACATGCACTAGTAGGAAGTTTAGATTTTATAACCTCTAAGCTTCAGGAATTTGGATCCATATTTTCCACTTCTGATAAAGTGCCATAACCAGCAGGTGAGTCAGGCAGGGTAAGGTTGTTTGAGCCTCCTCATGCAAAGTCTCACATCAAAAGAAAAAAGCTTTGTTAAGCCAGAAGAAGAAGAGGAAGCATGACTCCTTCAATCCAAACAGGAGAGGAGAGTGGGTCTGGGAACCAGGGCTACCCACCCTTTTCACATTAACGAGCTGCTGGCCATGACTCCCTACAGAGCACTGAGAGAAGTGTAGATAAACTCAATCTGGAGGGTTTAAAGCCGATTACATAAACAGATTATAAAACTCATATAAAAAACAAACTTTGAAAGGAAATGATGGATCAGACTTAGCAATATTTATGTTATTATTCTACATACATGTTTTTAGTTAAAAGGCACCATTTTTCTCTTTGAGGACAGATGAAGACCTTGTCAGTGATGCTGAGTTGTGTTCTGGTATGTGGAAATAAAAATCCCAATCATTCTTGTCAGCATCTACTATACTGAGATGAGAGAATTTTGCCCTTTTTTTTTTTAATTCAATATTTAAGCATCAGTCAGTTAAAGGTCAAAATGTACAGGTACACTTTAAATGAAAAAATAAATTTATCCAACCATTTCAAATGCTTGTATCTCAAGAGAGCTTTCCATTCTGTAGATTATGAGGAAATTCTCTTTTAATTGTTAACTTGCAAGTGAAATTATCATATCAGTAAGATGTAGATAGAGAATGTGCAATCAACCATAGAGTGAATTTGTAAATTAAATTTTATTTATTCTGATATAAAATTAAATTTACATGAGCTAGATGGTTGATGATATACAAGAATTATATTCTTATTTATTTTATACATTTTTTTTCAGGATCTCTCTTTAAAGGTTGCTTGTTTGTAAGGGTGGTGGAATGATTTTGAGAAAATTAATTTCATAATTTTTTCTACTTTTAAATATTTGAAGGACATGAAATTTTCTAGTGGATGGTGGTACCTTTTCCACTGGTGTTTTTCTGTCAATTTACTTCAGCTGCTGCATGTTTCGTTGTACACCACACTTCCTCTACTCCTATGATTTTCACAGTTTAGGATCTTAAGTATCCTTACAATGATTTCACGGAGAATTCCCACATACTCTTTCATCCAGGGCTTAGTCAAGCCTAGATCCATCTTCACTATGAAGATGAAATGTTATTGGTTTTACTCCTCCATGGATTATCCCATACGTAAAACAAGTTTTGCTTATTTTGTTAAAAAAATGTAATCAAGTGACTGAATGTTAAGATGGCATTTGACTCTCAGAAGAGTATTTGGGTGCCCTGCATATCTTTAGACTGTAACAAAGATTGAAATTAATCAGCAGTCAGGTAATATGGGCAATTCAGGTATACCAGCTGTTGTGTAACCACAGGAAGAGCATAGAGGTTTTGGAAAGATGCCATCCTACAGTTCACAGAGCTAAAATTCTGGTTTTATCCTTATTTCTTACTGTGTTGTATCCTAAATTAACAACGCAAGGGCAATCCAACGTCACTAACATCACTTTAGATCTAACACTTAGATACAATTACTTTAAAGCTTGTGAGACAAAACTTATATAAATGGCAGTATGGTACAAGATGCCAAAGTGATCTGAAGGAAAGGAGCATCAACACAGCTCATCTGGGTTTGTTGCTGTCTTCTTATTTAGTTGACTTAAGTCTACAACAGTTGCAGTAGATGTCCTGAGCCTGAATTTATACCTCAGGGAACAATTTCCTCTATATCGTGTAAATAGGTGCCAGAGATCTCAGTTCCTGTAGTATATGAATATACAAATAACAGACCCATGACCACTTTCTTCATGTATGTTTTCACTCCGGTTTAGATAGTACAATTGTTTTGACCCTTGCATCCAGAAATTCTCCATTACTTTTGTTATTTTTCCTTTATTTTTAATTTCAGTGACTATTATTTCTGGGTTCCAGTGACCAGAATTGAACGGCATTATAAAAATCAGTTACCCTTTTTTTTCTTTTTTAAATGCAGTCAAGGAATTGCTATTTTTTGTGAGATTTCACAGATTTGCTGACTGGTTGAGCTTGGAAAAAAACCCCCTCTGGTCCAATCCCCCTGCTCAGTTAGGGCCATCTAGAACCAGTTGCCCAGGACCGTGTTCAGATGGCTTTTGAATATCTCCAAGGCTGGAGATTCCACAACTTCTCTGGGCAGCCTGTGCCAGCTGTCAGTCACCCTTCACAGTAAAAAAGTGTTTCCTGATGTTTAGAGGGAATCTCTCATGTTTCAGTTTCTGCCCATGGCCTCTGGTTCTGGCACTGGGAACCACTCTTCATTGTCTGTATTCCATGAGAAGTTCTTAATTATTATATTTCTAAATCTAAACCCAAAATTCATGCAAGGAAGAAATTATATCAATGCTTGATAAAGCATCTGAGTTCCATAAATATTCCATGTAATGACAGCATATAATATCTTTAATAAATTATTTACATCTGTTGTAGATAGTTATGAAATAGATAAAATTAATTTAATGAAACAATGGAGTTTAGAAATATTTTCCCCAGGTTGATGTTAATCCATGTCAGACTAAGTAACAACTCTGCACTTAAGAGTAATTTTACTTCTGAGATTTGGAGTTTTCTAATGCTACCTTTCACGTAGTTACAACATATCTGTCATACTCTTTAACCTATTAATTACAAAAACATACTTCCAATCTTAATTTAGTTTCAACAGAGTATTCCCTGTGGTACACTGTATAATTTTTTGGTTTGTCTTCAAAAATTTAAAGTTACAGACACAGAAGAATGTTCTTAAACAAAAGGCAGGCTCCAGTTTAAAAATTTTAGGTCTATGGAAAAAAGATTTGCTTTTATTTTAGCTAACATTCATAAACTGCATTGTAGAAAACAAATGACAGTTTTTCTGCCAAAACCCTTTGGGTTTTTAGGAGGTCAAGGTAGCAATGCTATAGGGTGACATCCCCGTGCAAATGTCCATGTAAATATGCAATTGTAAAATCTTTCAGGAGCAGTCAGGGGTAGAAGCAAGGACTTCATGCTTTAATATTACTTTCTTTTGCAACCCTACAGAATTATTGCTGTACAGTAGTATTATAGTGGCTCCCAAAATTGCTAACATGAATTTCTGTTGATGAATATAACTATTACACATGGATCCTTATCTTAAAAGAAGCTTACTAAGAGTAGAGAATAAAACACTTAAAAGTTATGAAATGCCAGAGACATTTTGCAAAGGGGCGAAGCCATACCTATTATTAGCTTAAACAACTGGAATAAACAGGCAAGGTTTTATGCACATAAACCAGTGACTGAAAGACTAGCAGGCAACTTCAAAGTAAATAAACTAAGAATGTGTGCAAGAAAGGAGGGTGAGCACAATGTCAGGATGAAAACAAATGAGGATATACCACACAACTTTCACGTCCCCTGAATTCATGGTGTTACATAGGCTTTGTTTTCCAGCCCTAGCTTTTGAACCAAATTAGTAAAATTAGACATTTTTTTAATTGAATAGTATGTTTTTGTGTTTGGCTTGTTTGTATGTCTTTTTCCTAACTATTTAGAAGTAAAATGTAGAAGAAATCAAAGAAATTTTATGGTCCATTCAAAACATGGAGACAGATATTCTGTTTTCTCTAAAAGACTTTAAGGTAGGAAAATCTCAACTCATATGAATGTATGGAAGTAAACGTAATCAGCATGGGACAGAAATTTAGTAAATTAGACACAAGGAGCTTCAGATAATGGATTTTTAATATACTCCTTGGATTTGGTTCCTGTGCCACCCTATTCTATTTAATATTTTGTCAGGTTTTTTCACTTGACTATATGAAAAAATCTTCAGGATATTGTACGGGTTTTGTTTAATGTAGGTTTTACAAACCTATTCTGAATCTCACCAGAGTATCCATTTTAAAAAGCATGTTAAAAACCATACTTTTATGTGAGGTTTGCCTTAATATTTCTGCTGAAGGAGAAATACTCTTGGTGTTAACGAAAAGCCTTACTTCCCACTGAATTTTATTTTCCATTTTATCTTCTTTGCCTCAAGCCTATGCTTTTCTCAGCTGACAGGAATCAAGAATTTTCCTTGTTCCTAATCCATCCATTTCATTTATCTGGTTACCTTTTTCTTTTCATTTTGTATGTTTGGAGCAATGTCATGTCAGCCAGCTGTTCATCCTACAGTGGATTTTTTAGAGCTCGCATCTGTTTCCAATGTTACTGGCTTGACAGATGTCTATGGCTCACATTAAGATTAAATTAGCTTCCTAAGGCAGTCTATACCTCATACAACTGTTTCAGATTTTGCCACACTGCTGTACCACTACTAGGCTGCTTTTTACTAAAGAGCAATGCAATTTTCCAATTTCACATGTGTTAGTTTTACATTTTCAACATACTGGCATCCATCCACTGGTTCCCACTCCCCTTAGTTTTGAACAGGAAAAAATTGTAACAGTGCAGCAGATTTTGCCCAGATAGCAAATCAGCTTCAGTAAAGTCTTGCCCCATGTATTAACAAGACCATGGTTCTGCCTGGGTGCTGAATATTGGTCCTGAGCCTGCTACTGATACTCTTTTATGGACCTCTCTTTTGTCCACATTAGGTAATAATAAACATTGTTTCACTCACTGTACTCTGGGATTACAGTGGGGAAGAGACAGAGGTCATTTTTTGACTTGTGTGCGCTTCTTCATTTAAGTGATGTTTATTCTATTAAAGGAAACTTGTAATAGTTTGAATTCCCTTCAGCAAGATCAGCTGTACTCTTCTGCAGATGTCTATAATAATGCCAGACAGCTGAGTAATTTTGTGGAGGAGCAGCATAATCCTAGCATTGTTTCCCTAGGGATGTGGCATATTTACCCCATTACAGACCTGAAGGAGCTGGTTTTGGAAATCATGTTGGCAGTTTACACTACTCCCTCACCAAACTGAAGGTGAAAAAAAGGACCCTTTTTTAAGGGCATGGGAAATCTAGCGAAACATCTAGAAAAAGCCACTCTTCATTTACTGCAATTGGTTTCATTTTTACAGAACTTGGTTTCTGTATATTTAATTTTTTTTAGACATTTCACCATCTGAGTATTTCTTGAGCTACAAATCCTGGTATGTTCTTTATGAATCTGCTTAGTTACTTATAGACAGACTTCCAGTTCTGTGGAGAACCAGGAAAAACATGCAATTTCCTTTTAGGACAGATTGAGCTAGTGATATGTTTATCTCTACATTCAACACTTAGCTATTTTCCAGTTTATATATTTAACAGAAAGCATATTACAGGAAAAATAGCTTTAAGATTGAGTAGCAGGACTGGAAAGAACCTTTTTTTGCTCTCCACTTCCATCCTCTAAATGAGGTAACTGGGATTCATTCTGCTGGACATGCAGTGCAGTTTTTCTTCCCAATGTGCCTTTTTGCAAATCCCATATTAAGGGTTGTGCCATAATTTAGGAAGTTCTTACAAAAGGAGCTGCAAAACTATGTCTGAGAGACCTGTCTACCACTGGATGACCTCTCAGTGCTGTATAATAACTCCTGGGCTCTTGACTTTGGAAGGGATCATGCCAACACCCAAAACATTCAGGGGCTGAGGCCATAATTGAAAACTGATATAGATCTTTCTCAGCCTTCAGAGTGGTACCTGTGATGTGTTACTACACAGGGCAACATGGGGCTCTACCTTGGCCCTGCTGCTGGGGTTTGTGCCATCTGTATGGCCACTCGTCCACCTTTCTATTAGTGGAACTGAAAAATTACTGACACAGCTCTGACTGACAAATCTCTCACTGATTTTTCTTGATTGATTTCCACTGAAGGATGTCTTTAGTGAATATGTGTAATTTCATAACTTTCAATGAATTATGGACAATTTATGACTCTTGCAAAAAACTTGCCCTCTGTGTACGACTGTGGTTCTTATGGACATGGTTTGGTGTGGACCTGGCAGTGCTGTGTTAATGGTTGGACTCGATAATGTTAGAGGTCTTTTCTAATGCTAAAGATTCTATGATTCTGTGACTCCAAGCTCTGTATGGAACACTGAGAGCTTGCAAGCAACTTTTTTCCCAGCTCAGAACTTCTCTGGAAGACTCTTGTCTCTATTGTGAAAATGTTGGTATATACACACATATATATATATACACACAGATATATAAACATGGAGACCTTTGGTCTGTGTGGAGTTGTATCTTATACCTAGTGGAAGAAAAACTCCACAGGATTCTTCAGTGGCTGCATGTTTATAATACATCTGGCTCAGACATTATATGACAGATATTCAAAACACACTTTTTTGATCAACAAAGAACTCCACATGTTGCAACTTGTATGTTTTACCTCTTACCTTACCACTGTTCTATCTTTGAGAAGAATTTCACTCTGTCTCCTTTTCACCCTGCCATTAAGCAGCAGAAGACAGCAGTGAGGTCTCTCTTACCCTTCTCTTGCCAAGGTTGAAAAGACCCAGCTCTCTCAGCATCTCATTGTACTTCATCTGCTCCAGCCCTTCATCATCCTGGTAGTCCTTCACTGGACATGCTCTAGGGAAACAGTATCCCTTTTGTACTAGGGAGCAGCACTCCGGATGAGTGTCACAAGTGACGAATAAGAAAGGATGGCTTCCCTTCAGCCTCCTGTCTGCAGTCCTGCTGATGCAGTCCCAGGGGATGTTTTTTGCTGCCAGGGCACATAGTTGGCTTGGTTTACAACCATTTTGAAATTAAGATCTTCTAAAAAATGTACTACTTGTAGTAAAGTATTAAAAGAATAATCCTCATGTGAAATCACAGCGGCTTATGTGATGTGACATGCAGCACTAGGTTACCAGGAAACACCTTTGGCCCCAGTTCCACTTAGGAGCATCTTTGTGCAGAACGTGTCCAGATCAGGGATGCCCCTGGCTGCCAGGATTGGAGCATGTAACAGGTGCAGTCAGTCCCTTTCACTGCTTGCCCAGTTGCAGGACTGCAGCGAAATTCATTCCCTGGTGCTCCCACTAGGAGCAGGCATTCTGTCCCTTATAACCTGTTGCCCCACAACAGCTGCTTTATTATTTGTATATTTCATCTTCTTGCTAAATACTCAATGCAGATTTCAAAAATATATGTGAAATTAATGATTTCCATAACGATTACATTATTGTCCTGCATTAAGAGGACACTTCTACATAATTTATAAATAGTTACGAAATTACTATATCAGCTAGAAGAGCATAACATGGCCTGAGCTGTTAAGAATCTGGCTCTGGTTTCAGAGGCCTCAACTTGAGCCACACTCAGGACTTCTGTTATGGGCCCAACCTAATTACTTAAACTAAATTTGGTTCATAGTCATTTCATTTAGGTACTCAAAATCTGCTGTAGATGCAATACTAACCATATGAGCCATAAGAACAAGAAAGCATTCCCTACAGGACCAATGAAGCCCACGTGCATCCTTGATTTTTGACAAACAACTCACACTGGATTACTCAAAGCATGTCAGTGAAATGAGTTAAAGATCTTTACAGGCTGATCTTCGAAGCTCTATAATACATCTGTAATAAGGCTATTTTAATCTATAGTGTTCTAAGCTACTTACAAGTAAACACTATTACAATCTAAAAAGAATTTAAATATTAATTATTTAATAATGCTTTGTGAAATATATTTCTAAATTTACATTCAATTTAAAAGAACTTCATGTTAATACAACGAATTGCATTGTTCATCTTGGCAGAAGGATTGATCTGAAAACATCGTTAAGGTTTTGATTTAACTTGCTTTCTTCAAAAAGATTTTTCTTATATTCTTGTATAGTTTCAGCTGCGTACTGCTGGCAGGCTGACTGCACTTCTGTAGCATCTATTGATGATGTCATTGAACCTATTTGATTAAGCTGGTAAAAATACAGCTACACAGAAGAAAAGAGGAGGCTCTGCCTAATACACATAAAGACTAAAAAAAATATATATTTATTGTTGTAAAAGACCCAGTTCCTATAGCCTTATCAAAATAGCACTTGCCTTTAAATAAAACTAACCCCGTTACTATTTTTAATTTGTATTGCAAGATGATGGTTGTGAAATTAAGCCTTCACAAGTGTGGTACTGTGAACTCATAATAAATTCTTTGCTTTTGGAGAATTAGCTGAGTGGTTGTGTATAAGTAAAGAATTAATTGTTGTCTTGCTTCATTGGTATTGTTAAATGTGTAGCCTCTTTCTATTTACAGAATGCTTTTTTAATTCACAACAGTAAATGACAATAGCAGCTAATCTACGAAATGCACTAGTGTGTTAGATGGTGGAAATTTTTTCAGATGGGGATGTAGCCCCTAATTTTGACCTCCTAATTTTGGACTAGTTTGAGATTTCTAGGGCCTTTTATCTTCACTGATTCTGATCAGATAAAACTGTATTTTCAATGATCTCAGTGTTAAGTATGAATTTCTGGAGTGTCCAGACTTCTATAGGTGTTAGTTAGAGAATACATTTTAAGATGGATTTAATTTTAGTTCTCAAAATAGCACTTTCCATTCCCAAGAGTTGTAAAGAATACATTCTGAACTACGTGTTGGGTTAGCCTAAAATCACGTGTGCATCCATCAAATGATTGCAAGTTAGTACTTTTAGTCTCTCAGGTCTGACATACATTTCAAATGTAGTTATATTCATATTCAGTTTTAGATATCTATTTCAATATATACTGAAATATCTAGACAACACCTAAAAAAATTTTTGGAACATCAGCTGAATTCCAGGAAAACTTCTTTAAATCATATTCTTTTCCTTTTGACTTGTGATCCTTGCAAATATACTGCATACTTGTTTTCAAAAGTGTATGTTTTTCACTACTTATAATTTTTATTGTTACTACAAAATTCTACTCATCTTTAGAAACCAAAAAGATTTTGTGCATCCACTAATACAATTAATTTTTTCCCTTGTTTATTAAAAGAACATCCCAGATGATATGCATTCTGGACATTAGCGACTGAAAATAATTAATGAATAATTTATACTGGACAGGCAACTGAAAAAGCATTTATGTTTTGATATCATGACAGAAAGACTATCACATCTGTATACATGTATATATTAAAAAACCCTCTAAATAAATAAATAATAGCAGTCTCATCTAGCAGGTAAAAGCATCACAAGGTTTAGGGTATACTGGAGGAGAGATGACTTCTTATCTTTCTATGTCTTTTAAAACCATATCAGATGTTTCTCTATAGTGTAGCCAAACATTAGCATTGGGCTCAATACAGGGTAAATGAGAAGTGTATTGGTCTGTACTATGCATTCCAGAATATGTTATTTTCACTCTTTAGTGGCATTTCTGGAAGGTCTGCAAGCCTTAAGCACAGATCAGATTTGCATAAATCATCCAATAGTCCTTTCTGGCCTCTCTAAACTTTTTATCCATATGAAAATCCTTACAGATTTGAAACCATAGATAAGCATCCAGTCTTTTCTGAAACTGAAACTGAGCAGGGCAGCTCAGTTACCAGCCAGCTTTTGAGTGGTAAAATGAGGTACCAGCCACAGCTGGCACAGGCTTAAGCAGAAGAATCAATAGCCAAAGTGGATGTCACCGGTCCAGCGGATCCAGGGCCCAGCTTGTAATGCCCAGATCCGTGCATCTGCAGACAAGGTTCACAGCAACCGTGGAATAACAGGAGAAAAAAGGGAAGAAAGAATAGTTATGAGAAGTAACTTACATAAAACAAGAGATTATATTACTTCAGTACCTCAGCTAAAATAAAGGAAATTAATAAAACAGCAGCGGGAGATCGTCCGAAGGAAAAAGAAACTCTGTAACCAAGCTGATGGAAGGCAGTTAAAAGGAGTGGAGGAAGGCAAACAAGACCTTAATTATCTCAGAGCAGGGAGAAGAGTGAGTCTTTATCATGAAACATATTCCTAGCAGAAAAATTATATTCCAGGCTAAAAAGCCACAGTGTGCAATGAAAGGTCATGCCAGGGGAGACAATATAGACAAGAGAGACAAAAAAGACTGATGCAAGAGATATAAAAAATTCACAAATATACGGAATCATGGAAAGCAGAGGAAGAATGAAATGAAACAACAATGAATGTGAGAAATAGAAGAAGAAAAAGGATGCAACCAAAGATGATGGGGAATAGAATGTAAGGTCTGAAAAGCTGTTTACTTTTGAAGTTGCTAATTTCTCTGTTTGCACTCATAGTTACTTGCAGATGACACCGTAACATATACATATTAGAGTCACTGGCTACATGCTAGCACAGGGTCCGTGCCAGTGGACGGCGTGCAAACTGCCTCCTGAGAGCGATCCCTGTCCCATTCCAACTGCTGAGCTGTGGCAAGGGGTGGCTTTGGAGAGCACTAACTGGTTTTGGCAAATTCTGTAGTTACTAGTATAAATAGTCATGCTCAAGTGGGAAACAATATTTCCAGGCTTACATGAATTTACAAGGATATAAGTGAGTCCAGAAAAATATATAAAAAGCATGAGAAGTGGAGCTTCACTTCAACCATAGAAGCAAATCCAGCCATGGAGAAAGGGCAGCTGAAGGTGCTCTAAAGGATGATTGTCTAATGGAGAGATGGAAGGGACCAAGGGCAATCAAACACTAATAGAGACCTCCTGCTACAATTTTAGATGAATGATGATGAAACTGGCAAGGAGCAATCAAAGCAGGAAAGAAAGGTGGGATTAAAGATCAAGATGTCACCTTCAGCAAAGGAGGAATTTGAGGTTTCAGTACTCATCCACCATCAGCATTTCTGTCTGCACTGCTGCATGTGGTTTATTAAGTGATAAGAAAGGTTGCTATTAAAAATTACACCATCCTGTTAAAAATTAGACACCATTGCTCAAAACTGAACTTCTGGCATGTTTTAAAATGTTCTGTATCCCTCTGCAGGAATCATCATATCACTGGTGTGTGTGCTTCAGGCCCAAACCCCTTCAAGACATTCATGGCTTCAAAAGCAGAACAGAAGTTGGTTCTACTCAGCAGCAACATGAACTTGGGCCTTTATTTAATATTCTGTGGGCATATTCTTAAAACGTCAGTGCATATTTTAGACACTTCACTGCACTTTTGTGAGTCACTTCATGTTTTTAGTTTCTGTTATGAAGTGCAAATATATGAGGCACCACTGAAAAACCTTCAATTGCCATTGTACTGTCTCCGCAGTTTCTTTTGATCCATCATAATAGCTCATCATGGGAACTGTTTCTCGGTACACTTATGTGTGTACTGCTCAGGGAAAGTTCTTGGGCAAGAGACATATATCCCCTCAAGGGAAGGAAATACTTTGTTCATCTCTTGCCCCACAAGATCAGATGTAAACAAGCTCTGCATGGGAAATGATCCTGTGTGTTGGGAGTTGATTCCTCCAAAGTTGTTACTCCAAAGCTGGATAACATCCTGCCTTTCCTGGTTGGTATCACATATTGAATTTTAAAAAATTCACAAATTTCAGAATTTTTTTTTTTTACTTAAATTCATTACATGTCAACAGAAATGCTTTTGAAAAAAACAAGTGAATAATACTGATTTAAAATATTGATTCCTTTTAATGCAAGTGCAGTTTTGATGACAAGTAAATACTATTTTAGAATATATGTGAAATAGAAGCTGTGTTCAAAGTTCTGTAATTTATTTTTTAAATCAGAAGTACCAAAAATAATATTGAAAAAAGCAACTCCCTACAATGCCTTGAGCTGTGTGAGATGTAGGAAAAACAATGAACCTTGAACTAAAATCCTGTAAGACAGATTTGCTTCTTTTTTTCAAATATACAGTTTTATTTTCTTGAATTACAAGTGAACATTGATAGCAATAGTAGCTCAGGTATGTCATTTCAGAGGCACACACATTTTTTCAGGATATGTGTTTTTCATTCTGTGACAGAATGTTGTATTTTCTTCTGTAATACAGATTCTATTTACAGAATTTTATGATCAGTTACGTATGAAACATGGTGTTCACGCTCCAGATTTTATTAAGCCTCTCTGCAATAAAGGAGAAGATTTGCTTACTTTTTATTTGTTGCCTTCCTTTTTGGTATACTCAAATAGAGAATAAATTTGTGAAGTACGCATATTACACACAGCCTGGGCATGTCATTCATTTATTTTATTGGTAGGAGAACATTTGGGACACAACTTTAGAGCTGTTATGGACTATTTAGCCTTTCATTTTTGTGGAAGTGTAGTTCTGCATCTATGTGGGAGGCAACATGGATCAGAAGATCAGGACTGGGACTGCAAGCAAGATTTCTGAGTGCTATTTCTGTTTCAGCCAGTAGCTTGCCAGATGACTACAGGCATTTGCTCCTGGCCTCAGTTTCCTTACAGATAAAGTAGAAGTGACAACACCAGATATCCTTTGCAAACTGCCTTGAAAACTAGGAAAGAAAAAAATACGGAGAAGGATCATGAAAGATGTCCTATTGTGAACTGAAAAAAATAGTATCATTAGGGAAGTATTTATATCTATGTTAGATGGAAACTTGCAAGATCAGGTACAGAAATAGTAATGTTGCTACAGTACAGAGCTCAGCACAAATTGCAAAACCAGCCCAGGACCTGAGTAAATATTCTGTTGGCTAACTTGCACAGAATGTGAAATCAGCACATCAATACCAAGAAGAAGGATTAAAGGTGCTCCTGCATGTCTGAGGTGAGCTGCAGCTCCACTTCTGAATGTAGAAGATAATCTCCATCAGTAAGTTAAATACACAAGACTTAACAGAAAGGTATTAATGAGGAGCTGACAGCGTAAAATATTTCAAGACTCTTAGGAGTGAAATCGTGAAAATCAGATAAATTCTGAAATATTCAGAACAAATTTGAATGCAAGTCTGCCTGGTCTCACTTCCTGCATGTGAGGCATTCACGCCAGCTCCTTTGGCATGTTCATATGCATGTTCTACATCAAGATCTTCTAAATTCAAAGCACAGTGCCCATCTCCAATTCCCTCCCTCCACATGAGGTATTGCTCTTTGCCTTACCTGCCACCTGCTTGGCAACCAGGTTGTCATGGTGTAATGGAGAGAAAAGCAGTTGTACTACTGCCCTGCCGTGAAGTGATGGGCTTTCTACCAGTTTGTGATCAAGAAGAGCACACATGCAGATCCTGCCTGGCACCCTGCCTTGCCCCTCTTTTATCGACTTTGTATCAGAATTCAGAAATATTTCAGGTTTCTTACACAGTAGAAAAACTGAGACTTGTTCAATATACTATGCTCAGAAGTGCAGCTTTAAAGATAGAGTATTTTTAACAGTACTTGATAGGCCTTCAAATAATTAGGAGTGAGCATAAATCTGGAGAAAGGCTTGGCCTCATTTTCCAACAACTGAATAGAGGATTCAGCCACAGCTACCCAGATGTAAAACACACTGTATAAAAGAGCTTAAAATTGTCAAGTAGTTCCTGAATAAATGAGTGGCTGTGCATGAAGTGATTTGAAACGGATAATATTAGCATATAATCTTTGCCAAAGTATGGCACTGAATATCTGGTTATTACTACAGATCCTTAGCATCAATTCAGACACAATTTCTCTACAAAATTTCTACTTGGCTATGTGATATAACAACTTGTGGTCAACCAACAAAAAGGAATTATGTAATCAAGGGAAAATAAAATCTAAGTAGAAGTATCTGTGGTTTGTTATGATGGATGTCATTATGAAACACAAGTACAAGAAAAGCAAACAGAGATGATATAGAACAGATTATGTTGCAAAACTTTATGCAACTTCACATAGATTTTTTTTCAGCTTCCAAGGGGCACAGATTCCCATGTGAACACAGTCAGATGCTGACTGCCTGGAAAGCATGAGAGCTGTCACGTCACAAAAGCTCTTCTTACGTATCTTTTTTATATATCTTCCTGTAATACAAATACACTGTAGAAAGAATTTCTCTGTATCTCTGCCTCATCAACTCGATTTTCAAATTTCAGCTGAAAAATTCATCTTCCATTTGCCTGCCTACTCACCCACCCAAATTCTTTCTGTATGCTTATATTTTTTTTGCTTTCCCCCTGTTATTTATTACCAGAAACCATTTAGAGACCTGAAAGATGTTACATAAAATTAAACTGTAGTCAGTAGGACTCATCCAGCAAAAGAAATAATTAATGCCTAAGCCCATACTGTATTAGAACTGCATTCACAAATATTTGGATTAATACAGCAAACTGACATTGAGGTGCTTCTTCAAAACCTCTTCAGACGCCTTTCTGCCTCCTGCTGTCCCTGGTTGTCGGGAGGGGACAGCTACGCTGGGAGCTTCACAGTAAGGGGAGATGAGCTCTGTGTGGAGAAGCAGCAGCATCAGCCTGGGGAAGGCAGGAGCAGAGTGATGTGGGATGGCTGCAGAATGCAGCTCATCAGCAGCAGTACAGCCAGCTGACTTCAGCAGGGCAATGCCTGGTGCTGCTCAGTGCACTGGCTGCCCAACAGAGGCTGGAAAGGAATGAAAGAGAGGAAATCAGAGGCCCTGCCTCAGAGTTGAAATGAAACATTACCTCTCTTTTGTAACGCAGAATTGTATGATGAATACCTGCCTGAGAACAATCATACCTGACCATTGGAGATTTTGCTTTTAGAGATTACTCTCTCCAGTTTTTGGGGTTTTTTGTCTGTAGACAACAAGCCTTTACTGAACATAGAGAATTATTAGGTTTTCCTTTTGCTCTTATCTGACAAGTTTCTTATTGGGTTAAATGCTTTCTCCTGCACTCTATCAGAGCCAGTATTTTCCAAAATCAAGGAGTCACACAGTCCATACACTCCCTGAAGCACAAGACACACTGATCATGGACCTGACCCTCCTCTAGCAAAGCCCATGATAAGACCTTTGCTGACCTGGAGACTAGGTAAACCTCTCTGTGTGCTCACAAGTCCAGCTTCACCCGGTGGAGGACTTCTCGGTGGAGAAGGCAGTGAGAGCTGAAACAGTCCCTATCAGGTAATTTCAAAACCCGCTGATGTTTCTGTTCATTCCAGTTTAGTTGACTGTTGGCCTTTATTATTATTTTATTTTATTTATTTTATGTATTTCCAAATGCTGGTTTCCAAAGTGCTGGAGAGAGATGCCCTTTGCCTGGAACACTCTGGAACAAACCCGTGCATTACTCACAACCCAGCCCAGTGTTGCATTTCCTACTGCAGGCTCCCTAGTCAGCTGTCTCTCTATTTCTTCCTGGAGCCACTGATGTTATCTAAAAATTCACTGCTTCACATCCGGATATGACATTTGTCTTGTCTGTTAGAGAGTAATTAAAGTCTCTCATTACAGTTGTATTTCCTGCTTCTGTATCTCTTTCAGCAGATCCCAGTCAGTGTTGCTCTCCTAGTTGAGTCACTGGTAATACAGATCCAATACTATATTCTTATTGTTAGGACTGAAACACCAATTCAGATTTAACCTTCTCCCTGGGTCACTTTCATTGGATTTTTTCTCTCATAGAGAGAAGCTGGGTATATGTAATTTAAGAGAAAGACATTTTTTATTAGTGATTGCACACACTAGAGAAACTAAGTCTTATTAGTCTAAGTGTTTATGTACTCACTTCCATTTCACTGAAGCAGCAGTAGAGCCTCTCCTCACCAGACTATTGCTAGAAAGAAGGAAAGGTTCATCTGTTGCTGCTTGGGCTTCACCTCTCCTCTATCCTATTGCCTTCTACAGATTCTGTTTTCTAACACCCTGTGTGTTTTCAGGTTTTATCTTGCATGGTTTAGCTCACAGACTTTCTTTTACCTTCATAAGAGTTTCCTGAGTAGGAGAGAACAAAAACTGTGTTGTACCAGCCTAGACCCTGGATCATAGACAGCTGAGTCCTAGGGTTGAGAGCTGTTCACAGAGGCCTCTGTAACTCACTGAGGTGCTTGGTTTATTAACTTTGCTTAAGGTCTTAATATGTGAGCCTCCTGTATGACCAGTGTAATTTATTCTACCTTTCTT
>VZTE01005075.1:568420-612276 GCA_013397775.1 Eulacestoma nigropectus | reverse complement strand
TTTTTTTTTTTTTAGCATAGCAATGGTCCACCAAGCATTCAAAAAAACTAGTAAAATAATGTCTTATTTAGGGGAATATTTCATTCTAGTTCTGTCACCTCACTCCTTAGTTTGCTGGTACTGGAGCAGAAGCAGATGCTGCTGCTCTGGTTCCCTTTTGTGAGTTCCAATCTGATTTGCATTTTATGTGTCTGATTACCCATGAGGCAACACGCTAAACACTCACATTTTCAAAACTGAAAAAAGGGCGTTTCTTTGACCAAGGTGAAATTGAACCTGAAAAAAACCAGCTCCTGCTGCCTTTCCAACATCTTTCCTTGTCTTTTATCCTTCCAACCACCTCACTTGCGTTTCATGATACGGCTGGGAGGAAGGACATCCATAACTTGTGTGCTACATATTTATCCATAGCTCAAGTACATTTGTCTTATTATGGGAAGTCTGCTCCTCAGTTCTTTTCCCTCTCTGTTTCATTTCTCGTCTTGGTAACACTCCCTCAAAACTTGTTATCTTCACTCTGTCCATCACTAGCCAAGGGACAACATACAAGCTGGTTACTCTTTGAACAGGGTATATGCCTGCTGAATCCCCCTCTGGGGTGACCTGCCTCATTCACATTTACACACTACATTTAGCTCAAGTTGTCACATTCAAAACTATCTTTTGTAATAAATCCAAGGCTTTTGTTCTTCATTTCCATATTACTACAAAATCAACCCTGCCACCAAATCAACTTCCAATTAAAAAAAAAAAAAAGTCTGCTTTTTGCATCTGGTTTCCCTTCCCTTCTGTGTTTATCATTGCACCTCTCCTGGGCTTCTCTGTCGTGAGTGACACCAGACACCATCCATGGTGGGCTGGGAGAGCAGATATCCAGTTCTGCATCAACTCACAGAGCTGCACCCAGTGCCCAAGCACGGGCTCTTGCCACCATGGGCACCTGCAGCTTGCCCCAAGCATCACCTTCTCCATGCACCTGCCGCTCCCAACAGCTGGCAGCCGAGAGTTCACCCTCATGCTGCTCCTCTGGTTTTACAACTTGGCTGCTTCGATATCTGACTTGACTAACCAAGCCCAGCCCATGACAGCTGCCACATTAATTTATTCCACTGGGGACTAAAAGGAATCTCTCCATTCTTAGCTCTTGCCTCTTTGGAAATGTTAGTTTCTTTTCTTATTACTGGACTAGGACACTGTAATCAGCTTTTTGATAAGATTTTTTAAAATTAAAGCTGCTTTATATATATACATACATATACATATATATATATATATACACACAGACAAAGATATATGAAATAAAAAGTTATGTCTAACCACCCTTTATACATGGAGACCCTGCAAGAGAAATTAGGGATTAATATCAAAAGCAGTTGTCACACCATTCCTGTGAGATTGCTCAAGCAGTGAACCATTACAGCATGAGAGTGTAAAGAATAACAGTTACAGAAAAGCAATGTCTTATATTTTAATTTCAGTGATTTGTAGCATGTGTAATTTTTTTTCCTTTGTGTGACTGTGGGATTGATACCAAATCATTATTGGCCATGTTTTAGCTACCATTCTGAGGTCCTTGTCAGATTTTGTAATGAATTCTTCTCAGTTCAGCACTTGTTTTTGGATAATGGGAAGTCTGCCAAGTTCTGGAATTTGATTTAAAGCTTTTAGCTAATTGTACTTCTTTTCTATTAGTTTCATTTAACAAATTTGTTGCAGTGAAACTGCAGTTTATGACCTTTTTTTTTTTCTTCTAAACCAGAATGAATTGCTACAACATTTCACAGTAGGGAAACAACAATTTCGGCAGTAAAGCTTACACCCCCTCAAAATATTAAATCAGGATTTTTTTCTAGATAAAAATTGCAGTGCATTATCAGAATTAAACAAGTGTATAATCTGCTGAGATTTGTCCTACATTTTTATTGAAATTTAATTGCACAGGAACCTTGTCACAAGAGTTTTTTGGAAGTTCTAATGGTTTTAGGCACATTTTAAGCACATGAGGATATTGGCACATCTTCCTTCTTTGTTGGGACTAATAAACTTTCCTGATTAATTCCTGCTGATCAATGACTTCATTCAAAACAATAATAATCCACAGTGGAAAGGCTGAGATTAAAGATGAGAAATCAAGGGAAAGTATGTGTAGAAGTACAGGTCAGGATCATCTCAGCCTCTTGGAAACTCCTGGGACCATCATGCAGAATTTTGCCAAGATGCAGAGGACTCTACACTGCATGTACAGTGAGTCTGATATTACTGGAGATGTGACGGAGAGTCCTCTCTGCACCCAAGGAAGAAGCAGCGTGATGTGTGGGTTGTCACTGGCGTGGCTTAAGCTGACCCTTAGAGCTAATGCTTAAAGGCAGCTCTGACTCAAGTCTTTGTTACTGGTGAGTAGGTTCTGATGTTGGTACACTGCTCTGAACCCTTTCTATTTCATACTTTCATCATATGAGCCTCAGCTTCTGACACCTATGATGATAACCTAAATTTTGGTGAACTTTGCTCATTTTCAAATCAGTGTATCTCCAAATACTTCTTCGGTAGTTATTATTCAACTTTGCACTTAGAAAAATTTTTGAAAAAAGTAAGTCTTACTTAAATGTATTAGTGTGCCTGGGAACTGTTTATAAGTAAAGGTAACTAAGTAAATGTTAATTAATCCATTAATACATGACATATTGCACACTACTTCATTTTTCCTTCAGTGAAAAAGGTTTGTTGTTTTGTTATTTTTTACCTGGGTCTCCAGGTAAAACTTAAGAGAGCAGCTACCCACCCAGATACTTTTTCAACATTCCTTTATATATTGTCAAACTCTGCAGGTTCTCGTGTCATAGATTCAGTTTCTTTCAGAGCATTTTTTCGGTCTCCGCTGTGCTAATTATGTTTAAACTAAATACATACTTAGTCAGTTCTACTGAATACAAATGATTGAACAGGAACTTAAATAATTTACATCAGCAAGTAGCAACTGGAAGGAAGATGTATGCCTTTGATAAGCAAAGAAAGAACCATGAAAGACTGGACCAGGAGCAGGACAGCACTGTTTGCTTTCATTTCAAGCAAACATTTAGGCTAAGGTGTTTGCTATTCTCCAACAATACCAAATATGTGTTAAACCCACCCCAAACCTTCATGGTCAAAAATTACTATGCTTGCTATTAGGAGGTAAGACTTAGTCAACAGTTTTAATCACTTCATAAACAGAGAGTAATCAGATTAGTAAAAAGAGTTGGCTAATTTATTTGAAGGAAGAAAACAACATTAAAAGCCATTTTAATCCATTTTAACTGCTCACTTTGACATTCTTTTAAGCATACACAAGTTTGATTTTAGTCATTCCTTTGGCTAAAAGCCTTTTTTCTTCCCCAGGGAAAACAAATTGTATTAAGACACTCCAGGAGTCACGATGTGGGAACAATTCTGGTGTAGTATTAAAATTTAATGCACAGTTAATATGATGCTTTCATGTAAGTATTACCATCTAAAAGTTAAGAATAACTGGTATTTATTAAATTTCATTGTTTTGTTTAAGTTTTGGTCTAATTTCTCAAGTGATGGAAAAGGTGCTGGAGTTTATTAAAGGTGAGAGGTTAAGGATCCACTATCCCAAAGTGTTTCACTGTTGTCAGGTCTATCAAGAGCAGACAGTTATCAATTTATATGCTCACATCAGGTCTGATTGAGATGTCTGGTAGATACAGGTCAGTGCAACATTCCTCTCTGCTCCAGATCAGTGCCAGAGGGATTTGGACTTTAAAGGTGGGAAGAAGAGATTATTTATAACAGTTACACCAACCAAGATGGGAAGCAGGTACTGAAAAGAAATTAAACCCTGGGTGTTTTTTGGAAGAAAAAGGAAAGTAGGATGAATGAAGGGAGAATTTAATATGTCTACCAAAAGTCAATTAAATATAGTGAATAATGATAATGATGTGAATGCATTTGTCTTTCTGTTTACACCTCTGCCTTTTCTATACAACTGTGACAATACAGTATGTTTTGAATGCTAAAAATAGCTTGTTATTTTATTTTGCTAGCTTTGCTTGAGCTAGGTAATTTTAAGTAACAGGATTACCTCCAAATATTATTTATTCAAGATATGGTAAGGTTGCCTTGAAGAAACTCTGTTATAAGTTTGGGCACATTAGTTCCACCAGTAAAAAACCCAATTTTTTACTCCAAAAGCAAGCAGTTTTAAATACTAGATTTAAATCATAAAATACAACTACAAACAGTTTTCATGTCTTTATTTAATATATTTTACTTTTGCTAAATTTGAGGCAATTCTACCTGAAAAAACTTTGCAACAGTGGAACTTTCACTGTCCAGGTGACAATCTTTTGTTTCTAGATCAACATCAAAAACTAGTGTTACTAACTTGCTGAGTGTTCTGTGTGGGAAAAAGCAGCTACCGCTCTTCTTCTTGAAGAGGAAACAAATAACCCCTTCATAAATAACTCTATAATTGGGTACGTTGTACATATACCTCATTTAATTATATTCTTCATAAAAATAATATTTTAATCCAGGAGAGTTTATATATCACCATAGTTTGGGAAGAACCCCTACAGACCCACTCACACATTAGTTTTGATATTGAACCAATTGTCACGCAGCAGCTGATAGAGGTAACATTCTCCTTCAATATTGGTTTATTGAGAATTTAACTTTGAAACAATCTCATCATTTCACTGCTGGTGGGTAACACACATTGGAAGTGAAATCTCAAAATTTTAGGCTCTGAATCAGTTCAAGTTCAGATGTGCACCCAGGGCAAGGATATATGTTACATAGCAACGCATTTTTTTCCAGGTTTGCAAAACTAACCTACCAGTAAAAGAACGAAAGGTGTGGTGGTCACGCTGGTAGTGCTGTTGACATCCCATATAATCTAAAAACTGTGAATTTCAAAGCAGCATAATCTAAATTTTTAAGAAGTTCTGCTAACCCATGAATTTGATAGCGATGAATGGAAGCAGCCTTGTGTGAGCTGTGCATGGCAGAGCGTCCAGGGGAAACAATTATCATTCAAACACACTTTAACATTAAACCACCTTCAACTTCAGTTTCTGCTGAAAATAGATCTTCATAGGGTTACCAATGATTTAAGTAGGTGCTATAGAAATACACATTGCTGAAATAAGCAGTCAGAAAGAGAGCTTGGGATCGTCTTGCTTCCATGGTGATGCTCCTTCCAACACAGTAAAGACCCAGCCTATGACAACAGCTCCTAAACGAAACAGTAATATAAGTAATATAAGCAATAGCAAAGGCATTGTATCTTGAATAAATGACCATGATCTTTCTTATGCACTAGCAGATTTTTCAAAATTATATGGTTTTCAAAGCCCCCAGGAAAATGGTATTTTGAAAACACCAAATGAATGTATGGCATTGCATATGAGGAATATCCTCTGACATTACTTACTTTTAATTGCCTAATTGTTCAGAGGTGATTTAAGACAGGCAAAACAAATTCATGACAGACTCATTTTTTTTTTCAAATTAAAAAATAGCATGTAACCTTTCTTTCTTTACACTCATAGATTTCACTGTGAAAGTACATTGCCTCTACTGTGCTTCATTTAGTCAATTACCGGATCATAATCACATTTTTGGTAGCATTGGTACAACTCAGTCCCTGTCAAGACAAAAGTGTGAGCATCTTGAATTGCTATAGCATTACCAGAAACCACTCTCAGTTATTTTCTAATTTAAGGACTTTTTTTCTTGGTTCTTTTCTTCTGTGCAGGACTTTGGCTACTTCAGCTGTTGCCTTGGCAACTCTTTGGTCATTTATGTTGATAACACTGTTTGTAAGCTAGAAAGAGGTTTTTGAGGAGAGAAGAGAAATATCAGATAATAATAAAAATTCTTTTTCTCTTTAGCCTTTCTATTTCTGCAGTCTTTCACTACTTCATGAAAGTAAACCTTGGGGACCCTACCAGAGCTTGAATTTCTGCTAGCAGAAAGGAAGGGAAGGGGCAGGAGGGGGGTAGAGAAATGTCTGTGCAAATTATTTCTGCAGCAGTAGCAAGTTAGGAAAGAAAACTAATGAAAGCGTGCAACTTTGAAGCCTTTGTAATAAAGGAATACCATCACTTGAAGAACCCCCAAAAATCCCTAAACCAAAAATGAAAATGATTAAATAATATAATGATTGAAAGACAGTATTAAAACTCAGAGATAGGAAAACTAAAACAGGGTAAAGGCTGTTGCTTATTGTGTACTGTAGCCTGATATAGAAATACCACATTACTTCAACTACTGAAGTGTCACACCTCTCCACTGGCAGTTCTGCTCTGTTTTTTGGCAAGTTCACAGAGCCAGTGCTGATTCCTCAGACCACAGCTAGACAATTTCCCATATCTCCCTTGTTCAGAGCCAAGAAGAGTCTCTTAGCCCATGCTGCTCTCAGTAATGGAGATATAACCACAGGCTACAAACTGAACAAAAAAATACAAACAAGATTTCCAATAATGTACATCTGCAAGCTTAAATTTTATTACAATCAAAATCATAGTTACATATTGTTGTGGTGCATCAGCCCTGCATAAGGCTGATGGATGAACCACCAGCTCATGGCCTGAAGCAAATGCAGTGGTGGGATCACTATGAGCCAGACAATCTGACAAGCTAGAGTCATTTACTCTAAAGCACCTCGTCTGATTGTCAATCACCTGTTTTAGAGGTTGGTTCATGAGTTCTCCTCCTCCTGATGTTATCGTATGCGTTGTCTCTGCCCTGAGTTCTCAATCTTCCTAAGTTGCTGGAAAGTTTTCTGTTCTTCGGTTCCCTTTTGGTTGTATGTCTCCTGCCCCTCCTTCCTCCTCTCCCATTGGACTGTATCCCTAAAGTCCTCCCAAACCCCACGTCCTTTCCTCAGCACCATTGGACCATGTGAGTTTCCCCGCCTACTGTCAGCCCTGTACAAAACCTTGTACCCTCCTCAGGTTTTTGCTTTTTGACCCCGGTTTCTTGGCATAATAAGATAGCGTCTGGAGCACCGCACGGGAGGCCCTTCCAAGTCTCTTTGCTTTGGCCATTCCTCCTCCTTAGCGCAGGGTTGAGCCGGCCCCCGGCCATCAGGAGCTGGGTGTGCGCCGCCAAGGTGGACTGCCTCCGAGGCGGTGCCTGGGAGCGGCTGTGGGCCAGTTTTATCTGGCTGCTGTGCCTGTGCCTGGATCTCTCGGTGCCACGGGCGGCTCCTCTCGCACTGCCCTCAACCCAGAACACCGCGCCTCGGACTTGCACGGTGACTCATTTGAGACAGGAGTCATTCCTGGACAGCTGCAAGCAACACAGCAACATAGGAACCCCAGACAACAGTATTCTGCTTTTTGACGTATGGCTACGAAAGCATGATTTCTGTGGCCTTTTCTCTCACAGTACAGCACTGAAAGAAACACTGGCATCTGTTTCCTATCAGGACACAACCAGTAGACCAGTACTCCTACAGAGAAATATCTCAAATAAGTTGGAAATCCTCAAAATACCTGTGAAAAATGGAAGTAAAAACCATTTATGTGCAGTCTTGAAGAACGTGCATATCCATTTCATAGAGTACAGAAGACCTGAAATTTGAATTGGCATAAATTGTATATGGTTTAACTGAAGATCAATTATAAAAAATCCACCAGAAAAATAAATACAATTGATAGCAAAAAACTTATATGTAGGAACTTACAGTAATAATTTTGACTCCAATTGAAGAATACATGAAAGTTGGTTTCAAGATAAAAGATCAACATTAAACTGACACAATCTCTCCAATACAATAGCATCACAGATGCTGCAATAAGAGTAGCTGATTATCAGGGAACTGCACTGTGTAGGTGAAGAAACACAGAATTACAGGAAAAACAACAACCAAAAAACCCCACACCCTAAAGTGGAAAAAAATGGAACTAGGAAGGTAACAAAATGGATAACAGCAGAAAAAAATCTGAAGAAAATGCTGAAAGTAATGATAGTGAAATACTGCATCAATTCCCATTTCTACGTACTTGGTTCACAAAAATAATAGTTTCTAGGATGAATAAACAAAGAGAAGCCCCTCTCTACAGTGATAATGAAAAGAAGAAAGAGTATAACAAAATGTTTCCAAGAGCGACTTGTAGATTAGTATCAAAGAAACTATTAAATTGTAATGCAAATTAAACATCTCATGAATGTTTCTCACGCCACAAAGAAATGATACATGCAGAAAGACACTGATATCAAGCAAATCTGTTGGTAAATCTAAGCCACTGGGAAATTTGTGGTGATGAACTCGTCACTAAAATATTTAATCTTTTTAATGAAACATGGGACTAATAAAAGCTCTCAAAAATGCCATTATGGACTAAATATCAAAGATTGTTTAAGTCACCCCAGTAGTTACTGAGATATTTTGTTTCCTTTGGTGAGAACCAGTTTACCACAGCACCACATTAATCAGGAAAAAAGACAACAACTGGTTAAGGGTAAGAAGCTGGGATTTTGGCCTGAAAGGTCACACATTCATCAGATTTTCAAAATTAGCATAGTTATCAAAAAGGACAATAGATTTTTAAAAGCCACTAAAACACCTTTGATAGGCAACTTTTAGATTTCAGTGGAGTATTTGACATTCCATACTATAATTCACTCTGGAACATCTTGAAGTTTAAGGTCTACCAACAGAAATAATTAGCTTAGAAAAGGTTTCCCATTATAGTTAAGGTCAAACTGCAGAAGTCTATAGTAACAGAAAATCATGTCAGTGAGAATTTGTTCTCTTAAAACTGCCTGTCTTGACCTTGATTTCAGTATGATAAAAAGCAGAGACATGTATCATATAGACTATGCTTGATTTAAAAACTATTTTACAGCATCAGATTTTCTAAATGAAGCTACCCTTTCAAGAAGTGAAATTTAAAATGAAATCTGTAAGAAGAAATTACATGAGTTTGTTCTTTTAAAGAGTGACAGGAAAACATGCCAGCAGAAAATATTTCTTCCAGATTTGCAAAAATAGATTTAATAATTAATTGCATAAAGCAAACCAGTGCCCAGTTCAGGTTTATGGTAGAAGGCAAGAAGATACATGGCACTGGACCATTCATTTTCTTCACAGGTAATGTGGATTCTGATAACCAAAGGTCTGAATTGCCCAAGTAGCAGTTTCAGTTGATCATCCAAAATCTACATCATCCAAAAAAAAAAATAACCTGTGAAGGTGACTCCAGTGAAATTGTTTTAACACAACAAAAGCTTAAGATATGAAAAAAAAAAAAATGATAGAGCAGAAAACACTATGCAGTTAGTACAGGATATTTAAAATTGCAGATAACATTAAAATACTAAATCTTTTTTCCTCTAATTTTTTCTGGAGGCTAGAAATAACTAGGTGTACCTTAAAAATAAATCAACAGAATCTCTAGGATAAACCTGCGCTGCACATGGAGGAACACACAAAAGTGGGCATACACTGTTTGGTGTAGAAGAATGGCAAAGGTTGTCCTAGGATAGACAGCAGTGGTGGAGCCTACTTTGTGTTCTGTCTCATTAGATGACACAGAAACAAATCACACTTGACATAAAACAAGTCGCATGATCTGGGTAGCTGACTGCATGACTCACTCTGAATCGGGATTTATGGTTATTCACATAGTGCCATATCAAATTCAGAATTCACTATCAATGACTTGCAAAATTACACCTCTCATCGACCATGTAAGTTTTTTATTGCACTAGTGCGCAAACAACTTAATGTCTTCCTCACAGTATTTTTTATCATTCCTTGCACACTGTGCACTTGCAATTTATAACTTCTTCCCAGATGTTCAAGTCTTTTATTCATTAAAGGCATAAATTCAGCAAGCCTTTAAAGCAAATACATATATTTAGACATGTATTTAGTTCTATTAAGTCAATACTTCAAAGAGATCTTTAAATGAAGCTCATACCCTAAGGGGTATTTTTGAACCAGAGCTACAGATCCTGTCAGAAATCCATGTCTTGCATGCAGACTTTGTTCCATTGTGTTTCAAATTGGACCAGATTAATATATGTCTAAGCTGCATAGCGCATGCTCAGCTGACAGAATTGCCTAGCAAGCACCCATGTCAGTTATATACTAGAAATGTTCATGTGAACAAAAGAGCAGTAAGTTTCTTAGGTCAGGAAGCATACTTCCCTTCTGTTCAACTACAGTAAGTACACAAGAAATAAAAACATTCATTAATTCAAAAAGAAGAAAAGGAATGGCAAAAAAAAAGGGGAAAAAGTTCAATTTTCTGCCGCAAAGAAAAGGTGTAGTTTTAAAGGGGAGATATACATGCTAGAGACATTCAATTCCTCCTTGAAACCTAAGGAATAACACGTGTTACAGCCCTTTTGAGGTTTAGGTAAAACCAGTAAAACTAGTCATCTGATCCAGAGTCTTAAACTGTAGCCTGGGGAGCCAAGGCTACTCTTGCAGGGAAAAAAATCAGGGATCTACTTTCTTTTCTCATATTAATGATACAACTTGAAAGTCATTTACCTTTTTGTTGTTAGTACAATGTAAATTCGTCTCCATATTTTTTACTTGACTGATTAAGCTTTCACAAAAAAATGGGTAATGGAAACTGATTTGTCAGGATTAGAATTTCCTAGTGAAGCCATAGAACTGCTTGTTTCTAGCAGCAGAGCCACACAAATTCCCTATCTAAGGATAGAATAAAACCAGATATGTTGAAATAACTTGAGGTAGCTAGGTTTGCAAAACTCAGTGCATATTTCAGCTGGCTGATGAGAGTAGACATCATATGATCGGCCGTATGTTTTTCTGGGCTGACAGACAAAAAATAACTCTTTCTGGGTGTAGTTCACTGGAAATTAGGAATTCTATTTTTGTGTCATAGGGAACCCAAATATAAAACCATGTTCCTAAGAATTCTACTTGTTTTTCAGGAAATGAGAAAGAAATCCATAAAAAGAAGCTGTGTCTAGTTGCAAAAGAAACTTTCCAGTCAAAAGTAAAAAATTTTTTCAACCTAAAAGTCTTATCAGCAACATTTTTGGTCTGTCACAGAAATACTCAGTGCAGTAGCAGTTGTTGGACAGTTGCTCTCTTAAATACTCAGACTAATACCACCTAATGCACTGATAACTTTAGTATTCCACAATGCTTAATTGCATGTTCTAACAGAACATCTCTTTCCCTTGCAGTTTTAACCTGTGCACTCTGTATTTGGGAGCCACCTCAAAGAGGGCAGTGACAACAGGAATATGAGCACTCCTATCTGAGCTGCATATTCTCAGAAACAATTAAATTTTTAATGTATTTGTTAACCCCATTTGGGAAGGATAGAGGACAGGTTTTTATGGTTTCTTCTGCACTGGAAACATTTATTATCAGAAGCTGGGATGGTACCATGTTCATGTAATTATTTTGTGCTATTTCTGCCCCACTCTTAACCTGTGAGGTCTAGTGGAATCAGGAACAACCTTTTCTGTACACAGGTAGGCTGTGACATCCATAGTTTCAGACTTACTTTCAGCTCAGCTGATAGCCTCCCATTTCATTAGCACACTATTTCAGGCAAAATAGCACCTGGAAACCAGAATTTTATAGACTAGTATCCCTCATCTTTATACAGAATATCAGCAATTCACTGCTGATGGAAAATACTGTGACTACTTGCCCATGAGAATTTTATTTACTTGCTGCTGAAAATATGCTGCATGTCTCTTTGGTTTTCTGTTACTTTACCCAGAAACCAGTTCAATGTCTGTTCATTTTAACTTCATTTCCATCACAAATTCCTTCTCTATGCTTTGGGTAAAATTAGATTTCAGAGGCTACCCATGCTTTTCCACTTTTTGTAAATTACTGCCTTTTGCTTTTTCCCTTTTTTCCCCAACAGCAGCACCTTTGGTGTTATTTCTTTGGCCTTGAACCAGTTTCTATCTCCTGCCAAGTGCCGTAGATCCACAAAGTGCTTGTTCTGCGGTTGTAATTTTGCTGCTTCATATAAAACAGCAGAGCTTGCTCTGGAGCCCTTGCTATAAATAGAACAGAATTTTTCTTAGGTCTCCTACTGATTTGCCAGATTGATTGTATCTCTGCTAATCTAAATAATGCATTTGCATTCTCCTTTTCTCTTAAAATCATGCTGTATAAATATTTTGCTTGATACTTCTGAAAGGTTATTTATATTGTTTTAAATAGAAGACTGCCTTTATTATGCCTGGATGTCTTAACCCCTAATTTTCTGTTGAAACATCATTATAGGTACACATAATTTGTATACATACAGTAGAGCTATTTCAAGGTTAATTTTGATAAGGTGACCTTAAACTAAATTTTTTCACTTTGTCTTTTCCATCTTTCTAAAGGCCAGTCTTCAGAACATGTCAATAAAATCAGAAAGCTGTTTATCATGCACTTAAACATAAACCCTTTCTCTCTTCCCCTGCCACTCCCCTATGAATACCTTGAGAACATTGTTTTAAATTATAGATTAATAACTTGGACATTTTTAACAAAATAAAAAATTCTGGATTAGGTATTGCAGTGTGGAAAGGGAGAGAAATTTCGTTAATAAGGCTTTAAAAAAATGTATAATTAGAAATTAAGTCATTAAGAAAGTAAGAAAGAGTTGATCATTGATATGGTAATTTCACTATTATGAAAAGAGGAAATCAATAGGTCTATTTTAAAAAGTGATTGACAATATAGCCTTAAATATATGCATAGTTTACAAGTTTACATTTAAATAGAATGTAGTCTAATTTCTTTTGGAAGAAAATACCTGCAAATGCAAAGTTGGCAGTGGGAAACATGAAATATAGCTTAATTGGGCAACTCCATGTAGGATCCAATCCAGTTCAAAAGAAAGTGCCTGTACCTGTAATGAGTTGTTTGAGTGTTCAGAACAGACATATCAAATTTGAACCTTCAGCTAATTGCCCAAGAGTACAATAATTAGGAAAATAGCCCACAAATAGGACACCAACTCCTCATTCCTGCCTCCATGTATTTAAGATGGCTTTCCAAATTCTTATGCCTGTTTAAGAAATACTGCATTCTCTTCAGAGAGCAAAGCTGAGAGTAAGTATATTTTTGAGTTTGCAATAGGTACTAGCTGTTGTGCTGATGTCTCACAACAACCTGAAGCATTCCATCACAGTTCTGCCAGCACAGTCATAGCTGACTGTGACACTCTGGAGGGCAAACCCAAAGAGTGCCCCAAGCCTGGCACTACTGCCAATAGAAACAGAAAGCAAACACACAATATATGTTTGTATCCATAATTTACATGCTATCAACAGGAATATTTCCTCTGTTTTGGTCCATGTACTAGTTTGAAAACAAGCCAGTGGGAGATCACAAGACAGAATTATAAATTAATAGGAAAATTAAAATATATGCAATAGTATGAGAACACCGACAGAGTCAGGACACAACCTGACACCCTGTTAGTCAGGGTAGTGGTAGCAGTCCAGATGAAGTGGTCCTGTTGAAGCAGTGATCCTGTAGAAGGGTCTGGTCTTCACTCAAAGGTCCAACAGTAGCTCTCGCCCTCTGGAAATCCAGTGGGCAAGAGCTAATTGTGCCTTCCAAACCCCAGATTATATCCAGGTGGGAATGCTTGGCTCCTCCCCCCTGGGTGGAGCATCTCACAATGGGCTGATGTAATTCTAAGAGTCATGTGCTGGGTCCTTGATTGCCCATTAAACAGAGATAGCCTCTGGAGGGAGTTATCAAGGATGAATCATGGTAGGAGATAATGAACACTGCCCCACCTGCTTTAATAGCTTGTGAAAATGATAATAGAATACATACTATTTGTTACATCTTACATTGTAACCTAGGTCATTATGCTGTCAGATCCTCAGTAATTCTAAGAATACTGAGCAGAAAACGAGATGAGAACATGGGCAGGAAAAGGCATTTCACATGCTTTGACCAAAGGAGGCTCTGCACTAACCCTGTATTTATTTATATATGTATGTGTATCCAAAGATATTCCCTAGGAATTAAGGGGAGCTGAGGGCATCTTGAATAGCAAAAGAAAAAATACTTTTGCTGAACTAAGGAGGGAAGTTAATATTTCTCTTTCAGATAAGCTCAAAGAAGGTTAATCACAGGGTGAGTTTATCATTTGAGTCGTTACAAAAAGGTCAGTCATTAAAAAAACGTTCATCACCATGACTATCTCACTGCAATAATTTCTGTTATTTTCATGTTATTTAGAAAATTTTAGGGTTCTTTGCACTCACTCTGATTAGAGATGGGGATTCAGACAGATACCAATATAGTGCTGCCACTAAAGGTGAGACATGGAACGTATTTCTGTAGTTTTACACAGATAGGCAAAACAGAAAGGATACGGATTCGCTAAGTTTACAAAGCGTATCATTAATATAGAAAGGAAAGGGAACTTGGTAAGGAAAGGCGATTTGGTAAGTAAATAATCTTTATGTAAACACAAAAATATGTACCCACTGAAAAATACAGTGTTTAATTACATTCTTAAGAGTGTGGTTCTATTATCCCTAGGTAAATTGTCACACTGTGCCAATGACTATTTCCACCACACTCAAAACCAGGAAAAATATTTCTAGAATTTATAGAAATTGCATAAATATACTTCTACCTAGTTTTGGAGATGATTAAGTTTGTGATGTTCAAGTTCTACATCTAGATATGTCATAGAACATCCCAACTGCAATGCTGCCAAACAGTCAGGTACAAAACTGACACTTACTAGTAACATTCTTTAGTCGACTTTGCTAGAAGGAAATGACTCATTAGACACTACCAGAATACAGCTTACATGGACCTTTCTTAACTACTACAGTGATGGTCATAAGGTAGGCACTTTGAAAAAAAAAAGGAAAGTTGATCCTAATAAATTATTTTTGGACTATAAGAAAATACAGGGCAAGCATGGAAGGAAAATTAAGAAATGAAAATAGATCTGCATGCGGATGACAAGAGACATTTTGAAGGGCAGCACAAATTTTCAGTAGGAATATAAAGGAAAAATCAAAAATAGTCAAGAAATTGAGATAACTTTGGTTGAGAGAAGTCTTAGAGCAGATATTTAGATGATCATTTCTTGGAGATAGAAAGGAAGTAGGATTTTGTACTTGTGGACTGTTTAGTAGGATATTGAACACTCATGATATGGGTAGTGCAGCTGCTCTTACTAATTTAGAGTGAGATCCAGAGCAGAGCAGAAACACAGATAGAATGATTTTCTTGGATAAAACCTCAGTCATTTTCCACGTGGTGGTGCAGGTTCTGTGACACCTATTAGGCCAACACCACTAGCAGAACCACAACTGGTTTTTCATGATCTATACTGTCTGGTCATATTTAGTTACGGGGATTTTTTGCAACTGCAACTGTCCAAGAACATAGTGCAACTACATTGCCTCTGGGACTGCAAGATGACTTTCTCAGGGCTTTCTTATGAACACCATAGATTATATTTTATTTCTACATAATGTAGCCACCATAGATGGAGTTATTAGAGGTTCTGTCCTACAGAGTTTCTGAGTGTACCAAGATAGATAGAGCATTTGTCTTGTGCATTCTCCTTTCCTTTGATCAGAATGTAAACAGTCCATCTCTTATAGCAATTTACCAAAAATGTTTTGTTGAAGTTCAATTTAGTGAAAAATACTTCTGCTACATTAGGAAAAGTGCTGCAGAGCACCGAGGAAGGGAAAGGAATGCATTTAAGGAGCAAAGCAGGAGTGGAAAGAATAAGGTGTTGGGATACACAGAAATGCTGAGATTAGAGTAGGAATAACAGTTCATTTTCCATTAATGGAACTGATGATGAATTTATTGATAGTTAGCTCCTAAGGAGAGTCTGGATGATATGAGTAAGGAACCATGGCAGTGGTATTGCCATGGATAAAAAATGGTATTACCATGGATAAAAAAGCTTACCAGCAGCTCTCAGTGGGATAGTTAAAAAAAAGAGTGCAGTGAGTAGATTTGTAAAGAGCAATTCAGCTTGCCTTAAAATAGGTGTCTGATAGTTGGCTGGTTGAATGATTCTTTATACTCCATCTACCCTATCAAATGCCTATATTGATCTCCCTTGCCTGTAATGTACACCTAGCTCATGCTAGCGATGTTTAGTCTTAATCTCAGACTGAATCCCACACATGAATTCTGCACATCTGAAAAGATGAAGAGGTCATCTGGGCTCCATTGGTGAATAACAGGACTGGATTGGATGTAGATCTCTAGGAGAGCCTGCTGAGACTGCTGTTGGAGCTCTCATTGGGAGGAAAGACCTGACTGCATGCTAGGTGAAAAAAGCAGCTTAAACTGTGTGTTAATAGGTGACAGATAACTGTGAGAGGGTACTGAATGTCCAGAATTGAACTTTTGAGTAGGCGGGTTATAAATTTTGATAATGCTGTGACCAATCTTCCAATGTATAAAGTAAAATTAGACAGAAATACCAGTTATGACACTGATTGCCCATTGCACTTTTGTGCACAGACTATTAGATTTGGAGAACAGGGATTTGGGTTGCTGAAAAGAAAGGGCCAAACAGAAGTGTTCATGGAAAGAAGAAAGGACTTCAGAAATAAGACAGGAGTCTGGAAAGAAAATCCTGTCTGGAGGGAAGACAGGAGATGTCCTGATTCCAGAAGGCTGGAGATCAGGGAAATGTACAGAGATAAATGCTGGATGATTGGGATACAGGTACCTTGGCCCAGTAACAGCTGAGACTGGGAACTGTGAGTAGTGGTACTGCAGAAAACTAAACAACTTTCTGACCAGCCTTTCCAGACCAGTTGTGATCTCCCTACTGGAAATACAAGAAGTAGTGAACCTGACATTTAAGAGGGAAACAAGTAAGTGTATAACAAGAGTATAGTCTTTAATGGTTTTGGTTCTTAAATAAACCCTAGTGTCTGGTTCCACTACAGGTCATCGTTCAGTTTGTCTCACTCTTGACAGCTGCTCTTACCACAGCCAAGCATGATTCCCCAGTTTAGCATGCCTGGCTGCATCCTAATACACCTGTAATGGTCTTTGCTGTTAATGGATCCTATTACAACTCCCTTGCCTTTAGTAAACTTTTTATCAGTACCTTGATGTTTCTTATATTAGAGGCTCATTCAAGACAGAGGTAATATGCCCTCTTAACATCTTTTTCTAGGATCATCACCATAGATGGACTGGGTTTACATCATTACATGAACAGATTTACATCAACATCTGCTGTAATATATAGACCCTGGTAAACATTGCTCTTCATTCTACAGCAGAATTTTTTTTTTTTTAATTATTTAATTCAGGTCAGAAGTGGATGTAAACAGTTACAGTCAATATTAATAATGGGGCATCTTGGACCTAAGAGCAAATCAGGAGCAAGACACTATGACAGTAAACAAGCACATTTAATATGGTGCTTAAGGACTTAAGCACTGTGGTTCCAGTACAGATATAATGATTTTCTCAAGGTGCCAGCATTCATGTGACAGCACTTAGCCCTACTGTCCTGTGATTAGCTAGGAGCTACATGGAAAGAAAAGAGCTTAATACAAAGGTTTGGTCCCTGCTTTTTTTCAGAACTCCTCAGGCAGAAGAGTGTGTAGTAGTAATCAAAAATGAAGAAATTGTTTGAAGTGCAGCCTGCCAAAGCAGCAAAGGCAGTAGGAAGGGATTGAGACCCGCTCTATAATAAGGTAACAGAAACAGAAACAGCAGGTGCTGCACTGCCACCCACACAAGAGCAGCTTGTTGCCCCCAGGCAGTGCGGTTCTCACCATGAGGTGTGCAGGTGTCATGGGTGTTGTGCGCACATGACAGGGATCTTGGGGCTCTGAATGTGCTCACTGTGGGGTTTTGTTAACATTTGCAGTGTGCCAGGCCTCTCAGCACCACTATCTATATCTGCTCTGGTTTGATCTCCTGTGTCTTCTGGGCTTTTTAAAGCTAAGTTCATTCACTCCCTCAGCAACATCCCTACTTCGTTTTTTTATACTTTCATGAGTATTGATATCATAATCAGATGCTGGTGCCACTCTGATATTTTAGTCAAGGTCAATTTCAACATTTGTTAGTTTGTTAGCATATGGTCACATAAAGATGTTAATTGCCTCATTTTCACTGTCCATAATACTGTTTGTACTACAAATATATCTGGCTGATATTTCAATTTAGAGATAACAACATTTCATTTAAAGCAAAACAAAAAAAGCCGTCTCAGGTATGGGTCTGCAAACTAGGAGACACTTGAATATATAAAGCACACTCATTACAAGCCAGGTAAGTGAAAATCATTGTGACCTGATACTGCTAAGATTCGGGACATCCACACGATAAAAAAAGTCTTGGTATAGCTTAAGATATCATTAAAGATCATCTCACAGGAACAAAAGCCTGGACATATTCACCTTCCAGTCTTTGTTTCAGCTTCCCTTCCACAGAGATGAAAATATTAAAGAACTTTTTTTAAGAACTCTGAGCTCTGCAAATTAGTTTTCATAACACACTGCAAGCCTCTAATATTTCAGTTATAATAGATGAAGGAGTTTTTACTTCAAACTTGGGACATTACAGAAATTTAGGATGCAATTAATGTCTGAGCAGCTACTTCTCAACAAAGAGAGCCGCTCAACAGTTAGCTCTTTCAGCTGAAAACACATAGCAGGTATCTATATGTGTGTGTGTATATTGTTGATATACATATATGGATGAATGGTTGGATGGATGATAGACAGATAGATAGACAGACAAATAAATGTCATCTGAGGTTATATACTCTACATTTATTTTCTCTTTATCAGCCCAAATCACTATCAAGCTTTATACTTTTCTAATCTAGTCAGCAACCAAATCTTTTTTCAATATTTCTTGACTCTCATTCCTCCTATTTACAGCTCAAAGAAAGCCTTTTTATTTCTCTAACTGATTTAAACTCTCAAACATCAGAAAGGCAGCAAGCTAGTCTGCTAATGTAGATATTTTTTAGGTTCTTAGTGCAGAAGGACTTGCCAACCATTTCTGTTCTATTCCACCCTCTTCTACTCTGTCCTTTCCTCATGATAGACAGTTCTCCAGCTCTCTTTTAAGAAGGTGCATTTAGGAAATTAATAAAATTATTATTTCTTTATATATCTGCACCATAATTTATTATTTTTTTTCTTTGAAAGAGTCTATTGCTATAGCCTGTATCCTCATATCAATTCCTCCTCAAAAAAAATCCCAACCAGTCATCAGTTCTTCCTAGTGTTTTCTTGTCTTCTTCTGTGCCTCTTAATCTTGCTGATTATATCCATCTAAGACACACAAAAAGTGGAGCTAAATCACCTTTGGAGCTAGATTAACCCATGCACAGACCCCAGAAACTTAACCTGGCATGATATGACTGGCATTAGTGCAATGGCAAGTGGAGCATATATAGTATTACAAGTTGTTGTCTTCTTTCTGACCACAATTTTTGTGTCTCAGTTTTATCACAAATGAGTTTATTGATCACTTTTTATCTGGCTGAGTTTCTAAGATGACACTACCAGTTGTCTTGTAAGTTAAATTGGAATATAGAGAGATGGGTTTTTTTCCTTCATGCTGCTATTCTGAGTTATAGCAGTACACGTTTCTGTTTTTAATAATAGTAAACACTAGGATAAAGGGACCTTAGTGTTCCTGCTTGAAGCTTACTTTGCTTGGGACTGACTTGCTAAACTCAACTCTTGTTCAGGAACCTATTGGCTTGAATGATGGTCTTTTCCCCCACTAACGGTTCTCACATGGTGGAAAACAGGCTCACTGGCAAAGGTCTTTATTGGATCCAACCCTGCCAGACTGCTAGGTTCCAAGACTAGATTCAGAAGTCAAAAAGAAAACAAGAAAGGAGAAGACTTCCTGTGTATTTATCTAGTCAGAAGTAGAATTAATAGTTGTTTCCATGGGTACCTAAACAGAAGCAGTCACACCAGTTATTACTCTGTTACAGCTTTTCCTGAACAGTGTGGACTGTCTCACACTGGTCCTTTTGCAGAGGTTTGCCGAGACACCTTGTTTGGAAGGAGCTGGATGAAAGTGTCTGGGGCAAAATGCCTCGTCAGTAGTTGTAAAATAAACAGCAGGAAAATAAGTTAGATCAAGTTAGCTTGATATTTTCAACTCCATAACTTTATCTTGAAAAAACTTCAAAGTTTGAAGTCTTTAGATAACCTTTTATTTAGATAAGGAAAGAAATCTTTTTCCAACTTTTATCTGCTGTGCTAATGAAACAAGGGTAGCTACAGGCACAACTGCAAACCTTCTGAAGTACAGAGCGAGACCTCATGACTTCTGTTGTCCTTCCCTGCTGCCAGTATTTTATAATGAACTTCACTAAGCTTATATTTTTCTTAACAACCTAAATACAAGGACTGAGAGAATGTGACAGCAACTTGGTTTCTGTATTTTAAAAGTTCCCCTGTTCTTCCCATCAGATCCTTCATTCCCAAAGGAAAAGCCCAGTTTCATAAATTCAAATAGCACCAGTCAAATATAGACTGTAGCTGTCAGTTTTAAATTTTTCTTCCTAATTTTGTGCACTGGCATAGTAATGATCAAAGAGGCTGTGACATCCCTGGGTGCAATGAGAAAGACTTCTTCCTCGTCTTTGTGCTAGAATTTCTTATAGAAAAAATAGTATTGAGCACTCTTTGGAATAATCCTGTTCAAATCTCTCTTCAGATTAGCTTTCACTGCCTCTTATACTCAGTTATACCTCCAGATGTCCAACCTCTGCTCTTTTCCCCTGAATGGGAAATGGCAATGGGGAACAACCATGCTAAGAACAACCAACTCAAATTCCAAGTGCTTTGTATCCTTTTTGTCTTTCATTGAGCAGAACAAAATATAGCCATATATAAAACCTATATAAATCATAAGGCTGCCTGGGGCTAGTTTTTTACTTTCCCTTTTTTTTTTGATTTATCTTGCTTTACAATGAGTATGCACACTTCAAGGGATACCTCAAGAAAGAAAGAATTTTTTCCCCATTATTTCTTTGATCCACACTGCACTATCTTCACTTCTCAGCTTTACTCTTTAGTGGGCAAAATGGATAAAGTCTAAATTTATGAGGAGAGCAGATTAATAGCAAAGATATTTGGTCTCCATAGTAATGTTGTGTCTTTGTTACTAGAGATGAAAAATCACAGGTAAGTAATGCAGAAAAGACAAAAGCTCAGACTCTTGTCAATAGTAATTCTTAACTCCTTCCCCACCTCTTCATATGGTTTCTTTTAAAAGAAAATCCCGCACTGTTCAATCCTGCACATTAGTGGGAGAATCTTGAAATCTATTTGATGGATTGGTTAATTACAGTAAAATAGAGCCATCTAGTCATATAGACTAATTTTTTAAATTCATTCCCTGGCAGAACAGAACATTTAAGATGAAAATGTAAGTTTAATATGTGTTATTCTGGAAAAAGAAAAAGGAAGCAGCAATACCCACCCTATCTGCCTTTTGATATTTATTATCTGTGCATTACAATCTTCCCATTTACGCACATTTGCCACTATTGCCCAAGTTGTCTTTTATTTAAAAAAAATATTAGTCTGAATGTAGCTTTTTATCTCATAGGCAAAAAAACCCCTGGAAGAATGAGCAGAATAAAAGGAATAAAATTCAATTATTCATTCACATTCACATTCATTGAAGATACGCTTTTCCCTGCCACAAGTAAAAAAGAGAAAATTCACACAAAGGGAAGGTGCATTTTCCTTAGATATCTGAATTCCTTCCAACTAGCTGCCTCAGCCATGTGCACTTTCATAACACTACAATGCACATAAGTATGTAAGAATTTGGTGGGAAGATATGAAATAATTATGCATTTTACCATGAAAGAACACTCAGCAACTCATCTCCTGAGGATTCATTGCAGGCATTGTTCAGTTTGCTCACAGAACAAAGACAAAAAAATCAATGGAAACAACGCCAGGCTACATATGTGAGGACCTGACTTCACATTTCTGCTACTGGATTTCAAGAAATTAACAATTGCAGCAGTTCCTACAGTTTCCAAGATCATTTTAAGAACACGTGGATTTCTGAAAGCCTGTGTGTCTATTTGCTTTTTACGCTTTGGTTTAATACTAATTTAAATGAGATGATAATAAATAAATACATAAATAAACGAAAGAAAAAGGGCAGCGACACATACTGGTATCTCCTACATACAAATACACTTCTTGATTTTTTTTAAATATTCTCCTTTCACAAAATATGTATGTTTTTCATCTTTCTGTGACTTTATTTTTCTTCTCTGCAGCATTTTGTTGCAGGCTGATGATTCCATTGCAGTAACAAACATTATGGAAGTTATCCTTCATTGAACAGCTGCATGTTGTGAACCAAACAGAAATATTAATGAAATTTATCATAAATATGTTGTTTATTTTGAAGCACAGAATGGTAAAACCAGATTTTGCTGTTTCTTGTTTCTGTCCACATTCCTCTGGCAATTTTAAAATACCTCTGTAAAGATGTATTTTGTTACTGCTTTCTCCCATTCCTGGGAAATAAGTTCTTAGGTCTAATATCTTGTTTCTTCCTAATTCTTAGTATCTGCCATTCTAAGCTGTTGTTTTTATTCCTCTTCAGCCTAGAGACTGACATACACCTAAATACTCTCATTTCACATTAGGGACCACTTACCTTCTCTTAAGACAATACTGTTTCAGGTAAATGTTTGATGAGTTTGGGCTTAAAAAAAACCAAGAATGCCTATATTTTATACAACCTGTATTTAATCTTCATAGTAGGACACAGAATAAAATCCTATAGCCAAGATATTCTGATAATAGTTGATTCATATGTAATGTATTTTATAGTGTGCAGTGGCTATTTGCATGAAAATGCAAAATGAGAAAGGACTTGCTTGGACCTGCGACCGGGGCTAGCTGCCCCCAGACCCCTTTGTCAGGGCTAGGCAGTCGACCCAGGATTCAGCCTGCAGCCACGAGTTCCGTCCCTTCGGACCACAGCAGGTTTTATTAGCCGGATCCGGGCAGAAGCGATAACTCCCGGAGAGGACTCGTGCCGAGGGTTTTAAGGTGAGGAAAACCGGGTGGAGTTTAGGGTGAGAATCAATAGGAAGGGGGGAACTGGGAGGAACCAGGGTACAATCAACCAATGGGGTGATAACAAGGGGGAGACCGTCAGCATGCACCTATGGGGTGCCGATTGGCTTGGAGGGTTCTGGAAGAAGAGGCATGGCTAGCTCTGGGGGGGGGGCGCGAGGCTTAAACTCGGGAACTGCCCAGAGATCCACCCTCCGATTCTCATTCGTCAATCCAGGGGAGAGCCCTGTCCGGATTGACAAGAGGGGGTCTCTGGGGCGACCAGGAGGATGTCCTGTAAGAGCACACCCCAACACTTGCTGTGTTCTCACACTATTTCTAAATATTTGGCTTTAAAATTTCTTGTGAACTCCAGCTATTGCTTTCAAACTCTGATTCATGTATATAGTTATACAATCCCTAAACAAATAAATTAATTAATACTGTTATAGTGTTTAGAAGTCTCTTTGCAATGGATATTCTCAGACAAAAAGAATGACAGCTTGACACAAACTTTAGAGAAGAGAAATTTAAGTTTTTAGTTTTATGGATACACATGCATACATACCACATATACATACAAATATATATATGATTATATTGAGCAGGACTTTAAGACTTTAAGACATGTCAGAATAATTCTGTCCTCTCTCAGATGAAAATAGGTTTCTCTTGTAATACTATCCTCCATATTCTTTTGCCTTTATTTCTGAATTGTTATAAATATTTACTATTTATAAATAGAAATAAACCAAAATTTTCTGCTGAAGCTTTTTTTTTTGCTTGAAAGAAGCAGTTTGAAAGAAAACTTTTCATTAAAATTTTGTCAATTTCTTTTGGGAAAATTCTCTGGGGTCCAAGATCACATCTAGGAAAATGTAGTCAGGTGAGTGTAACAGACTGATTACAAGGATTTGTTATTTAACCTTAAACTATATGGCAGATCATTTGCTAGTTTTAGAGGAATGTACTGTAAGGTCATTCTAGACTATCCATGAAACCTATTGGTGATAAAAGACCACTAAGCTTTTTCAGTCCATATGGTCCACATAATTTACTCGTTCTAATTTGCCTTATGAGAGCCCTTGGCTTTCAGCTTCTTGAATTTGATGTGGAACTTGCCCAAACCTCATTATTAATAAACATAGCAGCTTTACATTAATAAAAAAAAAAGTCAGGATATTAAACTTTCTGGGTAATATGAAGTGTTGTTTATGTTCTTCTGAAATAGCATTCTGTGTTTCTAAAATTATGATGCTAGGTAAGCTCAGTTTGTTCATCTGCTTAACTCAGATGCACTGCTGTCGCACTCAGACACGAAAAAACCACGCAGACCTGGCCAGGTGGGAAGCAAGAAAAAGAGAGAGAGCCAGGGCGAAATCCCGAACTTTATTTTATATCTTCTTAAGAACCACCATGGATTGGAGGGAGAAATTACCACCCCTCAATCACACTGGTCAAAGGAAAAATCCATCAAATGTCTCCGCCTAGGAGAATGGAATGAAAAACAATAAAGTACAGTTAACAAAACATGACCATGTTTACAGAAAGTGTGTGAGAAACTTTTACAGAAGCTGAAAACATCGAAGAACTGCAAACTCAGGGCAACACACTGCTTTGATGAATAATTAACTTTACAGGCATTTGTCAGCAATAGCCACTATTTTTCATTCTATCTGCTGTGATGGAATTTTCTGTTAAGTACTATTTTTCATTTCCTTCCGCAACATTTTTGTATTCTCGAAAATAATTGAAAGCATTTAGATTCAACATTCTGTGTAAAATAGATTTACACAGACTCCTGTGTTGGAACACAGCTGTTGAGCAAAAAGCCAAAAGGGAAGACAGTCGGATCATCATGTGACATGTAAAGAAAACCAAGGGGGCACCATGCAGGTAGTGGGCTGGAACCAAAGGCTTGTAAGGCCTGACAGTACTAAATACGGCTGAACATTTCTTCACCCCATCATCCAACATCTACACAAAGGCGTAGCATACGGCAGCAGCCTGAGCCATGTGGGTGTCTGCAGGAACTGCAGCAAAGATCACAGCGAAGGCAGCAAGTGCGCTGTCAGCAGGGCATGGGCATGTCTGCCAAGAGCTGATGGGCTTATGCATCACGAGAACAGGCACAGAGGAAACATCCCTGTCTCATTACCTTCCCATTAGTAAGGACACTACCAAGTCTCTGACACTACCAAGTCAGAAAGTTCAGGTTTTAAATTCCTGAAAAGAGCACAGTATTTTATAAGTTAAGCAATGCAGCTACCTGTACTGAACTTTCACAGGAATGTGCATCAGTCCAGGGGCAAGTGTTTACAGGAGGTACAAAAAATGTCAATCTGTGCACCAACAGTAGGGAATCTGTCTAAAATTGGAGCCTGTCTATTACTAACCCTGTTGAGACAATGACATGGTGACTTTTGCAGATATGATTTTTTCCCTGTGTATGTTAAGAAGCTGCTTCAAGCAGCCTTTGTGATAAGGGCTCAAGAGGGGGAGACACAAGGAGCAGGTGACCCTGGGTGACTTACCACCACAAACCCTTTCAGCATCTGGTCTCACTTTTGGAACACAGGGAAGAAGGAACAGAAAGTTTGGAGAGCCATGTAGCATTTTGGTGGGATGAAACACTATCTGAATGACAGACAGGTTTATTTACCCAAATTCTGGGCCAACAGCTTAATCAGACAGCTTTGAAGAAGCTGTCATCTAGGAAAGACATATCTGCTTGAGATAACACTATCACATAAGACTCAGGTATCTTGTGTGTGCTGATCATTTTTTATATATTGTCTTCTGGCTTCCAAAGGAATTATTATTCTGTGCCTTATCTTGTAGTAGGTTTTACATATGGAAATAATTTGTCTAAGTTTCACATGAAAACTAAATCACCGATATAGTGAAATGAATTTTCAGATTAATTGTTCGATGAGGTTATGAAGCATAAGTGAATTCATGACTTGTCAAGAAACTCCTACATAATGCTGTCAATGATAAAAATACAAATGCAATTTTCATCTATTGCTGTTGAATTAAAGCTTCCTTTTTTCTGTAAACAAAATTCAAAAGATTTTTCAGTATAACTAAGTGCTTCTGCATCCTTTTACATTCAGTCATAGCTATAGTCTTAAGGACCTAAAAAAGTCAGTACTATAGAATCATTCTGTACCTTAGCAGGATAGTATTTCATAGCAGATAGTTGAATATCTGTGTGCTTTCATACAATTTGGCAATAAATATCAGTCCTGGATGTGCTCAACACTTTCACACATGCCATTTTTTGAGATATTTTAAATATTTTTATAGATTTTGGATAAGTCACTTTGCTTTTTTTAATTAATTGTTTAATTTCTCTAAATTACAATTTTTTTTTTCTGTGGAGTGGTCAAATTCCCATTTGATCATATTCACAGATTTTTGTATTAGTCTAGATAAATTTATGATACAATTTTATAAGTTGTCACTCAATGTGCATGGTTTTGTTCTTCTCATGGAAAACCTGAATCTAAATGTTGTAACAAATTTTTCAACCAAGCTACATGTATCTTAAAATAATACCACTTGGCAGTAGTGGCTTGCAAGGCTCATCTTGCAAAGGACAAAGGGACAGTAATGAGAAACAGATAGTAACGAAAAATATTTCCTCTTGTTTCTAAGAAAAGGTTTATGTGTATAAAATATAATGTACATTTATCGTCTTCATGTGTATCAAAATAATTTACTTAGGTGTTAACACTTCCCTACGAAACACAGAATAGTAGTATATGATCACAGGTTTTGCTATGCACATACCAATGTTTCTAGGAATAAGGACTAGCTCTCTTGCACTAATCCCTGGGATTTATGCATGACACAGAGAGGCTAAGCCCCATATGGCTCCTGTCTTTTCCTGCCAGCTTGCTTTTTTCAAGTCAGTAGCATCTCGTGTCTGATGGCATCAAAAACTTGAAGTGAGACTCATGTTTGTGCATGCCCGTTTACCCTTTACCCAAAGGCAAAACACTTCGTACTCCAGAACTGATAATAATTTTCATGAGTATAGGGACTCTGTTTCGAGAATGCTTGTGGATCTTTGTATAGGTATTTAAGGTGAAATGTGGGCTGCTCAGCATAGTGATGAGAAAGCCAAATATTATGGGGCTACAGTCCAGAAGAGAGCAGAAGAGAGCATCTCATGTGGCTCAGGGCCTCCCTAGGAACAGCTGTTCTGTCCCACCTCTTGTCCCAGCACAAAGCTACATTAAAACATCTGGTATGATGGACTGGACTGGGGACTTTTCTGGTGCAGGCATTGAAAAGTAGTGTGATTTTAGCAACCTAAATCTGCTTAGAGTTTTGGCATCCTCTAAAGGATCATGAGCGTCTCCTGAAATGTCTTTTCTGACAATGAATAAACCACTCAAAATAAATAGTGTGCAATAATGATGTTTACAGAGCAGATCAAAAGGATGCATTTTTGCTGCAGGAAATGAGAACATGGCATTAGGCAAAGACTTTTCACAGTGACGCTTTCTAAGCTTTCACAGTCATTGTCATCATTGGATAGTTTTGCCAGATGGAAAGGAAGCTATTTGCACCATTTTCTTGGGCCTGTAGAAGTAATTTTGGCAGAGGTTTAGGTTATAATTGTATAGAGACCAGGTCAGTAATACTCCCCCCATGGACTTATTCTGCATATAAACTCAATGCTTTCACAGTACTAAATCAAGAATGGCTCTTTTTGTTTGGCAGGTGATAGATCTTCTCTGAGATGAGCTATAAGACAATTTTCCAATGTCTGAGCAATAAAGGTTTGTCTTGGTATCACTCTTTCATGTATGACAAAATGACTGATTAAATATTAGCTCACCATATAAAATACCAAGGCAGTATTTCATTATCATGTATTGTCCTTTCTATACAAACCAAGTATAGAAAAAACAGCTAGTAGGATTTTTGGAAAGGTATTACACAACTACACGGTACTGACACAACAAGGCACCTAATGAGTCCTATTCTTGGCTAAGGGAAGCCCAATTCCAAGCATACAAAGAAGAAGGAAGATCAATTAGTTGCAAATAAATCACCGTATGTAAACTGGTAGTGATTCAAATTCAGTTTTATGTGATGCAACTTTCAGAAGACAACAATAAGCAATTGCAGTGGTAACTTGTAGTTACCTCTATGGTTTTTCCCAGTGACCATCAACCACTATAAGTAATGTGCTCTGTTGTAACTTGTAAGAAAGTGAAACAATAGCCTTGTCTGCCTCACTCCCATCTTTTGCTATGATTGAAGAGGGGATCCTTTCTAGAGATACTAGATGGTTACATGCAGAATTTCTGTGCCAGATGATGCCATTAACATCTATCCTTTGATCAAAATCTCTGCAACACTTCTGACTGCATAGTGAGAAGTCTTCAGAAAGGAGGGGAGGTGGTGCTAGAGCTGCCAGGAGGAGTCCACTTCAGCAATGTAAGTACAGAGAAGTAGGAAGCACCCATGATTATAGTCCATGAGGGCTGTGATGAGATGACTGGGGGTGAAATCAGAAAAAATTGGGAAGTTATATTCCCATTCTAGATGTTGTAACAGTGAGGAAATTACAGAGTGAAATGCAGTTGCTACTTCCAGGATGGAATGCAGTTGGCAAGCAGGAAATGTATTTCACCATGAATCACCACACACAGAGCCTGCAACCTTAAGCACAGGCTAAGAGGGATGAAATGAAGGTGGAGCAAAGTGGAGACACCTTGGCCAGGCTCTGTTGGAATCCTTGCAAGGATGGGAACCCAGTGGTGCCATGTAGCCAATAAACTGCACAGCAGCTGTAACCTAAGGGAGAGAGGAGATGTCTTGCTGCTGAACCAGCAGCTGGGATGAAATCACTGTCCTTGGATGAACTTGGTTCATTATAATCTAGTTGCAATACTAACACACACCTCCATGCCAAAGTTACCCACATCTGAGGTACAACAATGCTCACTAGGCAAGCACCTCTTATTTTATTGACTATATCTTTCACATCAAAGCAAGAGAATTTTGATCAAATCAGTAGCAAAAGTAGTATGACCAGAGCAACTCAAGCTCTACCTAAATGTAAGGAAATAATATAAAAGTCAGTTTTCGTTATGAAGTAGTTAGGGAAGACTCCATTGTAACTACGGGTAACTTCTGGGATCGGTTGATGGGTAGAACCCGGCTTCTTCCCCATGGAATGCCTGTTGTAAGAGCTGTATTCCATTTGCTCTAAATGGTTCTCTCGAGCTAGATTTCATTGATAATTAGAGTTTGTCTGTATATTGCTTTAAATTTGTCTTTGCAGTCAGTCACTATCACCATCAATCTTCAAACCTTAACCTGTCACAATTTTCAGTGTGTTTATTAATAAAGTGTGTAATTTTGTGAAGAGTTTAGTGTGAGTCCTTCAAGGGCACCAGCTGCTGCTGGCAGCGGAGAACATCCCTTACTGAGAGTGGGGAGATGCAGGAGGGTGTCTCTCTTTCTAAATTGCAATAAAGGTTTCACTCTGATACGCTGTTGGTGCGTGCCCCTGAACAAGTCGCTCAAACTGCTCTCGGGTACAGCAGGCTGTTCACTGGGGTCCCTACAATGGGGCACTGACAGACTGGTTGGGCACAAGGTTTTCAGCCTTCCTGGGGCATTGGCAAACCAACTAAAGTTCTTCAAGGAAACCCCTCTTTCACGTGACAGGACTCTGTCATCCTTTCTCAATGTACACAATAAAATAAACCAAATATTTCTCTGTTACTTTGTGCTCTGAACACCTAATATTGGGTGCATTCACTTAACCGCATTCACTTGTTTCCTTGCTGTTAATAAGTGTCATCCTCCACTCTGGCCGGAATCTATCAGTTCAGGTCTGAGCCAATTACACAGCTTCTTTTGAACTGTCCTAGGCAGTGGTGATTGTCCAGCATCCAGTACAAGAATGTGATTTGTGACCAACAGCAATGTTGACACTGCGCGTGATAATGTACCATTAGGGGCAACTATTCTTGGCAACTGTTCAAAGCAAAACTCAAGCATCTCCAGAGTTTGTAAAAACCTTCTGAATCCAGTTTGCATTTGTGTCACTTAGATGTTGGTTGCTCTTCCTGCAGATGTCCTCAGGGCCCTGGGCTCCTGCAGGGAAAGCTCTAATCCCTCTGTCTGACATCATTAGTGACAAGACAGATCTCATAGCCAGAGGCTGCACAGAGACCAGGTGTGGTCACGCAGCAGATAAATATGCTTTGGAGGACACTGTAGGCACTCTCTGTACCCAACATTTCCCTTCCCAAATTATTAGTTGGAGTGGTCTGTGTATAGTCCCAAGGGCCAGCTGGAATGTTTAGCCTTCAGCCTGCCTTGTGATGCTGTCATCAATGTCATGTGGCTCTCAGCAAGGACTGTGTAAGTACAGTCTTATGGAGAGTCAATTCCAGATTTAGCAACAAAGCCCCTGTGTGCTAAGTACTATACAGAGCAAATTAACAAAGAAAACATCTTCCAACTAGCATAAAAGTCAATGAGGAGATGAAGGGAGGTTAACAAGAAGAGAATTCCTGTCACTTTTTCTGATTTTTTTTAAACAGACAATACTAGATGAATTCTGTGTGTTTATGAACTGAGGGGATTAAGCTGGTGCTGCTAAAGACATGAAGCACTGTGGTACTGTTTAAACTCATCAGACTGCATATCTAGAGAGGGGGGAAAGAAGCTCACAACCCTAAATTACTTGCTTAAATGAACCTTTTAAAAAGATAGTGATGTACAAGAAGCCCTGCAGGATTTAGGAAGCTTATCAGCCTCAATGCAGACTTGCTTATTTCCGCCCTGTGTCTCAAACATTATTCTAAGGGTTGAAAATTCATTTTCTCCTGTTGCACTCTTTTAACCACAGATTTTCAAAGCTGACAGGTTGAAAATACATTCCAACCTTGAAAATACATTTTTTTTTTCAGAAACAACTTCGATAAGTTGTAATTAATGACCCTGAAATAATTGCATCAGGTGTTAAAACAGTCACGAAATGATACACCCTTGGGTGCGGGAAGAAAAGAATTCAGCAAATCCAGGGGATGGCTTCACTGCAGGTGACCAAAAGAGCCTCAACTCTATCCTCATGCATTTGTTATTTGCTTTTTTAAAATTAGTACCGCTACTAAATGGGAAAATCAAAAACTGGAAGTCTTGCCAGGTTGATATTTTTTATACACTAAAGTGTAAAGAAGCCCAGTCATGAATATTCATCATCTTGAAACCACACATTTTGGACAGAGAACATCTGACCATCTGGCAAATCCCCCAAGAGTTTGAGAGCCTGTTTTAGAACAGCTGAAAGTCAAGAATATTGAAAATTATTCCAGCATCTTTGAAGCTAGTTTGTAGTTCAGACAATGAGCTTACACAGGTAGAAGAACAAAAATCTGACATCTTATGTGGCCCTCTGCAAACATCTTATGGTGCTGTAGTAGGTGCAAGTTGCATGGCCACTCATCTTTAAGCAAAATATGTAGAAAAGGGATGGTGTGGAATGGATCGAGTCAACCTTCTGTGTCCCCAGAGTGCTGGATGGCACAGCTAGCCTGAGGAGTGCAACATAATGAATGGCAGTAGAAATCACGAACCTGATGCGATAAGGAACCAAAGTGGAATGGAATTTTACAAGTGTGAAACTACTTCTAAGATGGTACAACTTCTACACCACATTTTGAAAGGGGCTATGCCAAAGGACATGCAAAACCTTTAATGCTATGTAACAGCTTTCCCAGAGTTAAGCAGAGGTCAGTTTCATGCAGAATGCTGATATAAAATGCGAGGAAATAAAATTATGAGAGGAAAACCAGAATGCTAATCAAAAATTTATTGTGATCCAGGAATAATAGTAAGCATTCTCATTGATTTATTTTGTCCTAAAGGTTTGTTTTCTTGCTGCTAGATCTTTTTAATTTGGAGAGATATTTTATTATATTCTTGTTCTTCTTTCCTGAGATGAATCAAACATTTATAGTTTTGATACATATTCACTTAAACTTAATTGGGTTGGCATTCATATTTGTACGTCCTACCAATGTCACTCTTGGAACTCTTAGTTTCTATGCTTCTTTCTAATTAGCAGACTCCTCTGCTCAGATTTTGTCATTCACTGTATCTTGCAGATTGGTGTGGCATGCAAGGGCAGTACTGCTGAGCAGGAGTGCCCAGCCCACAAGCCTCAGTATGGCAGTCCTTGGAAACACAGAGCTCAACCATCAGAATTAAGGTAGATTTCAGTTTGATTCAACAACTAGGAACAAAGTGTTCCAAGGCAGAAATGGTTGAACAGAAAGATTTGTTTGCAACTATTCAAACCAAAACTACTATTTCAAAATGCCGAAGACTAGGTCTGTAAAAAGATTAATTATGAAACAAATTCAGGAATGCACTTCTATTTATGATATTGTGAAATATGGAAAGGTTCTAGAGGTTCTGAGAAACCTTTAAAGGGAGTAACTATTCTATTGCATTCTCCCCATGGAAAACTTTCACCAGAAATTTCCCATGAAAAATGTCCCCATTGACAATAGTGACTTCTGTGGAGGTCAAAGGAGTTTCTCTTATATGATTGTCCCTAATTTATTTTCTCTAAATATTTTACATTAATCTTAGCTATAGTATTGGAAGGAAGAGAAATGTGGAGGTGCCGTTGAAAAGATTAACGTTAATCTGTTAGTTTACTTTTTAATCTTTTCATTTTAGTAAAAAGATTAGGGTTTAATCCCTCTTGCTATAGACGGAAATATATATTCCCTACAGCAAATAGAAACAATAAACAATATATTTTAAGTTCCTTGGGGCAATGTTAAAAACAGAGTTTGTAAATATACTATATATAAATATAATTATTATTAAGAAGTTTAATTCAGATTAATGGGCATCTTAAACACCCTAAGACGTAGCTCCATTAGTGTTTGTTGGATCCTCCATGTGCTTAGGGTGCTCAATGGACAATTTTTCTAGTACTGGGGTCCCCAGGATGGGACCAGCGTGACAGTGTCTAGACAGAGGAGGGAAATGCCACTGCCCAACAGGTGGCTGTGCTCAGAGTGTATCTGCAAAGCTGATTGCCAAGCATCACCCTGTGCCTACTAATAATTTTTAGACAAAAAAGATAATACTGTAAATTTTTTGTTTGTTTGTTTCATTATTTTGTTCACTTTCATTATTTTTTGTACTTTTGTTAAGACTGTTTCCTTCTTAATGTCTGGCAAAATGCAACAAAAGTTTTTGCAGTTTTTTCAAGCATCCTTTCCCATAAGTGTAATTTAAGTTAATGTTGAGACTATTTAGAAAGCATTTCCCACTCTAATGCCGAGGTAGAGCCTCTTTTAACTTTCTCTAATTAGATTTTCATTCAAACACAGAAATTAGTTTTCAACTTGCCGCTTCTAATTAGTAATCCTCTGACATTCCAAAACATGTCTTTTCCAGAAGAAATACTTGGTAGGAAATTTCAGCTTCCCTGCACTCAGTGGGCTCGTCACCACCCTGTGAAACTTGAGTACGTTGCTCCTGGAACTGGCAACCACTGCTGTCAGCCTCTTGTGCCACTTTACATTATGCACACATACACAGTTTGGCAGGCTGCAAAGGCGGCAGCATTTGGGGGTTTGGTGAAAAATCAGTGGCTGAACTCTGTTTACCTCCAGCATGGCTGAATATCACAGACACAGAGCAGTCTTGGGCATACATCTTATCTGGAAACAGCAAAAACGGCTGGGAAATCTCTCATCCTTCTGCAAAAGCTTAGACTTTCTGATGAAAGAAAGGCCTTTGAAAAACTAAAGACCAAAACAGCTAACATTGTTCTTCAATTAATCTTACAAGTGCAAAATATGTTTTTATGTTTATTCTTGGCTCCATGTTTATGAATTGCTCTTAATACTTGAAAAAGACTAGTATCATCCATTTCTTATTGTTTATACTGAGTGATAAAAATGCTCAAACAAAATTCTTTCAGGAGTGCTACTTGTTTTGAAACACCTCTTGGTGTAGGGTAGAATTCTGACATTTCAAAAAACGGGTAAGTGGGGTACTCTCAGAAATGTAAAAAATTACTCTTCCTCTTGAAAATGTAGAGGTATATTGTGTTGTTTGTAATTATTTCATATTCTTAGATAAGCAGTTTCAAATCTGTTTTTTTCTCAATATATGTGGCAGATGCAGTATTAAGGAGCTTGCAACAAACCCAAAAAAGGTTATATACAAAACCTGAAAGCATTTGTATCTACATCATCTGTATTTTAAATACATTTTCAAGAATCTTTCTTTAATAATCTTACAATGAAAGACATACCATAATATTACGCTAAATCACTTCAGTTTATTGGAACAACATTTTAAACCCAAGGCATCAAATAAAATCACCTGAAAATTGAATTTAGTAGTTACCAAAAGGAAATAAGGAGTATGTTAAATAATGAATGAAGACATTTGTGATAAATTTTAGAGTCAAGTTCATAGATGAGTATTGCTTTCAAAGTTATTAAAATATTTTGGTTTTATATTTAGCTTTTACATAAATATTGCAACTTCTAGCATTTAAGCTATGCTTTTCTGTTATTATTTGATACATAAAATATCTTAATTACAAAGAAACAATCACTTGACATTTAGCTTTTGATCGTTGCCAACAAAGTATGCAAATAATCTATTTAATATCATCCTACAATTTAAGAATGGTATTTGTAATAACTTTGAGTGCCACGGCAAAGTGAAATGATAATTCATATTCTTATATTTGAATCCTAGGTAAAGAGGTTTGTTTTCATTATGGTTTGAGGGTTTTGCACTGCCTTTCTCTTTTACAGGGTGTGGGACTCATTATTTTGGTAAAGGGAAGGAAATGAAGATTGTAAATGTGTATTAAAAGAATTAATGATGGTAAACATTGTAGCTTTTTAGGAAAGTTATGGGTTAGGGGGTGTGTGTATGAGGGCTTTATTTATTTTGTGTGGGTTTTAATCGCCTTTCTCAAGACAAGTTTCATCCTAAAGATTCAATTTCCAGATAAATTGTAGGGGGAAATTAAGACATAAGAAAACTGTCCCATTTGCGGCCATTTATTAAGTTTTGCTAACTTATATAAATATTGCTAGCTTATATAAATTGCTCTTATATAAGGTGATCTTATATAACTTTTTTTTACTTTTTATGATTTACATACTGAGTGAAAAAATTGGTCTTAACTCCTCCACAGCTTTTGGTACTCTCCCCACAATTCTTGAGGTTTTTTTCCTAGCCAAGGAACTGATCTCACTTTACTATTATTTTCTGGTAAATCAGTGGTTTTACATGCAAATATATCAGCTATGTTATCTTCAGTAATAATTTTTCAAGTCGTAGTTGTAGTTTTCTTGCACATTTCAGTCCTGTGAAATGAGCAGAGAAGAAAGTTGGCCATAGCTTTCCTTCCTACCAGCTTTCTCACAGACAGAGAAATGCGTTAAGATGGCTGCAAAACTTCAGTACACATCATAACCATTTTAGCTGCTATTAAATTTGATTTGTTCTTGGAATGATGTTAGTTATTTTCTTCTGTTTAGATTCCTTTGTTGAGTGCTACTGTAGCTAATCTGCTAGTGCATGTTCATCTGCAAACTGAAAAATTCTGGAAAACAGAGACTGGAAATGTTTGGGAAAACTTTATGTATTTTGAAGCAGGATGCCTAACTCATGGATAGAAATAAATCCATCTTACCCAAGCTCAATGTGTATTCTTCTAAGTAATTTGAAAAATGCAGTATTTGCAACTATAATTTATATGAGAAGAGAGCACCTTTTAAAAATATTCTATGTATTTTCTCTGGCAAAAAATTTGCTATTTGTTCCTACAAACAAATTCTTGTATAGAATTTTACCCTGCTGTTTAAGATTAAAATTATCTAAATAATAAATATAGTGATGGATCACTAAATTATAATGTAAAAAAAAATATGAACATTTTTAGATAATTTTTGTTTTAAAAAGACCATGTAAATAGAAGTCTAGTTTGGACAGACATGTCTATTGTACATGCATACTGGCTCTGTAAAAATGTTCATTTCTTCATGTGAACCAATGTTCAAACCACTGAACTGAAGAAAAGCTAAGTGAGTGATGCAGAAAAGATGGAATTTGTCCTAGAGATGAGGGTTAAGACTAAGGTCTTAATATATACACAGTATGTCTTCAAAGTATACAGCAAATTTGTGTTATAACCTCCTTTGCCGTTCCAGTCTGGGGCAAGCTACATGAATTTCCCAAGCAAATTTAAAAGCCCTGGAAGTTTTCATCATCGTCTACTGGAGATGCATGCAAGGGGTGGATCAGCATCATGTAAAAACCACCGTGACAATGAGGGGGTGTAGGAAAGCAGTGGCGGGGATGGGGATGTGACCTTCCCCTCTCTAAATACATTGGCATTAGAGATTGTCTCTGTGTGGTACAGAAAATGGCCAGAAAAAAGGTCCAAACCAAGGTCACAAAATCTCAAGGCTGCAAAGGCTTTCCTTATAGAGTTGCCAGGGTGGCATTCCACTTAGAGGGCAAAAACAGCTGGCCACAGCACTCCATTAATAAAATTATCATCAAATGTTTTAATGCATTAAAGGGAAATAAAAATGCCAGGGATGCCTAGTATGGACACAGAAATAATTCAACCTTTTTGCCATTTTGCTTCAGCAATAGCCTCAGTGCAGAAACATGATGAAATTCTCTGTACTTAATGGCTACACAAGAGGCATTTGCCAGAGCACTCTGACATACCTTATTTTAATAAGCTATCTGGTGAGCTGTCTGGTTACTGTAGGGTTACTTCATGTCAAAGCTTGTACTCTATAACATACCTTCTTCCAGCACAAAGACTAATCCAGTACCACCTGAGCAGCCTGGGCCTTTAAGAAAGAAGGGTTTTTTCCCTAACCATCTCTTTCTACTGAGTCAATAGTTCATGCGTCTCCTTTGGGATCCCCTTGCCTTTGAAACATCGCTCTCCTGGAGATAAACTCAATATGTTTTCACAAAAGCATAGGCACAATCTATGTTCTTTCTAATTTCAGTTTTTTTTTTCCTAAAGATTGATTAATGAAACAGCCAAAAAAAGAGTAATACACTGACATGGTTTTCCTATTGCTAGGACATCCAAAAAATAATAAAAGAGGCAAAATCTGACTCAGCAGCTTGAGTGCCTTTGCTACATTAACCATTTTTACTTGCATTAATATTTGAAAGGACAGAGCAGATAAATTCAAAGGAAATATAAGGCTGATACTGACATTAGTCTTGTCTTTAGTTGTTTTAATATCTGTAGTTATTGCTATTGTGCGTAACTATCTGTGACTCTTGAAACAATTCAAAGCATCAATTCATTAAATTATTTTGATAACCCATTTATTAGGAAAGAAAATCTTCATGAAAACCAAAGGGAGAAAGAATATATGTCTACAGGCTGCAGCACTGCCTGACAATTTCTGTCTGTGCCTCCCACTGTTGCTTCAGCCGCACAAGGCAGAGGGTGGGCTGGTTCTCACACCGAGCTGAGTACCTCTGCCAGGTGCTGCATTACACCCCGTGGATGTGCCAGCTCAGTTGGTGTGTCATTACTTCACTCTGGTTTGTGGTAAAGACCTGTACAAAGCGGTGACCAGGCCACCAGCATTTTCAGGACCCTGTATCAGTCAGAGAAAGGCTCTGAATCTCATCCCCTCCTGTCAGACACTGTCGACGGTGTGCAGCTTTATCTCTAACTGTCCATTAAAAAATAAATTAATTTATCAAATACTTCATACTAAAATCACACTAGCTGTAGTACTGTAAAATACATTTTATATTCTTGTAGAACTGCTACTCTATAGGAAAACAGTTTGTATTCTGTGAAGATTTAAGCGTTCACAAACACAGTTCTTACTTATGTTGTCATATAAATTACTAAGAACGTAATTTACAATGTTTCTGCTACCCATATGATAAAAGTGTCAGGCAGATTTTAAAACTTCAGAAAGCTATGAAAGCACCATCACTTATGAAGTGCTAGCCCAAATGTTAGCTTAGATTCTCTTACCAATCCCAGTAAGCCTGCTTGATTCAGAAAGGAATGTAGCATCATTTGAAATCTGAGGAACCATTTGCCGAAAACAACAATCATTTTAAAAATAAATTTGGGGTTGAAATGTTGTTAGTCAGCTTCAACGTTGTTGAGAATATTTCTTGCTTAAAGTAAGTGTAACAGTGGATATATGTCCCTGAAAAGGAATATGCTTTTACAATTACACCAAAATATTCTTTCTCCTTCCTGAGGTATGAACTTCACAGAGATCCCCCATCAATTCTTGCCTCCCAAGCAAGTGTAACTATTTAATTGTCATCAAACCTTTTCAAGACCTGAAAAAGCAGTAGAATACTATAGTTCATATGCTTTGTAAATCCTTTAAATAACTTTATTTTCAGTAATAAACAAACCTGTGATTTAACACTTTTTAAACTCATGTCTATATATGTGTTTTCCAGAAAAGATGTTGTTTGACACCTGCTGTCAAATGAAAAGTTAACCTTACATGAAAACAGAAATATCTTGTAAAAACAAAGGAAAAAACCCAACCCGAACAAACATGCAAAACCAACACCTAAACCATTGTCATTGTATATTTACATGAATTATTTCAGGGGAGTAAACACTGTAGCACAGGTTTAAGGTGTTCACCTGTGCAGTGGCAGCACGAGCAGAGAGACCCTGGCAGGACTAGTGCAGGCTCTCATCCCTCAGAGACACATCTAGGGGCTGTCACTTCTAGCTGTCCCTGAGCCTGCTGCAGGATTTAATCAAAGAGCCACACAAGGCCACAACTGTCCCAATTTATCTGTATTAAAACACTCTAAGAACAGAAAGAGTAAGTCAGTGACCCTTTACTTGGCAAAGAAGAATAAATTAATGAGTGACCGAGTATGTGTTGTGGCTTCATTCTGTTGGCCGCTTACTCCTTGATAAGAGACCTAATTTAAAAAAGAGGATTTTCTAATATCCTTGTGCCTTTTTCTGACAAAGAAAATGCAATACGTTTTCCAGTGTAAAAATTCAGGCTTCTGCATTCCTGCTGTCTGAATCCATGAATGACTCTCTGCAAGTCAGCAGAATGGCTGTGAATGGGAAAATGAGAAGATAGCAGTTAAGAAAAATCTGCAGTTATTCAGTCAGGGTTTAAATGGTTGTAGTGACCTAAACCAAAAAAGCATTCTGCAGCATAGGACAGAAAAAAGGACTAATTCTACAATTTTAGGGTTGTATATTTAAAAAGAAAGCAAATTTTTTTCAGTTGAGAAACATCCAAGTCACAGCAGCCACTGTTAGGACCTTGAGAGATGACTTCTATCTTCCCTTCTCATAAAATTTATAAACACCCCTTTTGTTTTTATAAACAATCCTGCATGGTTCTCATTTCCTTTCACTGCAATGGTATTGACTGCCATTGGTACTAATTATCCATTCTAGTACCTTATTTCAGGTAGCTAATATTTGCTGTAATGGAAATTGCATAAATGAACTTCCTTCTTAGATGGGAGAGAAGATTGGAAGATTTTTAGGGCAAGAATTATTCTTTTTCTATCTGAATAGTTCCCAAGTGTAACTAGCCTTTGTTTTCTTGACCAAAGGCTCATAATCATTGCTGTAATAGAAACACAAAGCTTACATGCCATTGCCAATGCCTGATTTAATGTAGCTAACATGGTGCAGAGGGAATTCTAAGTCCCAAGCTGGGACTGTGCAAGACGCTATGTTGCTACTGTAATAATTACAACAACAAATTTTGTTGCGCAGCTTTCCTTGGCATTGGTGACCAAAATCTCAGGAAAAAAGTATTATGTTTTATTGGCTTTACTACTATGAAATTTAATATATGAATAATTTAGTTCATATTGCTGCTATGACTTATGTTTTGCAATTGTAACCCATTCTCTCAACATTACAAAATAAATGCTTACATGTAAAATAGCTAAATGTATTATATTTTACATTTAGCCTCAGAGCGAAGTAAACATGTCAAATCTAACAAATCCCAGTGCCTTCCTTGCTAAAAAACACATAACCTAAAAAACATATTTTATTTTGATGAGTATTTATGTTCAGATTCTTAAAAGTAAGCAGCGATAGAAATGATTCCTGAGGAGGCAAGATGACAAACAGGGTTAGAGGAACACCACATCAATCTTAATCACTGCACAGAAAAAATTTATTTCATCTGACCTGTATAATAGTTATGGGAATAACAGACTTTTGTCTCCAGCCACTTATTAATGAATATAAGAAAAGGGTGCTTGTATGCATAGGTGCATACACCTCTACATTGACAATGCAGCCAGCATTTTACACACTGCACTGGAGAGAGGATTTCCACAACTGTACTGCCCAATAAACACAAACACAGAAATGAAATGCTGCAGGAGAGAGCGAAAGGAGGCATAGTGTGTATGTTTGAGCCTCCAGTCTGGAAATTCAGGTATCACAGCTGTATCCATAGTCATGTATCCCTCTCATTAGCAGTGAATAAACTGGGCCACATGTCACAGAGGATTAAGTACAGGCCATGGCGCAAAAGAGCAGCGGAAAACAAAACAAAACAACTTAGTCCCCATTTGCTCTGACAGAAACTGTTTTTCAGGGAGCTATGCTTAACTGGAGCCTTTGAAAAATATCTGTAGCTGTTGGTAACTGGGGTGAAATTTTTCCTGAATTTAGGACTGCTGTGTAGGTACCAGCAGGTGCATGAGGGTGCCAAGCTCTGGCTAGGGGAGGAAGAAGATGCTCAGCAAAGTAGAGGGGAAGCTAAAATACCCCTGAACCATGGGTACACCACTACAGTCAATAGCTGGGTTGGAATTCAACATCTGGCTGTCCCTCAAGCAGAGGGTGCCCCAGGTCCTGCACCAAACCCTCACAGGGGACAGGATGGCCACAGCAGCGGTGAGTGTCCATCCCCATCCCAGTGCCTGCCTCACTTGCCTCTCCTTGGCCCATAGCCTGCAGAAGCTGGGGCTTCTCATAAAGGGCTGAAGGACTGGCACCAGGTAATGACTGAAATAATCCAAATACACACACTGAAGAAGGTCAAAACTTTTCAGTCAGTGTTGCCTTTTAGAAAGGAGGATCATACTTCTATTTTCAGGCATTTTTTCCCCACAGAAATACTGCATATTTTACAAGGATGTTCAGATGGAAAAGGTAATCATACAAATACTATAAAAATGCTAAGTTATCAATTTTAACCATTAACCGGCTTATTTTGTGCACACGTGGGATGATTCAGTCTTTACTTACATTTTGATTTGAATGGTTGCTTGCATCATTAGCTAAATAAGTAACTGTTTAGTATGTGCTGTTCTCATTTGACCTATGTTCCTATGGCCCATTTAACATACACCTCATACTTAATTTTTTTTTTTTTAATGGCTTTGTTCACCTTTCTGGAGAACATCCTGACAATGTAAGTCTGACTGTATGGAAAATACCTATATGCCCGATACTGGGCTTCTGGGGAACAAACTAATATAAAAATTTCATAATTCAAGAGAAAACTCAATTTTGTGATTCCAAGATTCCATGATTCAGCCACTCCTTAGAATGAATCTTGGATTTCATCCTCAGTTCCTGAATATTGCTTGTATTTTATTCTATGACTAGCTACTGTCAAACACAAACAGTGTTTCCAGTAGCCTTTGCTCAAACTTTTAATTTCTAATATTGGTCTTGATAAGTTTTATAGGAAGAATTTAGATGCTTAAAGCTGTTGCTTTGATTCCTATATTTTTTTTTCCCCAAAATTAAATGCTACTAAAATTCTGCAGGAAGAATATAGTATTGTGATGGTATGTCCAGTTCAGCATGGAAAATCCTCACTGAAAAATTTACTGAGAACACTTTTTTAATCAGAACATAGGTCCCCTGTGGGGGACAACATGCTGATGGGGTTGTTAAAGTTGTTATGATTTGTTTTTATGACTGTTGTTAGATAAAATGACAATAGAAAGTGTGAGACTTGAAGCCACAGGGGATGTTAAAATGACAACTAATTTTAACTGTGTGCATGACTACCAGCTCTGTCTAGGATGGAACATCTAGGAGGATATCTATTTGTGTAGAGAAATAGAAATTTTAAAATAGCTGTTTATTAAGAAACAATAAATCCCACATGAATAAAATTTGTATATAAATATTTGAATATATTTTTGATGCATCAAATTAATAAATCTTTATGCATTGCACAGTCTTTGCTAAAAAGCATGAAGAGAGAATGTCTGTGTGTGCTTGCAATCTGCAGTGTATAGGGACGAGTGAAGTCCTGATTAGGGATGGTTTACTGTATAACTGTAGAGCAGAGTAGGAGTGAGAAGGGAGAAAAAGACCTCAATACAATCTGCAGAAACAGTTACTTCTTTTTTCATGACACTTGAGTTACTACTTTAAGGCCTTTCAAACTCACGTGAAATGTGTTCCTCTGGAACGTATTTTCCTACAATATATGCATTTTCCAATACAAATTTCTTGAGACTGACATGTTTCCAGTACTTTTTTGGATGACTAGTAGTGGAACAAACAGTGGAGGGGCTGCCTTTAATGGAAAGGACTGAGCCATAGCTATAAGTGTCACAAATTAGACTGACTGCAGGAAAATTATATTCAACAACATCCAGTGATTGCACTGAAATGATTCTTCACAAGGCTAAATTTAAAACAGATTTTTTAAGACTCAGGAAATAACCACAGAAGGATAAGAACAAGTGCGGGAAAATTATTTCCAGCAATGTGCAATGATGGCACTGAAAAACAATTAATTGTGACAGTAAATCTAAAAGAAATTTTTTACATTCAGTTTGAGATTGAGGGGCTACTGAATGCGTCCTATAACATTAAATATTTGGTTCAAGATATTGTTTGGTGTTTCTGTCATTGCCATAAAAAGAATGAGAGCTTTCCTTCCAAGCCCAAATTTCCGTGTATAATCTATTTAGCATTCAGCGATACCTCATTATCATCACAGACTAAATGAAGCAGAATGGTGTAGTAGCTTGGTTTGCATTATTCTACTCCATGATTCCTGACCCTAAACTTAATTTGGTTTAACACAGCTGACTTGGTACTGTCTTTTTCAAACTGCGTTGGTGACCTTGCCTTTTTTCTTCTTCTAACACCGATTTAAAGCTATATTATAAAACACTGTGTGGTAGGTTGACCCCAACTGGGTACCAGGTGTCCACTGAAGCTCTTCTATCCCTCGCCTCCTCAGCTGGGCAGGGGAGAGAAAACATAACAAAAGACTCCTGGGTTGAGAAAAGGACAGGGAGACATCACTCACTAGTTACTATCACAGGCAAAGCAGATTTGACTTGGGGAACATAGCGCAATTAATTGTTGAACAAATTGTCATATATGAAATTAGGTAATTGGCTTTTGCATATAAAAATCATCTTATAACCAAGTTAATAGTTGTTAAAGTTGTTAATATAGTTAAATTGTTAACCCCCCCCCCCGTAAACCAATGTCCCTCCCCAGCAAATGATCCATTGGTGAAAGGGACTTGTGATGGACTTTGGAATTCACCAATCATCTTGTGCTGTGGGGCAGGACAGTGGTGGGTTCTGGGAAGAGCTAAGAGGGTATAAAAGTAAGATCCCAGAACTCTTCCTCCTCTTTCTTTCCCCCCACGGGCCCGGCTGGTGAAGATCTACAGCTGAAAAGCATTGTGTAAGGGGGGGGGAGGGGAAGGGCCTATCTCTGTTCAGGGACCTCGTGG
>VZTE01005075.1:537080-564833 GCA_013397775.1 Eulacestoma nigropectus | reverse complement strand
TTTCCCCGCAGGCTGCGCTGCTGTTCAGTTCGGTGCGAGCTGTGCAGGCTGGAAAAGGAGGCTCCGCTGGTCCCGCTGGGTCTGCGCGGGCTGCAGGAGGGGGAGAGGAGGCTCCCCCCGGGCTGCATGAAGGGGGAGGGGAGGCCCCTCCTGATTCAGAAGCCGAGCCGGGTGAATTCGGCTATCGGGCAGCCCATAGTTAGTTTAGCTGCTTGCGGCTCTGAGGGAAGGGAGAGGGGTGAGGGGAGGGCAGGCAGGAGCCCAGGCCGGGCCCGGGCCGGGCCCGGAGGCCGCCCGGGGCTCGGAAGCCCCCGCTTCCCCCTCAGGAGACCGAGAACCAGAGAGGAACTTCCCGCCCTTGCACGGGGTTTAAATATGCAAAATTCACAAAAGCGCATTGGCTTAAAAGCTTGTCAATCAACTCAGTTTCAACCCATGACAACCATTTATCTTCAAAAGTTTTAATCTAGAAATTGCTAAACCTGTGTGTATTGTCTATCTGAACCATCTTTCAGAGAACAGGGTCTCTTCTTTTTCTTCTCCTTCAGTGATATTAAAAGACAGGAATTTCATTCATCCCCCTCTTAGACTCTGTAAATCCTCACAGACAATTGTATATAGCAAAAACCAGCCTCCATTTTCTGTAAAAAAAGGATCCTAACAAAGACTTGTTTGCTGGCTCCTTTATTGAGAACAGTCAAAATAAGTGACAAAGAACTGAGGGTAATTTTTTTCAGATCACCCTTCACTCTCCTGGTAAGTAGCAGAAAATTGATAAAGAGCCAGGAAGAAGATATGTCATGTTCATAATCACTCTAAAAGGAAGTAGTCTCACTCTTTCACTGAGCTATTTTACCTGCAAGACTACAGATAGCTCACAAGAATAAGGTTTCTTGAACCACTTGATAATTTACTTCCAGATAACTTTTGTTGCCCCATCACATTTATCTCCAAAATATTCTTTTTATTAATAAACGGAAAAATTCTCTCTTAATTGTTTGCAGTCTGCTCCCTATGTGTTTAGAAAGAAAAACAACAGAAAATGAATTAAATGTGTGAAAATACTATGTGAGGGAGACTGCAACAATTTTATCATTTAGTTCATTAAAAAAATTAGAAAGGCAATTATCTGCCCAATTCCACAGACAATCTTCTACAGAAATTGTAGAATTGGTACAGGCACTGGATCCTTCATCATATGAAAGGAAGCAATGTGTGCTGCTCATTTTAGCTTTCAAGCCTGCCTACAAGTCAGTAGACATATAAAGTATTTCAGAATCTATGATTGAGATCTGCCTTTATAGCTTGCCTTCAAAAAATTACAGAATATAAAAATAAATTTCCTGTAAAAATACTGATGATCTCTTCTGGGAGAATCTCAAAGAGAGCCTTTTGCTTTTTCTACAAGTAATGTCTTCAATATCTTTGAAAACCACCACTAAAATCCCTTCAAAACAAGTCTGTGAGTGAAAAAATGGAAAGACTACTTACAACATTTCAAATTCTCCATTTCATTCAAATGCTGTGGTCTTTTATTACCTAAAAGAGAAGGTAGGTGAATGGAAATAACACTGGATTTTCTAAATGCCTGCATGCTTTTAAGAAAATCTGTCTTGGCTCCTTAGCCACTGAGTTTCAGATGCTTATAATGGCAGAACTCTTGCTTTGCTTTCAGCCAGCAAACACAGCAACACAAGACATAAAAAACCGGTTCTTACCTAATCACTCTTGGGAGGAACTATCTTCAGAGTAGCTAACTATCCTCTGGTATGGAACAGAAAAAAACTGCCTATCAGTACAGACACTGGACACCTATGAGGGGATATAGATGCATTCATCTGAATGTCAAACTCATTTCTCAATTTCAAGCAAATGAATCTCAGGAAGCATAGTACATACGTAAGTGCTAAAAAGGCAGAAAATCGGCACTATCAAAAGTAGTTGGGAATGTTTCCCAGGGAGAAAGTCAGAATTTGCCTTCTCTTGAACAACTTTAGAGCTGAGATAATGCAGTCCAGACCAACTAACATCTCTAGGCATCACAGACTGGAAACTGGCTTATGTGCTCTGCATTCAAATCCAGATGCAAGGGTAAAAGCTTTATTGCATGATACGTGTAAAAGCAAAGACTATTTCATAAATAGGCTAAAGGCTTTACTCATATCTCTGTACATCACTAAAAGTAAAGTTTGTAAAAAAGGATTGTGAAGCGACAAGCCTCAGTGATTTCAATTGCAATCACATTAACCCTCAGGTCTCTGCTTTGATTCTTGATTTCAATGTAATTGCAAACCCTCCACAGCAACATATGTGTGAAACATAATAGAACAGAGAGCAGTCCTGAAATCAGAACCCAGTGTTTGGGAAAGAATGAAAGCTGCTCACTCTAAATGAACAAGTGCATTCACCTCTTCCCACTGGCAGGCAAGTGTTCAGCCATCTCCAGGGGAGAAGGGCTCCATCACACATAATGTCTGCTTGAGAGGACAAACCATCACTCTGAACTGTGCCACTTCCTTCTTCCCCCCCAGCTTTATGTACTGAGCACGAAGCCACATGGTCTGGAATATCCCTTTGGTCAGATAGGGTCACCTGTCCTGGCTGTGTCCCCTCCCAGCTCCTTGTGCAGCCCCAGCCCCCTCACTGGTGGGTTGTTGTGAGGGGCAGAAAAGGCCTTGACTCTGTGTGAGCACTGCTCAGCAACAGCTAAAACAACCCTGTGACATCAACACTGTTTTCAGCGCAAACCCAAAACATAGCCTCATACTATCTACTAGGGAGAAAATCAGCTCTAACCCAGCCAAAACCACAGTACGCAAGGACAGAGTCTTATTTAAGGGATAGTATGTTTGACAAATTTACAAGCAAAGTTTACACATACATACACACACACACACACATATATATATATCTATATCTATATCTATATATCTCACTGACAGTATTAAAGACAATTGAATTTCTTTGTCATGCTAAGACAATGTATCTTAAGTCAAGGAGTAGGCAGCCTACTCAGTAACTTCTAATATTTTTCTTTGACTGTGTTAAACATCCAGAAAAATTGTCTTGAAAATCACATCATAATTATCTTTGAGAATTGTAAAATAAGATCAAATTTCTCAGCAAGCAATGTAAACAAACAAACCACACCAGAATTATAAGAAATAAGAGGAAATAAAATTAGGGCACAGGCAGTTACCTCAGGAACTTCTTTAATCAGCTATGAGTTCATCCTGTCTGAGTAGTTCTCTAGGCTTTATTGCTCCCCCTCAGGTTTGTTCAAGCAACCTAGTTTCTTAGAATGTGAATACCACAGAAGGGAGCATTTTGTAATCATTGCTTGCAGTTGAAAATACCGTTGAAAAGTTTTGTTTTGTTGTTTCATGTGTTCGTTAGAATTGCACCATTCTTCTTTCTTCTTCTTCTTCTTCCTGTAATTAACAGGCAAAATCCTGTAATTAACTAAGCAAAACTAAAAAAAAAAACCAAAACCCAAAAAACCATAGATTTGGCTATCATTACTGAGCTTGTTATCCATATTTGTTTACCTGAATCTTTGAAATAAATTTATAACTTGTGTCTAAGAAATTTTGTATATTAAATTTAATTGCAAGTTACATAATTTGAGACAAATTTATAAATCTAAACATAAAAAAAAATTGCATATTTGTCCAAAGCTATCAGGGAACACTGAATGAACCCTGGATATTCAGTGGCTCTTCCTTACTATACTGCTTAAAAAAGTCAGCAGGCTTGTGGACAAGATTGTATCCAGTTATGAGGTAAGGTACAAGTGATTACAGAAACTCCCCTCCTTGCATTCCCAGGCACTAGAGAAGCAGCATCCTCCCTTCTCTGGTGTACCACCTCATGTGGAATATTGAAGAAGACAGTGACCTAGTTGCTCTTCCCTAAAACGCAACTAAGTCAATAAGTTCCTTCCTCCTTCTTTACAAATGCATGACCATGTTCCATGTTTTGATGGGATGGCCCAAGGAGGCACAGGACATGGCAGAATTCTGCTTTATTGTTAATTTTGTTGTAGGGCCCAAAAACCTTGAGTAAAAAGGCCTAATAGTATAGAGAATATTGAAGAGGAAATCGCTCAAACTAAAGCTAAATGCTTTGTCAAACAGTTCAGTCAGGAATTAAGAAACTGCAGTTAAGTATTTTGAGATATAGATATAGATATAGATATAGATATAGATATATATGGTTAAGAAAAAGTATAGACTGCAAACATCTGTTGTATTTGAATAATTAATAGGTTCCATGTCCGGATAGTAGAAATACACATCAGATTCTTGCAGTAAGTTTGTATTGCTTTGGGAATTGGACTAAAAATTGCTCTGTAAAAAATACAGATCTCAGTAGGAGTCTTGGTTAAATAGGCTATCCTGCAAAAACCTGCTTCCAATATTATATCTATTGCAAAGTCTTAACAACTTCCTTTGTTGATGAAAGCTTCAAATTTTCTGCATTTACTGAAAATTTAGGCATTCTAAACTGTATCACAGTCCTCTGCTGTAAAGATCTCAATTCTCTTCAGGAAAAGCATCTTTTATCTGGTCTTTAACCTCAATTTCTTGTGTTGGTAACAAGTTTCTTCTACAGTACTGTGAAGTCAGTGTGAAGAGGTGTTAGTGACATTAGTAAGAACTGAGTGGACCTCAAAAATACCTATTTCTGATTTTTCCCCTCAGTCTTTGTTGTTAGTGTTTCATCTTTTTCCAGATAATCAATGATTCTAAAATTTTTTGTTAGTGTTAGATACTACAGGACAAAACCCATTGCTGTAGTAATTCAAAACTAATTTACTACAGATACTTAAATTTGGGTTATTATAACCTCAGAATCTAAAAATAACCTTCTAAAATTACACATATTTCTTAATTCTTAGGAGAGATCCAACCTTTCTCATCAGTTTTTTCCGAAAGTCCTAGAGGAAGCCTTGAAGGGACAAGAATATTTTAACTTTATGGCAGTCTTTTCTTCTGTCTTTATCTACAAATTGCAACACGTTTGAAAATACAAATATCTAATAAAATTGATGCTTTTGAAAGTGTTGTGGAGTCCAGGAGACATGCGAGGAGAGACTATTTAATTTTTTTTTATTTTAATAAAAATAAGACATAATAAAAATGACTGATACTGCTTACTCATAATACCACATATAAAAAAAAATATTGTCTTCCCCGTGCCTGATGTCTTCATTTTTTCTTGTAAAGTAAATTAGAAAGTAAATCTGTGGTGTTTCAGACACGGAAGTACCCTGGGAAATTTCTTCTCTCTGTACTGGCATCTTTGTACAAGAAATCCTGTCCCTCAATTTACTGAGTGCTTTGTTTTGTAATTTCCACAAATGTTGACATTTTTTTTTTTCCACAATAATGACAATCACATTTTTCCTTCATAAAGATAAAAACAGATTTTTGTTTAAATTGTCAAACTAACATTATTACTTGACTTGTTACAAGCCCAGCCAGTAACTAAGCACCACTCAGCTGCTTGCTCACCCCATCAAGATGGGGAGAGAGAGACTCAGAAAGGTGAATGGGAGAAAATGAATGAGTTAAGATAAAGGAATTTTAATAATTTAAATAAATTAAAGTGAAATAAAATAAAATTAAATTAAATAAACCAAAGTGAAATAGAATAAAAATTGCAATAAAGAGTAAAAACCCTAGTTGTTCTGTTTTAAAAAATACAAAAGATATTGCTACCACAAAGATTCTGCAAAAATATATGTCCTGAAGTAAATAAGAGTTTAAAAACACCTACTCTTGGCTGAACTAGTGAGGCAGCCTGATCTAGTGAGATAGCTCTGTGCTGCAGTTTAAAGAGTTCTGAGCTGATGTGTCCTTTTAAAACTGTGATTACATTAATATTGGTATTGTATCCTTAATTTAAAAAAAAAAAAAAGAATTGAGATTCCAAGCAGATGAAAGTCTGTATGCCTTCTTGGCACAAATGACCATTTTATACTAAGGATCTGGCCTTAGTAGAGGCCACATATAGATTTAAAAAAGATGACCGTAGCTATAATTTTTGCTACAGCAGTAGATTTCCTAAAAAGTAACAGAAATTTTGCATAGCATGCTGTAATTACTAAAAATTTTCTAGTCACTAGGATGGTACTTGAAAAAGAAGGACATTTTGCAATATATTCTCCTCCTCTGGTGGGATCAACTCTTTTGTTAACAAATCTTATCTAAAAAATGGCATTAAAATAATTTTTTTGGATTTAAAAGATTTAAAAGCAGCCTCCTTCGGGGCTATAGGGTAGGAATTAAGGGGAATACAGAGAGAAGAGAATTATTACTAATAGAATTTAGTCATCCTGGAATGTCTGTTTTGTATTTGTGCTTCTAATAAAAAAGGCAAGATTTTTAAGATTTATCAATACTGCTGGCTAATAGGAAAGCCTCTTTTTTCCATTCCTCACTGTAAGATGATCTGATGAGAAGGAGTTCCAACCATAACCTTTCTATAGTGACATTATCTTCATAAAACTTATGAAAGTTTTATGAAAATAAATGATGATGTGTAAAGGGAATTTAAGCTTGTTAAATGTGGATTAAGTTGTGGTGGATTGACTCTGGCCGCTAGCCAAGTTTATCCCCAGCTGCTCACTCACTCCATCTCCTCTAGAGGAATGGGAATAGGAAGACAAGAGTGAGAAAATGCAATGGTCAACATAAAGGCACTTTACTAGGTGAAGGAAAGAAAAGGAAAAAATACCCAAGTGAAGCAAAGGGAGTTATTCACCACTTCCAGAGGCAGAGCAAGGCCAGCCTTTGCACAGTAACCATCTCAGAAAAATAAACCTCCTTCTCCTTCTCCTTCTCCTTCTCCTTCTCCTTCTTCTTCTCCTTCTCCTTCTCCTTCTCCTTCTCCAGTTTTAGTTGCTGAGTTATGACTCTGTGTGCCATTGGAAAATCCCTTTGGCCAATCTGAGCCAGCTGTCCCAGCTGTGTCATCTTCCAATCTCGTCTATCCTCTCTCGTCAGCCTAGTCACTGGAGTAGGGACAGAGTGGGAAAGCGAAAAGGTTTTGATGCTATGCAATCAGTGTTCAGCAATAGATATGAACACTGTTTTAGTCACAAACCCAAAACAGTCCAATAAAGGCTTTGGTGAAGAAAATCAACACCTGATGGACTACCCTGGGGTTCATTCTGCTGTGTGCATTGCTCTTCCCTCTGTTTACATATTAAAACATACTGAACCAACCAGCAGACAAAACAGATCTACACAAGATTTTTGATGCTTTGAAAAAAATACTGTTTAAGTCACTGACCAAGTTTCAACCTTTTTAGGAATAATACAAAACGTCTGTGGAGATGGTTAAATGCCCAGAGATTGTCACTGGCTATTATTCCCATAAGCTTTATGTGTAGCTGATTATGTTGTAGACAGTTGTACATTCTTTAAACAATATAATTGTTCAAGTAAATTTTGCTGTTTAGGCTACAGATGTTTCATTCAGTGTATAATCAAGGCTAATAAAACATAATGATATTGAATAATTGGTCATACCATAATTAGATTTGAATCAGCATACTTGTGTGTTTATAAAGGCTCTAGATACAGATTAAGCTTTATTCTCTTGAAACAAATAATTCAAATGATGAGGTCAGTGCTTTCTCTGGTTTCATTACAATTCCTCTATTTGCTGATCTAGTTTTTTTATTTTTTTTTTAATTTGAGGATGGATGAAAGCATTTTAAAGGACAGAGGAGACAGCAGCCAGGACTCATTCTTTCAGTCTGAAACTGAGGAAACTAGACTATTTCTCTGTAGCATTATGTATTTTCAACTAGATTAGTGTCAATAAACAGTAGAAAAATAATATCAGCCTGTTACAGAATGAGGATAGTGACCTCACAAACAGAGACAAGGCAGAGGTGTTTAATGCATTCTTTGCCTCTGTCTTCAATGCAGATGATGGACTAATAGGGTCTCAGTGCCCTGAGCTGGAGAACCATGACTGTGAGAATTATCAGCTCCCAGGCAACTCTGAAACTGTGAGGGAACTGCTGTTTCAGCTGGATCCCTACAAATCTATAGGGCCTGATGAGATTTATCCAAGAATTCTCAAAGAGCTGGTTGACATTATTACAAGACCTCTCTCAATGATTTTTGAGCAGTTTTGGGAATCCAGAGAGGTTCCAGCTGGCTGGAAGCTGGCAAACATTGCCCTGATTTTCAAGAAGGTCAAGAAGGTTAAGAAGGAGGACCCTAGAAACTACAGGCCTGTGAGTCTCACATCAGTGCCCAGTAAAGTTAGGAAGAAGATTATTCTGGAAGGTACTGAAAAACACCTGAAAGACAATGCAGTCATTGGTCACAGCTAGTATGGCTTCATGAGAGTAAAGTCCTGTTTGTTGAACTTGGTTTCATTTTATGACAAGGTAACCCACCTAGCTGATCAAGCTAAGCCAACTGATGCAATCTTTTTGAATTTCAATAAAGCTTTTCATACTGTTTCTCACAGTATCCTTCTGGACAAAATGTCCAGCACAGAGCTGGACACATTGTGTGATGAACACATCATGCGATGCATGAGCAACTGGCTCACAGTTTAGGCACAAAGAGTTATAGTGAAAGGGGTGACATTGGACTGGGGTCCTGTCACTAGTGGGGTTCCACAGACTCTGTGCTTTTCAACATCTTCATCAATGACCTAGATGCAGGACTGGAAGGGATACTGAGCAAGTTTTGCAGACAATACAAAACTGGGAGGAGATGTTTATTCCCTGGAAGGCAGAGAGGCCCTGCAGAGAGGCATGTGAAGTTCAACTATATGAAGTTCAACAAGTGAAAGTGCTGGGTTCTTCACCTGGGATGGGGCAACCCTGGATATATCGACAGTATGGGGAATGAGATGCTGGAAAGCTATTAATATGGTAGAAGAACATAGTAGACAAAAACCACATCTGCTTTTAAATTCTTTTTGTGTTCCAAATGAAGTGCTGGATATTACAAAACACCACATGCATTGTAACTAAATAATGGAGAAGAGGTTTTGCTTTTCCTTGACAGTATCAGAAAAGTGAAGGTTCTTCAGATCAGGTGCAAATGCAAATCCCTCTGAATTCTATACCTGCAGGCACACATTAAGAGTAAAGTGTCCAGACCTCCTGAAAGGAATATTACATTTTTAGTGGAAAGATTAAAAATCAACAAGAACAACTTATAATGAACCATGTTTAAGTTCTCTGAAGTTATCCATTGTCTTATTGAAGGACACAACCATTTTCCATTTAAATAATGAAACTGATGGCCTTATCAGTATCTGCCCATGATAAAAAGAAGGACCACATGGAAGCTTTACTGTAGGGCAGAGTAGATAAGTATGACCCCAGTTTGAGATCCCCAAATGAAAATAATTCAAAACATATAGAAGGATATTTTTTTTACTATGGATACTAAGAGAGAGTACTGTGTTTCTGCTCTAGAGATATCACTAGAAAACATGTGCAGTGCTAAGCTAAACCTTGGGGTTTTTTCAGGTTTTGCCAAAGAAGCATGTCCTTGGGGGCTAAGATCTGTCTGCATATTGACAGAGTGCTGCTACACCTCCCTGCCAGTTCCCCCCTTCACAGCTTTAGAATATCTGTATTCCCCATTTCTTTCGCAACCCACATATCTAGTGAACTTGAAAATTGGAAAATCCCTTGGGCTTTTTTAAGAGTTGATCCATTCTCTGACCTCTAGATATGGAAAGTAGGAATACACTGTTGTACATCCTCCTCACTACATGCCTACTTATAATCAACCCACAGAAGATACTGGCGCTGCCTACAGAGGCTCTAAATGGTAGAGTCCTGATGTTAAATATTTATACTCCAAATACAGTTTTTATGAATATAAAATGAGTGCCACAAACTCAAGCATTCTCATTTTGAAAAGCTATTACAATTTACAATTAACTTTAGAAAATCATGTTACACCTACTATCTCTTTTTCCTCTGGCATTAGTGGTCCAGTGAAGGTTTTATCATTTTCCATGAGCTCTAAGGCTTGTGATATGGTTTAAAGTGAGAAACCCTTATTATGAAGCTTGGGTTTGTTTTTTTCTGTGTGCCATTTTAAATTTTTTTATTCAGACTATTGCCTTTTTCCCAGTACTTGATATTTAAAAAGATGTTAGTGTGTGCTCTAACCAAATATTCCACAAAAATACAGTTTCCTTGAACAGAGGATGTTTTGTTCACATGATAAAAAGCAATGTGTCCACTCTTCTTCCATATCAGAAATCATTACTACAGCTACACTATTTCTGATACATATTAACAATAAAGAGTACTTTTCTAAACAGCATCTTAGTAAAAAAAATATACTATAAAAGACAGTTCTGCATGTGACAATGCAGTAATCTCTTATTAGCCTGAGTGTTTCACTTCAAGTTTAACTTCTACAAATGCCATTATGTGGGCATCTTTAGAAAAGAAAATGAATATGATCCATTTTTCTTTCTGTTGTTAAGTATGAAACAAGGAGGACGATGGCTATATTTTTTCTAGAGATGAAGAAGCAAGTAAGCACAAAAATAAAAAGAAAACAAAGGTCAAATAGAGGCTCAAACCCTCTTCCTATTGCAGATAAAAATGGGCTCTTAGGCTATACCAAAGCAGCAATATGCTCAGCTTCTGGTTTTTGCACTATAGCTCTGGTTCTGTAACCAAATCAAACATTCTATGAAGCTACTTCTTTTAGAAACCACTCAGGAAAATCAGGGCTAACATCCATCTCCCACCCTGCGATGCTGCCCCAGAACAATTCCTGGAAAAGGCTGGATCACAGGTTGGTCACTGCAGGTAGAAAATCCACTGGCCCCTCAGATGCGACCTCAACAGTATGTGGAGAAGCGATTCTCCTGTCCACTCCTCAGCAATCTCCATTCCACTCTGCCCCTACTGAGTCAGCTCACAAAAAATTCCAAACTGTGTAAAACGGTCCACGTGGGTTAAACTGTGTCAGAAATATGAAAGTCTAAAGTAGCTTCTGGCACCCACTGTGTTTTAAACTATGAATTCTTCTTATTGTAGGATGCATTTTAATAAAGGCAATGTTCAAGATACACAAGACACATCATGTCTTTCAAAATTCAAATTTGCTGGTAACAGCAGCTATTTAAGATCTGTAACTTGATTTGTGTTCATGTAGCTGAGTTTTTTAAGGACTTTCATTCATATTTATACTGCCGCAGTATTAAGTTACACTCCTCTAAGTCAAATAATTATTACATACAGGTACCTTGCAGGTCTTCATGAGTGGTTTCTTTATATGATTCCACTTAGGACATCTGCCAAAACAAGTGAGATTTAGATGTTCTAAGCTGAGACTGGGTACAGACCCCTGAAGTATAAACACCATGGGATTCTTTGCCACAGCAAGGACAGTTAATGCAAATCATATGCACATTCTGGAAAGCAAAACAAGCTTAAAACACAGACTCCAGTAATAAATGGAATAAAGAAAATTTGAATTTTGAAAGACATGATGTGTCATGTATCTTGAAAATTACGTTTATTAAAATGCATCCTACAATAAGGAGAATTCATAAAACAAAATATAAAAGAGATGGCTCTATAAAAAAAAAAGAAAACAAAAATTCAAGTTTGCTTTAAAGAAGAGCAGACAAAACAAACAACAGCTGTTTATAACAATTTCAGATGTGATATGGTACAAACAAATGTCCCTTCCTTCCACACAAATCACTATTTCACGATGTTGCATTTGTGCTAAGTTTTTCTAAGTCCTAGAAAATTAGCCCCATCAGGGTATGGCTCTGAAAATGAAGTGCCTCTGGTTTTCAAAGCTGAACTCACCACAGCAAAGCTCTCAAGACTGATAAGTATTGCCTTATACTTTTTCCAGTCACTTATAGTTTTGGGAAATGTTCCTGTTCGGCTGGGTTTTCCTTGATAAGAATCTATCCCTGATTGACTAGTATGCATATACTTACTTCCTTAATGTATCCACTTATACAAATACATACATTTATGTATCTATATATAAATTGCAGCCAAAATATTCATCTATTCAGAAAAGGTAGAAAAAGCTTTGTTTATCTAAAAAATTGGAGTCTCATATTGTTTGTAGAATGCTATTTCTTTGCACTTCAAAACAACTCAAAATTTGGCAAAGAATTCATCCAAGTGTCAAAAACATGATTTTATTGTCCTTCCACAAAAGATCGTAGATTTAGTTGTTTTCTGAGTCTGTAAAAATATCTCAGAATTTTGCACAATTGAGCTGCCTAAAAGTCCCACTTCTCCCAACTCCAGACTTCCCAGAAGGGCAGACACTGAGTTTGAGCTTTCCTGAAATTTTTCTTCTCTGCTCTGGGAGGCATTATGCTACAAGATACCAGAACTGAGAGCCTGATCTCCCCTGTCAGGTAGGGTAGCATGCAATAGAAAATGTGTTCTTATGTGTAAATAAGGAAGATGCTGAACTCAGGACAGCAGAAGTCTCTCCACAGGCAAAGTGCACATTGCTGCAGTTTCAAGCAGTAAGAGAATTGATAAGAGTAACCCCTGTCCTCTTCATTTTCTATAGAACAAGTAGAAGTTCTCCCAACCTGTTTTGCAGATACATTCAGGAGAAAAAATGCAATTTGCGGAGGATCTATTTTGAACTTAAGAATGAATCACATGCTGCCAAATCCTCTGAAAAGAAAAATATGCCTTTGAGCTTCTGTAATTAGCATTCATAATTAATTATTTCTTGTAAATTTGGACATTATCCCTGTACTTCAGTTCCAGGTGTGCAAGGAGGTATAATAATTTCACTTTTTTTTTACAGAGGGGATACTAAATTATATGCCTTAACATCTGCCGTATGTTTTGTATATTGTGGAAACAGAAATCCTTAAAAAAAAAAGTAGTTATGCTTTCTGTTCAAAACATAGCAAATATCTTAGTAAAAAAGAACATTTTGCCAAGAACTGACTGATGTTTATGGAAAGTAGTACTGAGTAATGATGCATTCAGTGAAGGAACTACAGACACTGTGACAAAATAATAGAATGAGAGTTTGTAGTTGAAATCTGGTTTCCATAATCACAGAGGATTCAATTTAAGATTATACTGACAGGAGCAAAAATTATGTGCTTCTTAAAATTTGGCTGCTTGATCCAGCACTTAAACACCACAAAGTCCTTTCAGAATAGGTAATCTTCTGTGTAATATTCATGTGCTTTAGAGAGCAATTATTCCCACTTATATTGAGTAAGTTGGTGCTGGGTGGCAATAAATCTCATTGCAGCACAATTTCTACAAGCTGTGCTCTGCTCCCCAGGTTGTCTGAAAAGTTGAAAATGTAGAAAATTTGTATTGTGCCTGGCTGTAAAAAGACATGCTGCCTACCAGTCAGTCAGGAGACAACATCTGACAGCCCCACCAAGAGTCAGGCTTTCAAATGAAAGCCAAAGTTAATTCAAAGGTTCTGTAAAATACTGCCAGGATTTGAAAAACTTGTGACAGCAGTTTATTAATTAGTTATGAGAATCTGCAAATATTTATCTAGTATTATCTCTACATAATTCCTTCAGGAATTACTGTTTGGAGTTGTTCACTTGTTTGTAATCACAGGCTACCTTCAGGAAAATAAAATACTTTTAAATATGAGAAAAAGAATGGACTAATATTTTCTCATGAGTTCTCTGATAAACATGACTATATTATATCCAATTCATCCTTCAAAGGTGAAATCAGTTCATGTGTAGGAAGAGCCTAATTAAATTATTTCACAGACAAAAGGTATTTACTTCCAGAAATTCTCAATGCACTGACTAGTGACAAACTTTTCTATTGCATACCCTATAAAAAGCATTCTTCAAATCATTCATGATGTTCAGCAATGTGAGTAATTCAATAAAGTCTTAGAATCAGTAAAGATTGAAGGAAAGATGATATTTGAGCTGTATAGGTAGGAAATTGCAGTGCCCTTTGCACTTGTGTGGGAGAGCAGAAGTCCTGTACCAAATGAACTCTTTGCTCTGACTGGCCTGGAAAGTGCTAATGGCTCTACTTCACTTGTTTTGTTCTGAGTAGAAGTACAGTTTTGAACCTAATCCCCTGCTTGTCCCCATTTACCATGTGCTGCTTCACTGCTGAGAGCAGATTTGGTGTTCATGAAATACATTTTTTTCAAAGGCAGCTAAATCAGAAGCTCATCTCTCTAAGTGCTTTAGTGCTAATGGGGGCATTATGCTCTGAACCAATGTGTGGGTTCTACCACCACAAGATGTTCCACCATGTACTTAAAATTTTTCCTTAAAGAAAGAGTCCAGCTGCATGAGAAGCTGGAACACTCAACCCAAAGAATGAGTTGAATCACTCAATCCAGATTGAATTTAAACCAAAAATAACCCCCATACTATCACATGAAGGGAGTGGGAGTAGCCTGTTTCAGTCACTTCTGTTTACACATCCTTTCCCATTGTGCTGCACTGCCTACTGATCTAAGCATAGAGATATACTAAGTTTAATGTTTTATCGCCTAAATAAACTATGATGATTTTAGAAAACCACAAGTTGACAACCCTCTGGCTTTATGTTTTTAGCAGTGGCAAGAACTTTGACAGGAAACGCAGCAGTTTCTTTCCTCATTCCATCTTGGAATAGTCAAAACTAGTCCTATACTTGCTGTTAAAATTAAATAGTGTGTTGTAAAAAAAGCTGGAAAGAAAATGGAGTAAATTATAAACACTTTTCTCTCAGATATGTTTTAAATGTTTCTGATTTCTGATAATCAGAAATAAAGTTTTTTTCAATCTCTGACATCTTATGAAATAAAAATGAGGAAGCCAAGGTTGCTAGGCACTGTGGCACAGAGAGTGCTTCAAGAGTGCTTTAAGAAATCATTCTAAGAGTGGATATTTGGAAAACAATGGTATCACTGATCCAGGAGTCTGATTACAGGATAGCGGATTTATAGAAATATTGAGCTGCAAGGAGCCTCAACAAAGTCAATCTCTCTCTTTTGATGTAACAATAAGATCCTACACTGGCAATTGATGGAAATCATGGAATATACACAGAAAAGCAGCTCCTACAAGGTCACTGCATAGCACTTGCTGTAAGTTCTGGCATATATATATATACAACATTACCTAAAAAGTAAAGCATTTCCTAGCTTCAGATCCTGAAAAGTGCTTGTGTTAGTAAGGATACTGATAATTTAGATTTAATTTAGAAAAAAAATATAATTTCCATAAAAACTTTAAAATAAGGAAAAAGATTCTTTTAATTGATACAATACTATGTTTTTTGTGAATTTGCCTGTTTTTTGCTATAACTTATTACAATTTTTCCCTCAGAATGAAAGAAAAAAAAATCCTTTTTGAGAGCCTAGTCTTTTGTTACGAAAAATATTTCAAATATATAATGTATCCTGCATCTTACAAAATTTCAATATTCAGTGTATGAAAAGAGAAAAGGTGGAAAGAGGACTGAGAGAGTTTGCTTGCTACTGACAACCCTTGAAAAATTAAACATAATTTTATGACCAGAAGCTAAATCTTCTCTTCTGCTAATCCTGACACTGCCAGTTAGATAAGGATTGCCTATGTTTGTGATCTCGTTAAAGTCACTAGGAATTAGCAATTGAAGTTGATTAGTCAAGTGCAAGTCATTGGTCCCTTTGAGCAGCAAATCTGCCTGGCAGAGGTACGCAGCCACATGGAACAGCCACAGCTCTTGCATGGCTGGGGAGGGAGGTGGTGTGGGGTAGTGTTGCCTGGGTGAGAGACATACCTCGAACATTCTCTCTTCTGCCACAGCAGATACGACAGAAATGCAAAGAAAGCAGTGGAGTGCTTTCATACAGGCAGACCGAGCCCACTCACAGCTGAGAGAGAAGACTGAGCTTGCAAGAATTGGCTCACAACTCCTTTGAATAATGAAATATCTTTTTTATCTATTCATCAGCATTGCACAATAATAGGTGCACTGTAAAGGGATTTATTGTCCTCTGGAACATCTGATGACCATTTCCACAGTTAATAATAAGACCAAGTTTTAGTCTGAGTTTTCCATTATAAGCCTGAATCCTTCACAAACAAGGCCTTATTATCTTCATTTTATAAACAGAGAAATGGATGTACAAAAATGATTTGGTCATGCCATCACTGTTGAAGCTGGAAAGGGACATAAACCAGGAAATTTTCCACTTTTGTCTTGTTCAGAAGAATGGCTACATAATATTTGCAATACATGCATCTCAGGGCTGAGACAGCAAAACAATTGTTGCTGGATTTTGCCTTGAATTTCATGGGAAGAATGGGTTTTCCCTTCCTCCTTTTATGCTTGTTCAGAAGTGAGTGTTTAGCAGCAGTAGGGAACGAAGGTTTTGTTGAAGAAATAATAGCAGGCTGATGGTAGGCACAGTATGGTCCTTCTCTGGTCTGCATTCAGCCCAGCAGGAGCACCAGAACAGCAGTGTTCGCTCACTCATAGCTGGGTGTTAAAATACCAGTTAAACCCTTTATAATACTTTTTAAAAATATTATTTTCAACTGATTTTCAGTTGGGTTTTCAATGCACGGGGCTGTCAGTAGCATGCAAACTCAGTCCTCTCTTCATCCACTGAATATTCAAATTTTGTAAAATGCAGGATTCAATATCTTCTCAACTTGTAAAAGAAGTGTTCTCCTTTGTTGCATTTGTGTGCCATCATGATAACATTCAGAAGATGTTCAGCAAATCAAAAAGTTGCATGGTAATGTGTGTTGTGCATTTGCTCTGTGTGGCGTATATGTTTCTTCTTTTCCTTATCACTTGTCGCTACAAGTACTTCACTACTTCAATTTTAAATAAACCCCAATGCATGTGCAAAACTAAAATACTTGACAAAGGACAGAAGGCTACTCAGTCTCCAAGCTACTGCAACAATCTTTGCAAATACTAATCACTTTGTAGCTGCCAGTAGTCAAAAAATGTTTATTTATGAATAATGAGAATTTGATTAGGTATGTGTCTTTCTTCTGGAAGCTGTCATGCTTCAAGTCTAGTATGCTGCTCCATGGTTTTGGAGTTTATAGACCTTGTCATTTATGTATTAGGAGAAAATAGAAGTGATTCTTATCATGGCATTTTCTTTATATTCATCTCCATTCACCATTATTCCAAAATATCTAAAAAGATGTATTAATGGCTGTGTCTGCCTCTTTCTTACTTAGATCTGTTGCTTTCTTTTCGTTCTGTGGCCCCTCTCAATCTTTCAGCCTGAATTCTAAGAAATATTTACGTGCATTTGACAGTCTTAAATTTCCTCTTAGAAACTTTTATATTCTGGCTTTCGTAGCTTAAATGTACCCATTAATTCAAATGGTAGACACAGTGAAAAAATGTCATAGCTAAATAATATTTCTCCCACTAACATCAGCAGAAAATGTTTCTGGAGTATTTATTCAAAAAAAGAAATATCTGACAGAGAACAAGGGACATACAGGCATTAATCAAAGTGACATTTTTTCCCCTGTGATAAATATTGTGGGCAGCAAACAACTGGAAGTTAGAGCACTCCAAACCAAGAAGAAAGCTCTTATTCTAGAGAATATATGCTGGGTGTTTGAAGTCTTGTAGGCTATTTAGAGTGTAAAGCCACTCAGATACACAGAAGATGTAACGTTTTCTCGGAACTGAGCACTCAGTGAATTATACAATTATTTTTGTTAATGGATAACATTACAGTAGAGTGTCTGTAAAATGCTACAGAGAATTAACCAATTTAAATATTTCCAAGATACAATATTTTCTTGCTTACTTATATACTCAAGCTTTGGACAATTATTAGGTCTAATAATATCAGTTGGTTCAACTTTACTTCTAATAAAGAGAATTGCTGATTGTAGCAAAGAAATATTAGAAAATATGAAATAATATTGCTAGATTGATTACTACGAGTGGCCAGTCAAAACACATATGTTGAGGTGACATTTAATACAATAACCTGAGGCAGAGCTCCATCAGAAATCATAACGCATATTGCCAAATTAAAGAATATAAAAATATAGAATCTTGGGGACAATGATTCAATGTTGGGACAATAAACATGCTATTGCTGTTAGTATTCCTTGATTTATGTCTGCTGCACTTTACAGAATCGACATTAACATAGGACTATTTTCGAACACAAATTTCCTGGCAAGCCTAAGTGGAAATTGCCACACCTGATGAGATCAGTGAGCTTCTGATAAATGCCAGTGTTCCAGGAGTTACATGACCCACCTGAATAGCAGGGCTGTGCTCCAGGACAGACAGTTGCTGAGCAATGCGCACCTTCCCCATGCAGTACTCCAAGGCTGGAAGATGCCACAACACATGACTGTTCGCATCTCTTCTGACTTTTGACTAATGTCTTTGGAGACTAAACTTGCTGTCCTTACAGATTCAATGTCCTGCCATATCACAGCTTTACTAACCTCTATGCTCAGTGCTTTTGGATGGCCATCACTTACCAGCCCTTTTTTTTTCTCTATGAATGAGACTATCTAATCACTGTGATTCCAAACTCTCATTTTATTTATAAATTTCAAAATTACAGGTCAATTATTTGATGATTTCTTATGCCATTTTAGAGAGCTGAACTTTCTTAAAGGCACAGAGGGCCCAAAGTCTCTTTCCCACTTTGTGGCAGGTTGGAAGTTGTGCAAATCAGAAGTGTACTTTCACAAGTGGGGGTGTAAAAGGTGAATTCACCACTTAAGACCTAATGCAATGTCAGTGTTACGTGCTGTTAGTTAGTGAACATTTCAAATGGATTTTTTTTCAAGCCATACCTTATGTCTATTTAGTGAAAACTGCTAATGAAAATAGAGGATTCAGGGACAAAATCCTCACACTTGAGCAAGTTTCCTTAGTCTTCTAAAGCAATTATCTTCAGTAGTTATTGTACAAAGGAAATTTATCTGTGAAAAAAAAATATGCCCGTGCACACACACACATACATACATACATGCATATATATAGATATATAGATATATACAAAGGAAAGACATTGCTCAAGTTTTGCTTCAGTTAATGAATCATTAAGTCCCATTCTTGACAAAGTGTTATGAAGCACTCTTCTAATGGGGCTTAAATCCCTTTTTTACATCTTTCACTTCTCCATGTCCCTCTTTTAAAAGATGTAGCTGCGTACTGCAATTCTCAGAGTTGTATATGCTGATGCTACTTGTGGGGCCTGGCACTCTGACCTTGTAATGTTTAGTCTTTTTGGAAAATTCCAGGAATTTGGAGGACTGCAAGTGAGAAAAAGAAACTGTCTGATTTGTGTCATTTATAATTGGTATCTGAACTGAGACAAATCTGTGAGTAAGTTTATTTTACAAGTTGTAATAACTACGAGTTAGTTGCTAACCAGTAACTACTAGTTCGTGTAAAAAAAAATGGTGTCTGCTTACAGTGGAAAGAAGTTTCATAATGCAAATTGTTAGGGATTATTATCTTCTAATACCTAATTATTCTCAACACTACATTTTAGGCACTTATCTGAAACATATAGTATGTGTTACGTATTTTAGGTGAAATGGCCAGCATGTCAGTCATTTAACTGAATTTGGACTACATGGCAAACAGAGGCACCTATAAATGCTAGACCTCAAAAATCTTGTTGTCGTGGGTAGAGGAAATGTGCAGGTGGCTCAAAGACTGTAAAAATTTCAATAATACTATAAAATACAACAGCAAAAAGTAGAACATACAAACCAAACACTTTTTTCAAATACAGGTGTTTTTTCTTGTGAGTATACCATACCTGACTCCCTAAGCAGTGAGCTATGTTCTCAAACTGAAGCAATGTTCCAATGCCATTGGAACCACAGCCTCAAAAGACACCTGAAACACAAGTAACAATAAAAAAAGGAAGAAATAATTACAGTACATAAGTGTATACTTATGACTGGATTGTAAGAAATGATTAGGGATTGCCACAAACAGAACAGCCACTTTCTGAAAATAAATGTTTCAGTAGCAATTTGGCCCCCCTGAATTTTCAATGCTTATTTCCTAGTTATGTACTTTGAAAATGTGATTCCTAGTAATTTCCTGTAATGACTGAAAGATCCCTGAAGAAGAGAAGCTGGTTTAATCTTAAACCATATATTTCTCGTATTGCAGCTACCATTTTATTGACTATGGCTGCTGTTTGTTTTTATTGTGGCATCTGTGTTCTTTTAAAATAATAGCAAGCTTGTTCCATGTGGATGATGGCTATGAAATACATTGTTAAAACCTCCTCTTCCAGTAGGATAGTTTTGTTTTGAGCATTTCTTCGTTCTCTCTAAGATCAGTGACATGATATTCAGCCAGTGGAAATCAGCAAAATTCTATGACCTTTCTCTAGAGCTGTAAATCGAAGTTGTCAGGACAAGTAATAAAACTTATTGTTTTTGCAGTTCAGCATCTACCGGGATTGTTATATCACTAGTAAACAATTTCTGCTTCAAGGTGTTTTAAAATACTTCTGTAAAGAAACAATTAAAAGAACCATGAACTTAAAAGGCAGAAACGTACTTAGGGTTTCCTTCCAAGAATTCATACTGTTCACTAAAATATACTTTCTTACTGTTTCATTTGAATGCTTCTTATGTGCACTTCTACTAGAATCTCTGCAGAATAATGATGTTGTCTTGTATATGCCAGCTGTCAGTATGGATGGAAGCAACTGCTGCACTGATGTTCATGAGAAGTGAATTGGCAGAGGGTAAATGAGTGATTTGTACTGGAACAAGAGTTTTTGGTGTAATTTATTTTGTCACTGCTTGTTGACCTACTCTGCTCCTTTCTGGAGTAAATTCTAATAAACTGGTGTCAGTCAGTGCCTCCTGTTATTCTTAAACCATGCATCCTGTAGAAATGAACAGTAAACCAGAAAAAAAAAATTAAACTAAGCATTGCTCTGATTTCAAACTGGTGTTACATGAGTGTATCACCAAGAGATGCAAGAGAAGAGGAACTTGTTGAGCACTGAGCTACGACTCAGAAAAGATGGGTGAAATTTCCAGTTCCTCAGATTTTTTGAGACAGTCAGAAAGACACTGCAATCTTAATGTATCTAAAATTCTTTAACCTATCACAGAAACAATACTGTAACTTGGTAAAAAAAGACTATATAGAAATAAACATATTGTCTTTTCAAGAGTTTCTGTAAAACAACTTAGGAATGTACTGAGTATCCTACAGCTCAGAAGACCTTTTTTTCTGTAACAAATGTGGTTCTTTATCTGATGTTTCATTATTTTCAGATTAAGAACCAGAAAAATGCCAAAAATGTCTTTTTTTTCTCTTAGATTACCTTCAGTGAAGGGTATAACTTTATCTAAACACGGGATACCTATCTTTATAAATAGATTTTTTCAAAATAGAAAATTTAAAATTATCTTACCTGGAGAAGATAGTCTTACCAGATATCCTTGGTATTTAGTTAATCATTTTTGCGAAGCGAAAAAAGTTTAATAATTTTCCTCGTGTCTTTGTCTGTACATTAGCTTTTAAATAAAAGGAGAATATAAATTTGTTTCTTTTGTGAAAAGACCTCACTTGTGTGGTGAATGAATATTTCCAGTGTATGCCTGTTTAACAATTTAGGTGTGACTATAAAATTTTTCTCAAATGCATGTGACATTTTCTTAGGTGCTTAGGGTTTATTTGAGGTTATGATGATATGGGGAAAAATGGGGAGAAGATGAAAGGATTCTTCCTGAATCTCTAGGCTACATCCTTGGAAATGCTTGAAATTTGAGCTTTTCTGTGTTTGATCACTCATGTAAATTATTTCTATTCCTCAATTAGATGGGTGTGATTGCATTCTGTTGGGTTTTTTCACATTGACAAGTAGTGGCTCCTAGGAGAATTGCAAATGATGTGCCTGAAAGAAAATCTGGCAAGGCGGAAAGATGAAAAGCCTTAAAATTGTAAACATTCCTTTCAAATAAGAAAACCTGTCTATTGTTGTGTAAAATGAGGGAATTTCAGAATAATTTTAGTAATGATACCTCAGCATTTATTCTGTAGTTCTTATGAATTTTCTTAGCAAAACTACATTACATCAAGTTTATTAATAAGGCATAATCAATAAAGGTTAGGTCTTTACATGGGAAAACATTTAACAACACACAAATTTCCCCTAAATGGCTGACATTACAGTTGAGCTGGTAGCCTTCTCTTCGACTTTAATGAAGATTACAATGTAGACCTTGGAAGAGTCCTTCTTTGCATCCATGCCCCACAAGATTTCCCCAGGATTGTTAGATTGCATGGGTTTTCCTTCCTCTGAGACCTAGCTCCACAGCATCCAATTTCATGCCATTGTTTCAGGAAATTTTGTAGAAGAACTGCTTTCAAAGATAGTGGTGCTGTTTCAGACTTTACCCATTTTTCACCGTCTCTTCAATGAAATAAGCTATGAGGGCCTTCCCTTGATGTCATGGAGTCCTGTGCAAGTCATGGACCTCTTTTCTGTAACAGAGGCACTGTGCTCTCTTTGCTGTCTGCCCTTTCAAGTTTAACTATGTGTTTTCCATGCTATCAAAATAAATAGAAAAGTCTTACCATTGGTAACAATGGGGACAATAAGCGCTATGGCATAGTACACTTTTTTTTTTTTCCAGTTGTGTTGAGGAAATAATACAACAATTATAAAACAAACCAAAAAGTCATACAGTAGCAAAATGAAGAAAAGTCTAGAAAGGAATATTTCAGAAAAAAAAATCTATTTTAAGCTTTATATTGTAGTGTCAGTATATAAAAGTAAAAGCAATGCTTCTTCTGATTTCTTCCTTAGGACGGAACTCCTATTTGAGAGTCAGCAGAAACTTCTATGTTCTATTTTTCCCCATGTGCTCTGTATCTGTGATCATTGCTGTTGAGAAGTATATAATTAACTGCAGTAGAGCTCTTTCTCCTTGCTTATCATGGTTAAATCTTAGATTAATCTTTTGAAGCTTAAATGTACTAGGGTTAAATGTCACTTTTTGAAGAAAGAATTGTTTGCATTAGAGAACAGGTGCAGTGTCAATAATACATTTTGTTGGAAAAGCATTGAATATTGTGTGTTCCCAGATGTTTCTGTCATTTTGTTTAGATGCAAATATGAAATGTAAGTACGATTTATTACCTGGGGCTGCTTACATAGGAATATGTTTGGAACAAGGACAGTAAATGGACTGAGAGAAATTGTTAACAGATTGCTCATCGTGCAGCTGTTGTCATGTAGCAGACCAAGGTGGATGTTTTCAGCATCATAAATTCATCATAAATCAAAATTTAAAGCTAAATCAGGCAAGCAATTAAAACTCATGTAATTTTTACACCACTATAGAATGAATGTATTGGTTCCTAATTCCTTTCAGGTGTGTACAGTCTTGCTTAACTGTAAACCTCAGGGAGAGTCAAGGTTCTCACTGCTTTTTAAGCTGAGTTATTTCTCAGCTGAAATTGAACAAGACAAAATGAAAGTTGCTATTTATCCTATTATCTATCTGATAATAACTTTCAATCCTAGGTTTCTAGTGAATTAGAACAAAATTTAAACATGGAGTTTATATATTTATTTTCTCAGAACCAGATTAATTCTGGTGTGTGAAGAGGACAGATGGTAAAAAATTAAAACTTGCAACAGTGTGCATGCATGTGCACACATGCACTCACACTTTTCTGCAAAGTTGCACAGCTCAATATAGAATAATTCTTCAGATGATTTTCAGTATCTGTAAGCTATTTAAATATATATAATTGAACTGTAAAATTATGGTAGCAGCTGTCCCCAGAGATGTCTAAAATGAAGCAGACTCTGTTATTAAATCCCAGATATGTCTCCTAATTCTCTTGTTTCAAAATAAAGATAATTATTGGTAAACCAATTGAGGGCTCTGAATAATAACTGTAAATGTAAGTACAATGTGTCAGTCATTTACAATGAAAGAAAATGCATAATTACATCTATCATACAGAAATGAATCCACTAAAATGTTCTTAGTTATCAAAAATTAATACAGGTTTCACTCTGTGAACCTTGATTCTTACGGAAATACAAAAGCCCCAGCACCATAGTTAGAATTTTCCCATCCAGAAAAAGCATGCACAAGTCTTTGTGTATTAACACTCTCTAATTTACAGTTCCATTTTGAAAAACAGCAGAAGCAACTGGACCATGGAATAAATTATCAAGGGAAGTGGTCATGGCAACATCACTTCAGAGAGTGAAGTCTGTGACATTAGCAAGGATGGCTTAATGAACTGCTGTGCCAAATGTAGGTCGAGTTCTATCATACAGATAGTTGGATTACCTGACCCTGAAAACAGAGACTTCAGTTTCTGCTGCCATCAGTCTATTCTTTTCCTTTCCCCCAGCCTTCCTGTCTCATTCTCAGGCTTTTTCCAGCTGGAGGTGACTGCCAGTGGTGGGGGACAGCTGTGTCTATGCCCAGCCCAGGGGCACCAGCTGTTTGGGTTCCTGACTGCCTCCACTGCCTTCCATGTCCCTGGAGAATCCTCACTTTTTGTCGGCCCCAATGAAAAAGCCATGCACAAACCTCATGAGAACACCAGTCTGACAGCCTCCATTTGCTGGTTCAGTAAAGTAGATGAAGCAAGGGGCATAAGACCGCTCTCCTTCCCAAGTGAAAAAAAAGAAAAAAAAAAGGAGCTGGAATGTTCAAAAAGTGTTTGTACCTACAACATAGCCCATTTTGTTAGTGTGGATGTATACCAGGAGTTAGCCGAGCAGGTAGGTGTACTCTTCTGGTTTTGACACCATCATATCACAGTTTTGTTTCTCCTTCTGGCCTTGTGGTGTTGTCCCCACCCCAATGTCAAATTGATTGATGGCATTTTTTAACCTTTGTATATTTCTGCAGCTTTGAACATGCAGAGATGAGTGCAACCTCAGTGCCTGGATGCAGCACATGACAGGATATGTGTGAATACATTCTCTGTGAATCTAATGATTCCCTTGGCCTCCTTTCTAAAACCTTTCTTTGCACCAGGAAGCTCCTCAAAGAAGAAAGCTCTGTGAGCGTTTCTTTTTTCTCCCTTTCTCTGAGCTTCCATTACTGACTAGACCTAAAAAAAAGACAGATGTTGAGTCAAATTTTAGGTCCTGAGCCAGTACTGTCACTTTGTTTCATGCTCTACCCTCATCACAGGATTACACCATAGGATTCATGCAGAATTTAGTTACTTCTTTTATTTTTATATTGATGGAAATTTTAATACAAATTATAGCATTTCTGAAGCTACAAAAGAGTGATTTTACTGAACTACAGCGTTAAAAAGAAAGTCTTTGCATGATATTTGCAGCAATGTATTTTCTAGCTGAAGACTATAATTACTGTGTCTCTTGCAGATCCTTAATAAAAACAATAACAGAAAACCACAACAAAACACATGTCCACAAGAACACTGAAATGAAAACTACCTTGAATATTTTCCTTCCAAACTGCCTTCTTGATTTAGTAAGCTGTATGTATGAAATGTGAAACATGAAAGGCCAGAGAGACCAAAACTTTCAATAAAAATGGCATATTTGTCACAATAACAGAAAAGATACATTCCACATGAAAGTGAAAAAGGTAGTCTATGCCTCTGCATGCTGCGATAGGTACCAGTCTGAATGAGGTACTTAGTATGTAAGAAGGACTGAGTGAACTATGTGATTATATATGAGTGTGTGCCTGTTGCATTTGTTACAAAAATAAACAAATCAAACTTCTATGCCCTTTAGTTACCTGGAATGCAGTCATAACTTCAGAATGCAATTTACCTCACAAATAGCCACAGAGTAGTATTCAGTCACTGGTTCCGAAGGGCAGGCAGGTGTTCAGCCATCTCCAGGAGAGCAGCGCTCCGTCACACATAATGGTGTTTTGGGAAGACAAACACCACATCACTAAAAATGTTCTCCCTTCTTTCTTCTTCTTGCAGCTTTATATACTGAGCACAAAGCCATATGGTCTGGAAAAAAAGCCCTTTGGTCAGTTGGGGTCAGCTGTCCTGGCTGCGCCCCGTTCCAGCTCCTTGTGCACCCCCAGCCCCGTCCCTGGTGGGGCGGTGTGAGGGGCAGAAAAGGCCTTGATGCTGTGTGAGCACTGCTCAGCAAAAATTAAAATAGAGGGCTTATAAGCAAGCTGGAGAGGGACCTCTAACCAGGGCTGGCAGTGACAGCACAAGGGGCACTGGTTTTAAACCAAAAGAGGGTAGATTTAGACTGAACATAAGGAAGACATTTTTTACGATAATGAGGCACTTAACGGTGAGGCACTTAACAGGTTTTCCAGAGAAGTTGTGTGTGCCCCATTCCTAGAAGTATTCAAGGCCAGGTTGGAAGGTGCTTCAAGCAACCTGCTCTAGTGGAAGGTGTTCCTGCCCATGGTGGAGGTTTGGAACCAGATGATCTTTAAGGTTTCTTCCAACTAAAACCCTTCTATAGTTGTGTTTATGTCTATCCATGCATTTATCTATCCAAACCAGTTCAAAACATAAGAACATAATTACTTCTCCTATAGTTTTCTGTTGCCTCTGAAGTGAATAAAGGCAGACAGAAAAAATGTAAAAGTTCAATTATATTTGCTTATGACACATAAATATTTTATTGAATTGAGGCAATTGAGTAGGTCATCATTTTCTAGTCTAAAGCATTTTCTGTATCTTCACTCTCATTCACCGAAGAAAATAAAATGGGAGGCTCCAATATTCCAGTGAAAATAAAATAAATATTTGTCTCTATTTTGAATGTGTATGAACTGACATCTCCACATCTTTGTCTTTAACAAAGCTGTACTAGTGTAGGTTGAATAATGACATTATTATTTGCTTTCTCATTTTCTTAAGATTGTTTCCTTATTATATTGAATTCTATGAATTCAAATTTTTTAAAAGAATAAAGGAGGACTAGAATTCTATGCATGCCTGTATCTCCTGTATTCATTTATGCCATCATTGAAAAATGTTTGTAAAGCTTTACTGAGACTGGCTAACAATTTTATACTGTAGCGGGTTTGGTTCTCCAACCAGGCAGAAACACCAATTTAGTGTAGTGGTTTGATCACATCTATTTCACTCTTTGAGATAAGGACCAGAAGAAATGCAAAGCAGGCCTAAAACTTTAAAGAATATAAAGAAGTTTATTATTAACAGAGTTAAAATTAACAAGAAATAATAAGTTAAAGCAAAACTCTCTTCCCTTCAGCACTCCCCAAGCAAAACCTCCTTCCCCCCTCCCTCTTCTCCCTCCAGCACTCCCCCCTCCTTTTATCACCTTGCACAGAGCGTACCAATTTTGGTCAGTGTTGCAGTCCTTAAAAGTCTCTTTCTTATGCTTAGGGAAAAAAGGTTCCTTCCTGCTGTGGAAAAATCCTTCACAACTCAGTAGTCCGCCCAGAAACCATCTACTCTCCCATGACAATTCCACAGTATATTCATACTGCCATCATGGGCCATCACATGGGGTTACAAGTCCTCTAAAAGATTAATTCTTCCAACCCAAACACAAAGGTTCTCTGCTTCCAGTCTCTTTTAAACATAAATTATTCCAGCTTAGACACAAAGGCTTCTCTGCTTCTTCACAAACCTCTAAAAGCTGCTTCACAACTACATGGCCTGGCATAGGCATTCTCTTACATCTTCACAGGCTGCAACATGAATTCTCACAGGCATGGATTTTCATCTCCCCATATTTTAACATGATTTAAAGAGTTCAGTCCTCCGCAGCTGCTAGAAGGGGTTTTAAGATTGGCGCC
>VZTE01005075.1:526629-537009 GCA_013397775.1 Eulacestoma nigropectus | reverse complement strand
TCGGTGCGAGCTGTGCAGGCTGGAAAAGGAGGCTCCGCTGGTCCCGCTGGGTCTGCGCGGGCTGCGTGAGGGGGAGAGGACGCTCCCCCTGGGCTGCATGAAGGGGGAGGGGAGACCCCTCCTGATTCAGAAGCCGAGCCAGATGGATTCGGCTATGGGCAGTCCATAGATAGTTTAGCTGCCCGCAGCTCTGAGGGAAGGGAGAGGGGTGAGGGGGGCAGGCAGGAGCCCAGGCCAGGCCTGGAGGCCACCCGGGGCTCAGAGGTCCCCCCTTCTCCGTCTGGAGAACCGGGGACAAGGAGAACTTCCCGCCCTTGCACGGGTTTTAATTATGCAAAATTGGCAAAAGCGCATTGGCTTAAAAGCTTGTCAATCAACTCAGTTTCAATCCATTAAATATACTCATACATTTTACTGCAAATGAGAACAGAAACAGAAGCACAGTGTAAATCAAACCATTTATGAGCGGTGACTATGTGGTGAGAGCCATGTGCTGATAAAGACCTGTCAGCAAACAGATGACTCCATGCCGATCTCTCTCTCAAAAGCATTTCATGTTATTTTGGAAGCAATTTTAGGAAGGTTGAGACAGTTGTGGACTCTGGCCACTGAGCTTAGAAAGGTGCCTTCCAGCCTCTCACGTCTTCAAGGCAACTCGGGGAAAGACATGCCTAGTCATTCCTACTAGCAACTGAATTTGTGGTTTGAGACAATTTTGCAACCTTTTACTCATACATTATCACTTCATGTTTGTTTAAGTATGTCAGCTAATTATACCAATGCCATCCTCACCTTGTCAACATCTTCTGGTACTGATTTACTGGTTTTGTAGGATTTTGACTTTCTTTCACAGAAGCAAGGGAATTTGTTCAAAGCAAAGAACAAACTGACTTCACCTACATTCTTATCACCACGAGAGGTGGTTTTGTACCCTGCAATTATTGAATAGTGTGTCTCTGAGCATCACGCAGATAACAGCTGCAGTATTATTAGTGGGAAACAGTTCAATTAGTACTTACTGACAAGCTGTTTCTGTTTGTGTGAGTTCTTTTCTTAAAAAGCATGCAAATAGACTAACAGAACATTTCTCTTGCTTTTTCCCATTTATTGTTAAAAAACATGTACATTATAATTTTAAAAATCTGTTTTTAATACTAATGTAAAAAATATTGCTTTAAAGAGGTTTTAAGCAGGTTTACATAGAACCTTATATTTTCATGATGTGTTAGACAAATATAAAAGTCCTAAGTGTTCTAGTGGTACAATTGAGCAACAGATTTGGGTTTTACACTTATTCAATAAAATTGTTTGTTACAGGTGGTGTAAGTAGTAAAGCCTGTACTTAAGATTGCCTACTAGTTTCCATTAAAAGACTCAGCTTTTAATTACTTTTAGTCTTGTCAAACCCAAAGTACTGTTTAGATTGGAATTTTTCATACTATGCCTATTAAAGAGAGAAATTGCAGAGGAAATAGAATTTTAAATACTTCAGTCTTTGCCCAGAAAGATACTTTGGAAAATATTTTGATTTCTTACATTAGTAAGTCTTTAAAGCAGAGATATTTTTCTTTCTTTAGAAATATGTAATGTTTTCTTATTTTATTATGTAAAATAAAGTAAGCATAATTTAAAAAATATTTTTGGTAATGTTGTCTCAAACTTGGCCAACTGATAAAAGTTTAAAAAATTACAATATGCAAATATCAATTAATGTGTCTCAATCGTGGCAGGTATGATCATGCCTCTACTCAAGATCCTGATCCTATGAATTATAAAGAACAAATAGAAGTAAGGGCAGTAGCAGGGCACTAATAATAATAATAATAATAATAATAATAGTAATGAGTTAGTGATCTGAGTATCTCTGTTGCATCCATTCAGAAGCTCAGAGAACAATTTGGGCTGACCAAAAATAAAGTGACACTCTAGAGGAGTGCAGGGTGTCCTTGCTTCTGCCACTGAGTGCCTTTGTGAGAGGCTGGACAGTTCATTTGAACAAGAATGTTAGTATGTGGGTTTGGGTATGTCAAAGAACTCAGCTCTGGTTAGCAGAAAAGAACAAGGAGCTCTGCTTTCATCATTTGGAGAGGTAAAAGGCACACAAATGCTATCAAAATAGTAAGTATTCTGAAAAAAATCACCTCTGGGCGTTTCAAATTAGCACTCTGAAAAATGGATGCTTTGGATAATTTTGGCCTTAAGCTATTTTTGCCAATTCTCCAGGTGTGAAATGGAGTTACCTCACAGAAGGACTGTGTAGATAATTTCATTAGCATCTTTTAAAAATGCATTGGATGCACTGGCAAGCATTTAGAAAAGCTCATGAGAGAATGAACAATTCTTTGTGCTTCAGTAAATAATGGATGGGTCCATGCACCTAGAATAATGAAGAAGAAACAAATAAAATGACATCAAGATATCCTGTCAAAGGATACTCTTTATTCTTGCTCTACAGCAGACAGTGTTCTGCGGAAAGAAAGTATAAATGTCTTTCAATCAAATCTGGATTGATATGTAGGAAGCCTAGTTAATGTAGCCCGAGCCAATTTTGCAATTTCAATATGCATTTCAGGAGTGGAAAAAAATGCATTATTATGTAACACTAGAGATTTCCATCACTACTTAATTCTTTGGTGTGAAGACAGCAAGTATGGTTCCAGAAAGGTTTTGCTTTGCACATAGTTTCATTAAAAGAAAATGCTTTATTTTGGGCTTTCACTGAGGTGGAGGTAAAGGCCTCATTTCGTTTCAGAGATAGGAAGACTGAAGCTGTTTACTGTGCTCTATATATAGTACTTTTCTGAATTTTCTATCATTATTATGACTATTTAATGAAAGTCAGAACTTGCAACTATACTTTTTTGTAAACATTTTCTGTTGTTTTTTAAATGAATAGTATCATCTGTGTGTATCTTTGGCACACTTTTCATATTTTCTCTTTTAAAAAGCACTGCATTTAGTTATTCCATCTCAAATAATAAGCATATCTTGGAATATTTTGTTTTTCCAGCACGGGGAAAATAAGATAAATGTGAACCTTTTTTCTTATAATTTCCCTGCACATTGCACAAACAACTTTTGCCAATACAGATTTGACAGCACTTACATGTTTTTTAAAGATTTCAGTGAAAGTAATAAATCCCTGTGCTTAGCTTCTCTACTCAGCAGTTTCACCATGATCCCTAGTACAAACAAAAGTTTATATTCTATTCTTTCAGGACAGCTTATGTAAAATAAAACATTCTTGAAGCAAAATAGTGATGTAGTTAGCTGTGTCATTGAAGCCTTCCCGAACACAATAATCACTGTCACAGTATTACAGACTACTGTGCTTCTTTCAGTTTTAAATGACAGAACGGCCCAGACTATGCTATCTGAAAGTCTTTGCATAAAGTTAGCAGTGACCATCTATTCCATAAAAATTCATTTTGTAGTAATTCAAAGTGGTGCCAAGCTGACAGTTCATAAGAGTTATAATTTTTAATATAGGAAGGTAATTTATTATTTGCTTTCCATGTCCTAATTCATTGTTAGTATGTGTGAAGTAGAGCTCAGAAAATGAAGACAGGCTTATGTACATTGCCTCAAGTGTCTGTTCAGTTCAGCCATGAGAGGATTTAGAAAGTTTATCCTTAGTACTGACTTTTGGTTACTCATTACTTATTCATAGAGATTATGCAAACTAAACTTCATGTTTTGAATAGTGTCATGCATATGTTTACAGGGAGCACAATATGTACTTGTATATATTGCTTTTATATGATATGTTGTTTTCTTGGGAGTTTAAAACAGAATTCATGATTTGAGAAATGAATGAAGCCACCAATGAGTGAATATCTCACCCTCAAAAGATCCAGTGGCATCAACTATAAGAAGCAATTTCATAGCATGTGAATATCTGTGGCATGTCCCTTCCAACCCAAGTTATTCTGTGATTCTATGATTCTATGAAAACATCAATGGAAGATTATTTGTAAAAACATCCCTGTTCTACATCACTTCAATTATTCATAGCTTCAGAGCACATTCTTCTTTAGCATAATCAGAGTTCTGTCTTCTACTTTTAAACAAACTGGTGCACTTCAGTCTGAGATTCTGAAATCAACAAATATGTTCTGCATAGCTCCTTGTTTATTGGGAGTCTCTGTCTTCTACTTTGAGAACAATTGTCTCACTAAAGAAATACTCAGAGATACACCAACATGAATGAGATTACTTATGGTCTTGTAGCACTGTTTCCTCTTATTAGATAATAAAATATCCATTGAGGCCCCAAGAATAATTAAGTGCAATAAATCACCACCTAAAATACATATATGAAACAAAAGTAGATTTCCTGGAATTAAACATATTTACATTATAATATGTTTTGTAATTCATGTACACGACCTAAAGGGAAAAAGATAAATGTGGTCAGATTCATGACAGTCCTGAACGGGTTAGTGTGATGCTAATTATTCTTGCATTTAGAAAAAATTTTGCATGAGGGCAAGTATGTGGGGGCTTCTTGAGCATATAGTGTGGCAACAACACTGCAGGAATATTTGAAGACACAGTTTTAATGGTACTATTCCAATTCATACTAGGAGATAGGTCACCTACATCATGTTCTAAATACTTTATAGCCTTATGTAAGCGACAAATATTTGAAGAGGAAAAATATGAATCTCTATGAAGAACAGAGAGCTCACATAACAATCTTGTTTTCTTGTTTCTTAGTTCTCTTGCTTGAAATAAGCTAAAATATGAAAAAAATCCATAATAAAATACATTACATTTGAAATTAAATATAAAATTATGCAATGGTAAAGTTTCGTATCATTAATTATCTTTCAGGCACAGGAGAATCCAACTTCCATATTCTAACAAAACCAGAATTCCCCTGCCTTTGGAACTGAGTGTTACAGCTGAAATATTAATGGGAATCCTGAGGAAAAGCAGTAGCTGCCTTAAGCACAATGCACAACATGAAAACACAGAGTATGTAGGATGTCTAAAGATGGGAGTAATCTAGTCAAGATACCCATGGACATAGTAATGAGTAGATTTTATGAGTGATCATCTTTCGAATAACTTTGCTTTCCCTGAAATCAGCAGCAAAATTTCAGCAAATTCCCTGGAACAGTATGAGGCAGAGAGTCTTTGAAAGTCATGCCTTGAAGATGTGAAAAGCATTCTTCATTAACAGCTCTTTTAATCTACATAATATCTTCTTCTCCTTGTTATTTGTGCATCTCTAAAATGTGGGATGCAAGCCCACTTCTGACTCTGAAGCTGTGGTGTCTTTCCTATCTGTACCCTTGCACCATGCTGGGTGCAGCTCAGCACCGCACTGACCTGCTCCTTGCTTTGCTTTCCGGGGAAAGGCACCAGCACTGTGCAGAGCAGAAGGGAGTGCAGCAGCCCTTGGCCAGGATCTCATCACAGTCACTGATATCCTGAGCAAACAGTGCTCACCTGCTAGTTTAGATCCTGTTTAGGATGAGCCTCTGGCAAGTCAGGCCTATGACTAGAGACAGGACATACAGAAAAAAGTAAAAGTGCAGAAACTTCATACATACATGCCCATGTGTATACCTATATATACATATGCATGTGTACACATACAGCTTTTCCTATACAGAGAGGAAAAGCTCTTTTTTTAACCTAGGTGAAAAATTTTCCTGTTAATGGCATGAAAATACAAATCCTCAGGATAGCTAAACAGTACACTTGAAAAGAATAAATATTAGAAACAGTCTCAGTGGAATGTGGTTAAACTCAAATGGACAGTTACATTCAATACTGTTGCCACCCAAAAATCCTATTTACATGAAAATTTGTGGAAAAAGAACCGAAAATTATATTCTGTCATAGATATGCAAAATTATCAACTGCTTAGAAAGGAAGTAGTATTCATTCATTCACATTTGCAAGCTTAATTAATTATCTCAGAGTTAAAATTAGTTTTAACCATTTGATCATTAATCCAAATAAATAAAGACACTTGTTTTCTATACCTCTAGGGTACTCTCATGATTTCTCTCAAATCTTCAGAACCATCAGAGAAAACATGTATGTTGATAGTCAGCTTCAGAAAGTAGAGCTATAACTCGACGTTTTAAACTTCAGCAGACAAAAATTCAAACTTTTAAGGCAGGTTTAAAAAAACATGCCTACAATTTTAGTGCTTCAAAATAGTCCAGGAGATCTCAGGTTCATCTGTCTATAAAATCACACAGTGGTTAGACGGTAGTGGACAGCCAGCCTACTAGTGATTTTGTGGAATCAAGATGCTAATATGAGACAAAAGATTAATGTGGCCTTTTAATCAAGGAAATGGACTTGGAATTGAGACATCCAGTACAATTCAGGGGGCCTTTACATTGAGCTTAAATACATTTTCTGTCTGCCTCTGAGCAATTCTCTGTCCTTTTTTTGTCCTTTTTTTTTCTTTGTCTTTTGTGTGGTTTAAAACTATTAGGGACAGAGATTGTGAAAATGGAATTTTCTTGCTTTCCCAGCAAGAGGGAGAAGTGATACCTACCACTCTGCAAAGGGAATGTCAAGCAGGAAAGACTAATTCAAAACTACCAGCTATTAAAAAAAGACCCTTGGTATCGGTAAAGAAGGAGGGTAGGGCTTCCTATTCAAAAATTCTAAACTTTGAAGTCAGTGGACTCAAAAGTAAAGAATTGCTGGTTATGGAAACATGTTATCTGAAAAAGATGTGCTTTTTCTAAGTGTGGCTTTTCATCCACTTTTTCTAGATTGAGGTACTTGAAGCTCATAAGTAGCCATATCTCAGCTTCAAATCAAGTTGTACTTTCATGGACCTTTGGGAATGTAACTCTAAGTGACACAATAATAATTTCTTGTGATTTTATAAAAATGTAAGATTTCAAATTGACTTACCTTCATTTGACTTCTTAGTGAGAGCAATATTTATAATTGATAACTTTTGGATGTGCAATTAATATGTTGATCCGTCACTATCTCTATTCCAGTTTCCCAAGTATTTGTTTTTTATTAAGGTTATATCCAGTGAGCAGCAAGCCAAATGGAGGTAAGTCACTTATAATCTTGTTTAATCTCTGGTCAGGATAAGTTAGTTGATAAAAGGATCAGCTACTGACTTCCAGTTGTACTGTGGTTATTCACATAAACAACAGCTGAAGATGTAGCTCTAGAGTATTTTATATGTTTCTACCAGCTGTGCCTGTTTGAGAGAATCATCTTACAAATGGCATACTATAAGAATTACTGAGTGAGGCTTTGAATCAACTTTTCCTCCTGTTTTTGTCATGTCCTCCATTTTCTGAGGAGCAGACGTGAAAGTCTCTATTTTTTCCAAATCTGTGATTCAGAGTAAATAATAACTATGATAGTATTTTACTTAGACTAAAACAGACATTGTATCTGAAGTTGAGGTCAATCAATAGTGTCATCCAGCAGAAAGAGAATAAAAAATTCTACAGGATCTAACTTTTCAAATGTTCCTGATATGTAAAATTAATATGGTTCTTGTGATCCAGTACTGACACATTACAAACACAAATAACAGATGTTTTCAAAAATAGGCCAGAGACAAAACAGTCTGACAACCTCCAGCAATGACAGAATCTGTCAAGACACAGGGTGCTAAATTGAGGTGTCTTGTGCCCGGCAAGACTTTCTGTGTATCTGAAGCACTCAGCTGGGGCTGTCCTCCATGCACCACCTAAAAGGTTCCCTTAGCCTGGATTGGCAAAGCTCAAGAATACCAAAAATGGCAGTAAATGCTCTGTGTTTGTAATGGAATCCATGGGCTTGCACAGAGATCCGCATCTGCCCTGTGATTTAGGGAACAGTATTAACAAAATAGAGGCTGAAACTGCCTCTCACAGAGACAAAGGAAATTATAAACAGATTTCTCTAATCAAGGAACTTGACAAGATACAAGTTTCTGTCTTTGAAGCTGCATACCTTTGAGTAAACCATGCATGCTTTTGAGGGCATCAATTTACTTTGCCTGCTTTGTAGTGATTCTAGAAGAATTATATCATTGAATCATAGAATGATTTGGGTTGGAAGGGACCTTAAAGATCATCTAGTTCTAAATCCCCATCACAGGCAGGACCACCTTCCACTAGACCAGCTGATTCAAAGTCCCACCCCAACCTGGCCTTGAACACTTCCAGGGATGGGGCATCCACAGATTCTCTGGGCAACCTGTTCCAGTGTTTCACCATCCTCACAGGAAAGGATTTATTCCTAATATCTAATCTAAATCTACCCTCCCTTATCTTAAGATGATTCCCCATTTTCTTATCACTACCTGCCCTTGGAAAAAAACCCTCTGGCTCTCTTGTAGGCCCCTTCCACTACTGGAATGTGCCATAAGGTCACCCCAGAGCCTTCTCTTTTCCAAGCTGAACAATCTCAGCTCTCTCAGGTTTTTCTCATAGTAGAGAAGTTTCATTCCTCTAATCCTCTTGGTGGCCTTCCTCCAACATGTCCATGTCCTTCTTGTGCTGAGGACCCCAGAGCTGGTCACAAATGTATTTGATTACATATCAAATACATTTGGTCTGTCAGTATGCCCTGGTCTGATGTTGGCAAAATGACCAGATCACAGAATAGTCTTACGTGAAAGGAACTCACAAGGATCCCCAAGTCCAGCTCTAAAGTGAATGGCCCATATGGGGATTGAGCCCACAAACTTGGTGTTATTAGCACCATGCTCCAACTGAGCCAATGTCAGTGATGAGCTCCATGGAAAGGGAGAGAAGGGTACTCAAACTTGTCCCCACAAGAGCATGCTTGTACATTTGTAAACAGACTCAAAAATACAACTTGAACTCCAACCAGTAGCATAGGTTGAAAAGGCCAAATAGTTTTTATTTTCAAAGGAATATTTCCAATTTGTGTGAAGTAATCAAGCATCTGTCATTCTTTAAGCTGTGGCTCTCAAGATTTCTAAGAGATTTTTGCCAACTAATCTGCAAAGGAGCAAACACTTTGTAGCATGCCTTCTGTGCATGTCTGCTTTTCCTCTTTCTTTGTCAGGACTTCCTTTGGTGTAAATTCAATACTAAATAAATTTGTAGGGCACAACAGAACTGAAGAGGTAAACCTATGCAAAGTTATAAAGAGACTTGAGAAATAAATTGAGATATACAAAGACATTTTTTATATACTAGCTACATTCAAATAAGCAGTGGCAAAGATACATCATAGAAGCAAATAACCAAGAAACTACATTTATCCTTCTGTTGATGGAGAACTTATTCCATCAAAATACATGGTAGCTTAATTGAGAGCTTTAGTCTTTTAATTTCTCTTAAGAGAATGATTTGATGCCAGTTTATCTGACAAGGCAAGACTCTATTAAATGAAGGAAAGAGCTTAGCAGACAGAAATGCAATCAGTACACTGCAATTATTCAGAGCTCTGCATCTGCTCAAATTAACAACCCATAACAGTGCAAGAAATACTAATTTTCTTTTCTGTTTTATGTAACTCACTTAAAAACTTTATTCAATTATACAGAAAAAAAACACCAACTCTGAAGTTTAGGGTAAGTAACCTCCTCATCTAGATCACCTTTGCTGAAGGATGGACAGTGTTATTAAATTGTACATACATGTATACACAAAAGATACGCTCTAAGACAGTATTAGACATCAAGGATTTGATCCACTTTAGGAAATAAGAGATAGAAAGATAGAAAAGATTATTTTTTTCACTCAAACCTGCTTTGGAGTTAGATATAAAAAGGACTTATCTGGATAGTGATTTTATAGACCCCCAGAATTGGATATGAATGTCAGTAACATTATTAGAGATTATCAATAATGACAAAAATACTTTGATATGAGAAACTGTAGCTTCTGATAATACAAAGCCAATGTTAGGCTATTCTGCAGTATGTATAGTAATAAGTGTGATAGCCTACAGATTTTTCTACCATAGTCACTGAACTGAAAACAGATTACCTTTTTTAAATGTGGGTTTTTTAAAATAATGAGGTCATTAAAAAAGAGCTATAAGTAAAGAGCAACCAAAAAAAAAATCTTGGATTGAGTGACCATAGGTGGATTTTACTGAATAAAAGTATATCTATAATGGAAGTTCTTCAATCTGACTCAGTTTCCATAAGGCTTCTCTTCTTTCAGGAGAATGTCATTTTTCACTAAGAGTTAAATCAGGATAGCTATTGGTAAGCAAGTGGGAAGGCAACACAATGACTCAGAATAGCATCCCACAGCAAACGCTTGAGAGTAGTTTGAAAATGAGTCACTGAAGAGGCTAGTTCAGCCTGCTGAATTCATTAAACTATTTTTTCAATGTCCTCAGTAGAAAACAAAACAAAAAACCCCCAAAAAACCAACTAACCCGAAAACAACACGCCTCTCCCCC
>VZTE01005075.1:494690-526547 GCA_013397775.1 Eulacestoma nigropectus | reverse complement strand
CCAACTAACCAAAAAACACCCCCCCCCCCCCCCCCCGCCCCCAAAAACCAGAAACCAAAAAGCAGGCTAAGAAACAGAAACTTAGTCAAAAGTGAAACTCAGAATGGAAAAGGAATGTAAGGACTGTTCTAAGGACTGATAAAGAAGTAGAGAGGCTGGGTGGCTTTACTGAACAGTGAAGTTCAGCTGTGACTGGCATTTTTGTAGGCAGTCTGTTGTTTTAAATACCTTTCCTTCAATACAATGCTTGTACCTGATGCGATGATGATGATGATGAACTTCCTGTTTAGTCTCTTCATCACCAGTCACAGCCTCCCGAAGAACACACCTGTTGGCTAAGAACAGTTGGTCTGGAGAGTATTGCTAACCAAGGTTCTGCCTGAAAACAAGTAGACTGGGTAGCATAAGACATGGAGGATGGTAGCATGTGAAGCTGTCTTCATATTCCTAAAAAAGGATGCTGTAGTACTGAAGGGCTTGGGGACTGGTTTGACACTGAGGCCAGAGAGCACTTGAGTGGTTGAGTGTCCACATTTCATAGTGTTTAGCTCAAGGTAATTCCCACCCCACCCTTTCCTCTCCCAACCCTAGATAAGCATTTTTGGTTTACCCTTTCCAGGTTATTTGGAGTGCAACAATGTAGTCGGCACCTCCCTGGCCCACACAGGTTTGCCCTCTGCCACAGGCACACGCTCCAGAAGCCCGAGAGGTAGCGACCACAAAAGACCTTCTCTGAGGGCAGGTGCGGATCTCTCGCACTGAGGTGGAGCGGCCCCAGGAGAGATACCTGCAGGACGCGGTGGCAAAGAGAGGCTAGGAGGCAAAGGGCTGTGAGAGGGGGCCTCCCCAAGCTCTCCTTTATTGAGGTCGAGGGACAAGGGCTCCAGGTGGGAGAGGTCGGAGGGAGAACTCCGAGGATCTGAAGGTGCGCAGGGTCTTTTAAAGGAGGTGAGAACTGGGCGGGGGAAAGGGTTACAACCAATGGGAGAGGGACAAAGGGGAGGGTACAGGGTTCTGGGATCCAATAAAATTAACTGGGGGGAGGGTACAACGAGCAACAACCAATGGGGTACCGAACTCAGAAGAACTTTCCAGAAGGTGGGGCAGGTCCTAGCCTGAGGTGCCGCCCTCAGACGTCCCCTCGAAGGAGGAGTCTTCCACCTCGGAGGCGGAGTCCTCATGATTGGCAGCAGCCACAATAGGCGATGGACCTCCCACACCACAATGTGAGGTATGTGCTGTAGTCCATCAGAATGGTGCTATTTCATATAAGGAAACTGAATGCATTTATCACCTGTGCCATGGTGAGGCACAAGAGCGTTTAGAGTGTGCAAAACCTGGTGGGACAATAATGTTGTAAGACGACAAAGAGTTGAAGGAGTTCATCTTGGTGAAGTTTTGCCAATGCCGCCTATTGGGAACCATCTCTGGAATAAGCTATCTTCTGACCTCTTCTGGTCTGATATTGTTTCAGAAGGTATCCATTGGAAAGGAGAAGAGTAGTTGGGGCTGAACAGAAGACTGGATTTCATTCACTAGGCAGGTGTTCCAGGGGAGGTAGAGCTGTCACCACCGCCATCATCATTTACCGCCCTATCCCCAGAATCAGAGGAAAATTATACTGGGTTTTCTTGCAGCCCTATGGGATATATAATTAACTTTTCTTGTGAATACTGGATATATATTTCAGATTGAGAACCACTCTTCTACTTCACTAGTACTTTGTTTGTCAAACTTGGATGGTAAGAAGCTGTGTCACATATTTTTCAATTTCCACACAGAAGGCATTTTACCAGTTTTTGGAAGCATGGTGCAAGCCAAAAAAAGCTTGATGAATGGAACAAAATAGGTAAGAGAAAATTTAATGAAATATTTTTTCAGAAGTTTTCAAAAACAGGTAAAAGAGAAACTACGATAGACTCAGAAAACAAAAAAAAAAGAGATAGCCAAAGCATGCTGCTGTAAGAAATCACAGAATCACAGAATAGCTGAGTTGGAAAGGACCAATCAGAATCATTGAGTCCAACTCCTGGCCCTATGCAGGACACCCCAAGAATCACACCATGTGCCTGACAGCATTGCTCAAACACTTATTGAACTCTGGCCAGCAGTGTATGTGCTATGCAGCACATTGCCATTGTATTGACAAACAAATACAAATAAAACTGAGATAATCCATAGAAATGTTTGTTATCCTTATGTGCATTTCATTACACTTAAGAATTACATGTCAGGGACATAAAGGCTAAACAAACAGGAAAATGCTTTCCCTACCCTAGGGCTGGAATCCCACGCTATAAATTCTCATATGTAACTTACATTTCTACTGGCAACTAGAAAGAAATAATAAAAATAGCTAATTACAAAGAAGTAAATTTACATGATTATTCTTTTGTTCAATGCACACCCCCAAAGAGGAGGAGGACCTGATGCTGACGAATCGTGGTGGTTCTCAGAAAGGGTGACTGTTGGGTGGCTTCTCTCTGTTGTCCAGATAAGTGAGACTTAGTCAGGATATTATGAACCATGAAACTGTAGGTAGAGTATACAGTAAAACAAGGAAGAGGGAAAAAATTAAAAATGGACAAACCAACAGAATACAGTGGAAATATATCATTAACCCCCTGCATGTGTTGGACGGTATGCTGCATGTATGTGAAATAAGGGGGGAAGCAAAAATTATAACCAAACATATGCAATGAGTCAGGCTCAGCTTGTTTCTCACTAGGAGCATTTGTTTCCTATACAGCTGTTTCCATGAAACTTGTAGGAACTTAATAATTTCGATATATCTTCCCTCCAGGGGAAACAAACAGATATACCACATACAGCGTGTAATCACGGAATGTATTATACTTAAAATGAAATTAATTTCATTGTCTCACCAGTGGAATCTTGCTGATGTAGTTAAAACAATGAATTATGGCTGAAGTTTTTGACTGAAACAATTAAGTTAGCTAGCAATGATGGTTGTTTTACAGTAGTTAGGAGAGAAATCATAGAATCATGGAATACGTTGCGTTAGAAGGGATGCATAAAATCCAGTCAGGATTTACAGAATTCTTGTGATTTTTTCCTTTTAAAAAATAAAATAATATTCTAAATAAGCAATCTTATGCATAACTACTTCAACTTTACAGACAGTAAAGACAGTTCAAATTATAGCAGTGCAACTTTTTGTTTAGAAAATCCAAAGATGAAAAAGTGAAAGATCATGCTTTGCAGAATTGGAAGTAACTGGATTTAGGTGAGATGTGTGGAAGCAAGTGATTCGAACAATCTCATTTCATAAACACTTAAATTACCAGATTTGCCTGAATCTCTTGGAAATTCATGAGAAAATCAGCTGGTAGCTCTGTTCAGATAATGACCAAAAATTCACTTGAAGTCCACAGATGTCACGAAAAATCAAAATTGTAATATTCATATGTTCTTATTTCAAAACAAGTATTTTATTGGATTCCCTTATTTATACTAAGAAGAGATCATATTAGCATGTTTCTCCATGGGAGCACTAATAGGATTTCTTTCCTTTGCACAACTATCTATTTTCATAAAGATTTAAACATTTAAATATTCTGAAGTGACAAATTTGGTCAAAACTGGCCAACAGTATCAGAAAATAGTCACAATAGTCAAGCATACATGAATCTATGAAAAAAACAATTTGGGTGCAGTGTCTTCACTCAGCTGTGCGTTCTGGGTTCTGCCCTTGTACTATGTTATTTTCAGGACCATGTAACCAAAATCTGAGTAAAACACAATCACACTATAAAATTTCACAACTTTGTACTCTCAAGGGTACACAGAGGAAAGAATTGAAGTCTACAAAAGGCAGAAATTGGGGAATGATAAAATGCCAGTGATGGGCAAAGATTCCAGCAGGGAATTACTCAGAAAAGAATAGGAGATATAGGATCTTTAATTTCTCAACAAATGCTCACTGAGATCAGGCTAATGTAAACAGCTTCCAAAATTAATTTAGCAGCCAGAAAACTGCACATTTTTAAAATAAAATAATTTCATCCCAGCTTGTCCAAACATACTGCAAAAAGGTACACAAGGTGCACTGTAAAAATGTGCAGTTATAGTGGGGCTGAAGGTTTTTGCTATATATCCAAAAGCCTGAGTTTGAGTATCACTTCACACTCATTTTAAAACTGACCTTCATTGGTTTAGCTAGAAGGATGCAGGTTATCAGGAGGGGAAGCAAAGCTGTCTGGAATGTTTCTCATACATCTCTGGCTATAAAACCTCTTATAATTTCATTATTCTTGCTCAAAAACCCACCTAGGTTTAGCATAGATTATTTGTCTGTATGTTAGGAATGCCAGTGATGTCATTTAAACCATTTTTGCAGAAATTTTTGTTAGATAGTGGTTCACAACGTATTTATGGAATGATTCATGCTGCCGTCATAGTGCCCTTCCAAGTCTTCTGTTATTTTTGTAGCACATGGAGCACACAGTACACAGATCTCAAACATATATCAATGCCTTAACATGCCCTCTGCATTTCAATACATAAGATTTTACAAGACTACACAAAAAAGAGGTGCCCTGCCTCAACAGATCCTGTAGTTGACTTTGATATGATCCAGTCTTGCCCTTGGAGCAGCTTGTAGCACTTTTTGTGCTCTTTTGCAATATTGCGTAAGAGAAAATGCTGCGTACTCAGTTAGAATTGCATTGAAGGCAATGTTCCATGCTAGAGAATATGTGAACGTCTGCTACTAACACCAATGAAGTTGTCCAATTAATTAATCGATGTTTAAACAACCTTAAAAATTGACAGAGCTATGTGTTATTATTGCTTGTTGATGTCTTATGATGAGTGTATTAAATGAAAATATTTCAGCTAATTCATGAAATCTCAGAATGAATCTTTTGCTGAATGATTACAATATGGGAACATTGATTCTATGGGTAAACAGAAAAGGAAATCAGGTTATTTGTTTCCAGCACATCATCTGCAAGATGAATGGATATTTTCTTTAAATTAAACAGAAGGAACATGAGTAAAAATAAAATCAAATGCCTAGAAATGTTACTTATTGTGTGATATGTTTTTGTTTTTAAATTTTTTTCTTCTAACAAGTATCTTCCATTCCCAAATATTGAATATCTTTTCACTGATAACTAAATGCACTGACAGTTTTCAGTTGAGTTAATTGGAACCAGGATCAAGTACTCTTGGTGAGTCTCTGTCAAATGGAATGGGCAACAAAATGCTGAGTGGTTTTATGACCTGGAATACACAGAGCATGCCAGTAATCTCAAGTGCTAGTGAAATTATTTGCTAGATTTCAACAGCAAATAATGAACTGACTATCAGAGCAAAGGTTTATTGTAAAGTGCACTGAGTTTGAATAAATGTGAGAATTTGTATACACAAAAAAAATGATGCAAAAGAATTTGGATCATTTAATAAGCTTTTTTTTTTGGGAAGGGGGTAAAATGGGCTTTATTTCACAATCTCACCATTAGTAATATCAAGAAGAGGAAGGAAGAAGAGAACTATATTTTTATTCGAGAACAGGCCTGAGCATTAATTTCCCCAAGGAGGGTCCTTAGAAGCAATTTCTCAATTTATAAATCAGTTTTAACAATTGCTCCCATTTCAGACTGTGTTAGCTACATTCATTCATATGGTTGGGTATTGTCTTACTAAGGTTGTTGATAAAGATCTCTAGAAAATTTTCTAGCTTTTAAAAAACTTTTGTCTTTTAAAAATTCTAATTTTTCAAAATTCCTCTGATTCCTTTGCATAGAAGCATCCAAGTCCTAATTCTTGACATACATGGGAAGAAAACAATACACCTGTTTTCAAATTATGTATGTCTTTGTCTTTCCACTAGAAGTTTTGTGAGTATCTCTGAATTTCATACCTACAAATGTGAAGCATTTGAGTGCAAAGTAGAGTTTGGATCCTGCTTGGCTGTAGCAAAATATGTCTTTTTGTCTGACACATTTTTATTTTGTCTACCAAGCAGATCAAGTAGCCTAGTAAAATCTGTTTCCTAATCTACGTGAAATCTCTGGGGCTTGAGACAGGCTCTCTAAATGTGCTGACAGCAGTGACTGTGTGGTGCTGCACACCCTCCACGCCAGCCTGTTGTGTGATGAAATGGCTGAGCAATAACAGATTTGCAGAGGGCATAAATCTGCTAATGGTGATTTGATATTCCGAGTCCTTCTCTAACGACAGCAATAGCTTGGGAGGGAAGGGAGGTTCCCAAATGGAAAGACATTTGGAAAGAAGATGGTCAGAAAGTCATGTTCCCTGGGGAGCCAGGGGGTTGTTTAACATGGAGCTGTCGTGGGCAGGTGGTTGAATGCTCTGTGGCACCTCACCAGGAGGCAGGGACAGCAGCTGAACTGGTGCCCAGGCAGTGATGTGCATGTCACTACAGAAATTCCTGCACATTTAACAGCAAACCATTCAGTACCCACATAAACTGAATTGATGGTAACAATTATGAAAAGGCACACATTAAGAAGTGGTTGAGAATTTTTCCACAGAACTTCCTGCCAACAGAAAATTCATTTTTCTTACCTAAGTTACCACTGCTTCTCTCAAAAGCATTGTACTTGTCCTAGACTAATAATTATTTCTCAAATACTTTTATCCAATATTTTATAATAACCATATTAAACAATAACAATTTTAGCCAAGATTTTATAACCATGTTAATTCTGGTATGTAAAATTAATGCTCCAACCTATATATATGAGAATCTTTTAAATAAATTGATACTTCTAAAACTGTGACTATGTAGTGAAATCATGATGTCACTTCTTACAATACTTGAACAAGTGGAAATACAAAAATTCACCTGCCTGTAGAGATTTTATTTTACACAAAAATAAAGTTATTAATAGCAGATGAACTAAGAATTGAATAACTGATAGTTCTCTCTACAGCTATTGGTAATTTTCTCTAGATTATACTGATAGAATTGAATTGCAGATTGATGTGTTACTGTGATTAATTGCAGTTTAAATAACGGAAGAAAGACTCCAAAGGATTCTTTTAGAGAAGACAAGTGGAGGTACCAGGAGTAGAAAGATTCTCAAATGGCTATTATAAAAGAACGTTATTTGAATGTAAAAAATTAATTCATAAATATATTTTAAAATAATACAGGGAAAAGCCTTACTGACATATTAATGGGAGAAAGTTGAGAAGTATTTTGTAGACTTTGCCCTATCAGATTAATCACTGAGATGAAAAATCCAGTGCTTTCAAATATACTATTCTTAGAAAGGAATGCTAAAGATGATGGGAGCTCAGGTGTTCATTTTGAAAAACATTATGGTTTTAAAAAATAATACCTTTCAATTCCAATCTCCCTGTTTGCTATTAAACTTTACTATTTAAATCCTATTAAATTTTGAAAAAGAAAAAAAAAATCACATTATTAATGGTAAAAACAGTAAAAGAATCAAGGTTCGGTCCTGATAGAGACAATTAAATTATTTCTGAAGAAGAAACTGAATGTCTTAAAAGTAATTGCTTTAAGAATATACATCATAATATATTAACATATCGTCAATGCAAATAACATCTCACTAAGTGTCTTCAGCAGAGAAAATAACCATATACATAACCATATACATAACCATAACTACATGTCATTCTTCTTGCCAGTTATATCGCAGAGTAATGCTAAAACCTGGCTGGAAATTAAAGTCATCACCTCCTCAAATAATCTTTCAAGATTACTCCCCCAACATCCTTTTTCTGGTTTGAAAAAAAATGCCTTTGCTGAAGCATCTCTTCCTACAGTACGATTATTATAATAGCAGTGATACAGACCACAGTTTTATGAAGTGTGAGCCTCTTTTTTCAAAAATTGAAAAAATTTTTTTCTTACCCATTCTACTTCCATTCTGATTGCAGTAAATGTGAAATACTACGGCTATAAAATAAGCATTTTTAAAATCGCCCTCAGACCAGTATTCTTGGGATCTACCTATCTATCTATCCAGGATCATGCTAACCCTTCACATGAGATACAGGAGTACAGCCTAAAAGGATGTATCTAATATAGATTAAATTTAGCAGGGTGAAGCAATCAAAAGCTATCAGCTCAGGTTTCCTTGTGGGCCTATGAGAACATAGTTTCAGAAACTTAACTACAGGTATGACTTTCTTGCAATGATTGCTTCAGCTATCTGGATGCAAGCAAGTTTAAGTATAGTTATAGTTGCTGCGATCATGCCTCTAGTTGCAATGTAGACATAACATAAGGTCTCCTGTGGAGAGATAAATCAAATCCTGAGAGTCAAATACATTTTGTTTCTCAGGCATGTTTTAGGTAATTTACAATTACAAAATTTGCACAGTAGGATTGCTGGCTCAACATGTTATAAGGTCTTTGGTTGTGCTAGACCAGCTCTCTCTGCAAAAGGGAAAACAAGGAAAAAAGTTATTTTAAATTAGAAAAAGAGATGCTAAAACAAGAAACTCATCTAAAACAACACTTTCAGGCAGCCACAGATCAAATCATCTGTGCAATTTTAACCTCGTCTTGAAAATACATCTTGAAAAGAAAGCCACGGAAAAGTGCCTTTTTCTTTCCTTGATTTTTGTCCTCAGTAAACCTGAGTGACTTGACTCAATGATGTTTCCTGCCACAAAATGCGTAAACATATCTGACATTACAATTCGGTTATAGTCCCGTTAATTTGTGCATTTATACAATTGAACATACTAATAGAGTATTTTTAACATTTCCCTCCTCTAATTATGCAGAGAGCAAAATCCTTTTGCAATAAATATAAGAACTTACAATGGAACATAATGGATTCCTTCACTGTTTTCAGTGACAATTTGCAAAAACATACATTGGTTTCTTGTTTCATGTGTTTTTATCATACTTATTACATAGAAAAATGTGAGGTTAATAAAATATGCTTATTATAGAATAGTCATATAATCATCAAGGTTGGAAAAGATCTCCAAGATTATCAAGTCCAACCTTTGACCGAATACCACCATGGACATTAAACTGTATCACAAAGAGCCACATCTACTCCTTTTTTTTGAACATTTTCAGAGATGGTGATTCCACCACTTCGCCAGAGACCCTGCTCCAATTCTTAACCACTCTTTCAGTAATTTTTCTTAATATCCAACCTGAGCCTCCCCTGGGCAGCTTGAGGCCATTTCCTCTTGTCCTGTCACAGGCTGCCTGGGTGAAGGGGCAGATACCTGGCTACAGCCTCCTTTCAGGCAGTTTGAGAGAGTGATAAGGTCTCCCCTGAGCCTCCTTTTCCCCAGTATAAATGTCCCAGCTCCCTCAGCTGCTCCTCACAGGACTTGTGCTCCAGACCCTTCACCAGTTTGTTGCCCTTCTCTCAACATGCTCCAGCACCTCAATGTTTTTCTTCAAAGAACAAGAACTAAGCTGATAAGTATGCTTTGAATTACTACCAAATATTTATACAACTTCACGACAGATGCATATTAGTAAGATACATGTTACGTCTTTGATACACTAAGCTAGAACACCTCCTTTCTTTTAATTCGAAAGCATAAAAAGCATTCAAAATATAAAAGCCTTTTGACCTTTATTGTGAGACAGGACTTCAGGCTAAAGGTAGTCTAAAGCATTCATTCATCCAGCTTAAAATCTAAAATACACCCAAACTTGTCCCCAGCTGCAGATGTTGAGAGTTATTAGGCATCTAGAACCACTAAAAAGGAGCTATGTTTTAACACATACTTATTTATATAGGATGATAAGCTGATAAGAAATAATGAACAGCCTAAAAAAGACAACAATATTGCGTGCACATGCACATGGTGACAGATATTGTTGTCATGTTTAGGAGGAGTTTGATCCATTATCTTCTAAAGTCAGTGGAAATTATCTGGCTTTATGGAGACTGAATGAGACTCACTGAGCTTTATGGACTTTTTAATATCATATTAGATTCCTTTGTTTAGTAGTTAAATTCATAAAGGTTCTTCTCACTGGAAAAAAAAACCAACCGAATTGGTAAAAAGCACTCTGGTCTTTGGAAGAAATTAGTTCCTTACATATATTCAAAACTATTTATGAATACTTCTGTGTAGTTTCATGTACTTTCAAACACTAGTTTTTGTCTATGTTGTTATCACTGCAGTGGTAAAATATTGTTCTTCACTGTCAATTATTTTAGAAATGTCAGTTTTGTTTAAAACTAGTGCTTGATCTAGGTAGCAGCAGGAAACACAACACCCCAGGAAAATGGATATCAGCAGGAGTTGTAAAAATTTTAACATTGATACCAAAGTATCATCGCTGGCTTCTTGAGGATCACCTGGATGTTTTGTGAGGAGAGCAAATTTCTACATATGGCATGAGTCCTCTGTGAAATTAACATGATGTAGTAAAAGAAAGAACTGAGAGGAAATGAACAGCACGGATATTCTGTGTTGGTTTCAGTTTAAGGGGATGTTTCTATGCGGGTAGATGCAGAACATGATGGGCTCATTGCACACACCCTCTGAGCCAGCTGGCCTGCACCAGCAGGTCTGGAAGCCACGGAGATCCAAAAGCACAGACCGATGCCTGAGTCAATGAGCTCATCCTAAGAAACAAAAGAGAGGGTAAAGTGTGGACAGAATTTGCAAGGTCGACAGGAGGATTATATCCATATCTTCACCCACAGATCCCATGCAGGGCCTGTAGTAGCTTCTAGTACTTCCTGTCTCAGGGGCCTCTATCTCTCCCAGAACTTCAGACCTCCTGCTCCAGAGATTACCCCCAGGTTCTTCCTTCCTAGAACCTTCAAACTGTGGTGTCCTCTATGCTCACACTTCCCTCATTCAATTTAATGTACATAGAGCCCTACTACTTTTCTCCAAGAGTCCTTAAGCTTATTCAGTGTATTTGAGAGCTACTCAGTGCTTGTTAATCCTTCTCTTACAAAGCCCTCGCAATGAACCATTTTATGGAAGGCTTCTTTCCATATTTGCCCAACCCAAGACTTTCCATTGAGAAACTCATCTGTCTTCCATTTGTATCCGTGATCCTGGAGCTAATTCAGAGAATTACATCAAATACTATCATGAATTCTTTGTACTAAGTAGAGAACTGTGTGTCCTAATAATGCTGAGTTTCTAAAGAAATGTCAGCATCAGTGAGTTACCAAAATGTATGGGTCCCAAAATGTATTTGATGATCTGGGCTTCAGCGATTTCCAAAGGTGACAGAGGAAGTTATTGGCAGGGAGAGAAATTATAGAATGCAAAATGTAAAATAATCTTTATTTTTCTAAGTGCCCTATCTTTAATAAAACATTGAACAAAAATTCTTATATTTCTGGATATACTGCATGGAATTATAAATTGTTCCAATTCTTCAGATGTATCCTTTCTTCTAGGCCTTACCATCTCATTTATTCACAGTCTCTCTGACTGAATGTCCGTGTTCTACTTAGACCTTCATCAAACTACAGTCCTTAGCCCTGCAAAAATTTGTTTTTATGACCTGTGTACACTAACATGGCTCAATGCTACAGCCTGTCCTCCAAACAGTCTGATTTACAGCACTCAAAGGCATTAAAAGTAACAGATCTCTATGTGTATGTACTCTTTCTGTTGGCTTTCCCTCAAGCCCTTACATCGACAGAATTTAATTTTAGAATTTCCAGTTGTCGAGAGTCACTACAGTCTAAAAATCATACTGGCGTGTATCTAGGTCCTCTTCTTTTGTTTGTAGGTTGAATCTTTTTCCCATTGACTCTTTTTGGTCTGCAGGTTCTTGTTTTGAGTCAATGAGACTGTAACACTGGAATTCTGCTGCTTATCAAGTCCTTTTTCACTTTTCCTGCTAACAGCCTTCCATGATCTCAACAGTAATTTATCTTAAATAAGAAGTAGAACTGTTCAAAGTAATAAGCATTTTTCCTTCTGTTCACAATGCTCTTCTTACTTAGGGTGGTGTTACAATTTTCAAGCAATGTTTCTAAATCTGCAGTTAAACTAAGAATAGACTAAACTATCAATCACAAAGTATCATGTTTGCACTTTATTTTTACTTACTGATGAATACAATGACCAAACTGTCTGATCTTCTCTTAGGTTGTCATTTAATCTTTTCTAGTTATGACTCATACATTAAAAATAGATAATCAATATTTATGTGTATCCTGAGAGTGTTCTTATAAGGAGAGACAAAGATGTTCTTTCAGAAGACCTAACTCATTCTGTAGGCAAGTTATTTTTAAAAAATGACATATTTTTGAGTAAGTGGTGATCCTGCTATTGTGGCAATATCTGACTGCATACAGTGTTGGCATTGATTCCACACACTTCAGGCAGAATTATCTATTATAATGTTTATTGGAGCACTATAGGTAGTTAAATGCATAGTTTCCTTTTCCTGCTTAAGGCAGTAGAAACCTTTGTATCTTCATTTTTGTTTTAATGTAGGTATCACATTATTAAAGAAACTATGCTTCAGTTCCAGAAGCTATAGAAGTATGTGGATAGATTTCTGATGTACATTCCGAAAAAAGTGTTTTCTTTCCTGCTACTGAGCACTCTAAACTCAACAACAATTATTGTTAAGTATATGAAAAAAATGTTAGTAGGCAATGAGTCATCTTTCAAACAGATTAAATAAAAATATATCATACATTCATAAACAAAATCCTTTTTTCTAGTAGTGGATCTATATGTTGCTTATTTTAATTTGTGGCTGGCAAGCCAGAAAACATATAACATGGTATTTTTGTTGCTATGAGAAGCTTATTTTGATTTCTGCCCTATGTGCTGGTGAGGACATGCCCACACAGCTTGGCTCATTACCTCTAACCATGACTGATTCATTTTTGATGGAAAAAATGGCACAACACTGAAAATTAGTCAACTGAAGCTATAATTGAAAGTAGAGCACATAAAAGAATTATTTTGAATGCCCACATAAATCCACTTGACATTCACTACTCACACCTGACAAAGCCGGCAAATACTCTGGTGCTATAAAAGCCTAAGACATGCAAAAGCCTTTGACGCCCTATTTGTCAGAACAAGTAGTGGAAAATACTGTCTGTTTCAGAGTGGGAAGGTGAACGGTATGAAATGTGGTAAGTTTGGTTTGCTACTGTTATATCTGTGTTTTATTTAGTGAATTATAGTAAATACAAGCTCCAGAAATTTTTTCTTGTCTTCACCCTACCACAACCATTTCTTGTCTACCACAGAGTCCTGGAAAATAGCCTGTAGTTTGCACTGACTGTTTTAATTAGGCAACCTCTTAGAATTTACTATGGTTCTTTGTTTTTTCATTCAGTATTACATTAGGAATGTTGTTGAGGACCTGAGTCACACAAAAGCTTGGGAAATGGAATGAATTTTGGTACAAAATCATGACAACACAAAAGCACAGTAACACTTAACAGAAGATAAGAATCAATACAAATTACTAGTATCTGTAGATTCACTACAATCTTCCCATCTCAGCTGGGAACTAACAGAAATACTGTCTTGCCAAAATTACAGATGACTGCTCCAGGAAGGTATTGATCCAGCTTGTCTGAATTCCCAGTCAACGGAGAAAGTGCCTCTGATCACCTACTTAGACAGATCCAATTGTTATGGGTTGACCCTGGCTGGACACCAAGTGCCCACCAAATCTGCTCTATTCCTGCCCTCCTCAGCTGGGCAGGGGAGAAAAAATACAACGAAAGGCTTCTGTGTTGAGATAAGGGCAGGGAGAGATCACTCACCCAATACTATCTGGATGCTGCTGCCCAGCAGTTTTTCCCTCTCCTCACATCTGTTATCCTAGAGGCATTGCCACCATTGCTGATGGGCCTTGGCCAGCAGTGGGGCCATCCCAGAGCTGGCTGGAATTGGCTCTGTTGGACATGGGGGAAGCTTATGTCAGCTTCTCACAGAAGAAGCCACCCCTGTTCCCATCCAAATCCAACACACCAGTCCATCTAAAAAAGCTGAATTATTTTTTAAAATTTCTACAATGCAGATGCAGTCAATATTGTTTTTTAATTAAATCTCAATATCTACAGAACCCTACTTGTGAGGCAGGCAATTATTCTCTCCAAAGCAGCCTTCTTTAAGTATCAACTGCTAACGTTAAATACCCAGGGAACTATTAAAAAATTAGGGAGAGTCCTGGGAAGCTGATGAACTGCATTGCTGCATAAACTAGAGAATTTTAAAATGGACCTAATTCTTAATTAGGCAGGATTTAGCACACGACTAAATCCCGATGCACATTACTCAGACAATCCTTATGGAGAGTCATGAGAGAGGTGACAAGGTGGTAAAAAGCAGTCTGAAGAATTTTCCTCCCAATTACACTTCGTTGAAACATTCCCATTATGGAGTTACTTCTAGCTGTACTCCTTTTTTCAATGTGAATTTCAGAAGCATTATATTTGATTAGATGAACTTATATCCGTGCTAACTTTATATGTTAATTATGGAAAAAAAAATGTAAAATTGTATTACATAAATCTACGATGTTACTGTGAGAGGTTTTTTTACTGTGATTTACATTTCTTCCATTAGCAGTTCATTATTTTTCACAATGTCTTAATGAGTCTTCTAAATTATTCAGCATTGCAGTAATAATACTAATTTGAATAATACAGCATCATTGTTAGTTACTTCCAAACCTGCACTGAACTTCTGTCTCATACAGATTTTCAGACCTGTTCGTTCCCTTTCCCATTCAGCCTGGCTATAAACCTGTGGATATGATTTAAAATCTCTGAAAATCAAAAGCAGACCAAGATTCAGGTTTTGTGATAAAGTTTTAGGTAGCTTTGACTGGAAAATGTCCGCTATTGAAGAAAATGGCTTATACTTAAGCACTCAAACAAATGCAATTATTGCAATTCTGAGTACCATGATCTCAAACCGCCTGCCATCTCACAGAATGGCCACCTCTGATTTGAGCATGCAGCCTGCCAAACTATGCAGCAACTTGCCTAAAGGGAAAAATCTGCAAGTAATGATTTATCCATTTAAGCCAATTATGAACTGGAATGCTGAGAAACTGAGAGAACTTAAGCATCTAGTCTTTATTTAAGATCAATGTCTAAATCTAGCCAGACGGGTGATTCTTTCTGACTGAGGTACCTTGGTAGAAATCCTCTCCTATTAATTGTCCAGAAATTAGTATTCTGTTATGAAGAAAACACCATTATGTGTAACAGAATAGCCAATACCTTAGCAGTTAAAGTCCCTCAGTTAGGGCAGGTGAAAGTGCCAAAGTCCTATTCGAAGCAGAGGCTTCATCACCAAAGTCAGTGTCGAAATCATTGGAGGTTTGAACAGCACAACCCTCTTTCAGAGGCCATTCTACCTGTACTCCTTTAGTGTTTTAAACTTGGATCCAAAAGAGACAAGCAGGTATTTTAGTCTCAGTGCACCACAGGTGAGGACTTTAGCCTCTGTGTTACAGTTCTGGCCCAAAGACTACTCTGTTGGTTGAAGAAAAAGGAAGAATTTGAACATGTAGGACTGAGATTTTATACTTTCCCATTGATCAGCTTAGGGCATTTACCCAAAATACAGGTTCAAGCAGACCAGGAATGTGATCCATAACCTCTGATCTCAAATGGGCTCATAATTGATGCAGACTTTTGCCCAGGAGCTTTCTGTCCTATATGCTTTGTGAACAAGACATCTGACATAAAGTCCTGGTAGGACAGGGCTCTGGTCCTGAGAAGTTCCTGAGCTACCCCATCAGTTTTATTTAAGTGGCTGTGGGACAGCATCAGGGTTTGGGTAATCTTTTCATCTCTTCATCTCTCTTTAGTTTTTGACAAAAACAATAGGAAATACAATTTTAATCAATGTGAATGGTGTTGCTCCACTAGAACATAATCTAGAACACAGTAAGTTCTATTACGTTAATATATAGAAGACATATCAAGGCCTTACACTTAATGGACTCTTTGTTTTTTTGGATCCTTAAATGATCCGAAGGCAGGTATAGCCCTGTGTGCATCATTCTATTTAAATAATGCAATATAAATTTAGGAAAATGAATTTTTTGAGGTTATATGCCTTTTTGTATGGGAGAGTTACAAAAATAATTTAATCAGAAGTATTTTTTTTTTATTTCTGTTGATAAAATTGACTTCTGGTGCTTAAGGACATGGTTTAGGGGTGGACCTGGAACTGCTATGTCAGTGGTTGGACTCAATGATCTTAGAGGTCTTTTCCAACCTTAATGATTCTACGATTCTGTAACTTACCACAGTCTCCCAATACAATGAAATAATAACAACAACAACAATGACGGAAAATTTCTTAAAGCCTCTGCAAATTACAAAGGGAGGTTTGTTTCAGCCTTACTATCATCCACTGCTCACATTCCAAGCATCAGAAATGACAACCAAATACGTCCAAATAAACCCATTTGTACAATTCATGAAACACTGTAGAAAGGAACTTGCTCTTGAAATAAATAACAGTTTTCCTGTGAACAAAACATCTACTAAGCAGTTCTGATTTCTATTCCAGATCACTCTTACATCCTGCAAGGAGCTGCTTGGATTTTTGAACTGCAGATGAATTTAAGATTTATATTCCTTCCAGCTGCATATGAGCATAAACCACATGGAGCCAAGTTTCTTTTTATTTCAACTCTTGCTAATGTAATCTACCTACTGAATAAAATATTCATTGCTGGGTATAATTCTAAAGTATACCAACATGAGAGAATAATTTACTTACACAGATTTAGTAACAGAACTTAAACCCAAAATTTATGCCATAACTCCAAAATTTTATATATAGATTTTTAAGTCATGAAAAAATTCTGCATTATAGAGTGTAAACATGGAAATATTTTCCTCCTTTAGTGCAGGTATAGTTCCTTCAGTTTCAGACTGCTTTAAAGATTTATTCTTAGATCTAGTCTTGTTACAGCCATAAGTATTAAGAGCCCTTCATATAATCTAATTTTCTATATGGTTCAGCTGAAGATATAAGATAAAATTTTAATTAAAACAGTGAAAATGTTGTATCTAGACAAAGCCTATATTCCAACTGTTACATATTTATTATTGGTAGTAGCATGACTCAGGGAGATACTGCTGCTTGCTTATAATTCCAAGTGAGAACATTCATGCTTTCTCATTCTCCTTCCAGCCATATCTAACGTTGTCCAGTTTTCAAACATTGGTCATTTGATAAGGGATATTAAGCAGTGACAAGAAATGTAGCATCCACAATACCATTTTTACAGAGGTATTTCCAAGATGATTTGGCATTTCTTAACAGATCACAAAATTTGTCTGACTTACAAATTATCAGTTCACTTACTTATTTCTAAAAATGTCACTTGCTTTTACATGTGTTTTTATTGCTCTGGCTGGAATGATATTATTTTTATTAATTTTCTTTCAATAAAGCTATTTAGTTTTACTGTAATTTATGTTTCCTGTTCTGAAAGCAATTTTTTTACCAGATTTCACAGTTTCAATTAAATTTTTCCTTAAGTAAGCTACAGACAGGAAATATTTACATAGGCATTGCAAAGATGAAACCTTTCCCTTAGTGGTGTCTCCAAATTTTCTTCAGAACTTGACATCAAATGTTTCCATGCGTGCACAGGGTAGAAAAAGAAATAAAAAACTCTGTAGATGTTTGACTGATGTGGGGTTTAAAGACGAACAGCATTTTTCATGCCTCCAACCTAAAGTTCTATCTTCCTAAGGAAATAAATCACAAAGCAACATCACAGAGCAAAAAAGGCTGCATTATTCTATGACCACAGCATAACTAAAAAGATTTTCTTTGGTGCATAGGAAAAAAAAGTCCTATTTTGAGATGTAAATACTTCATTCATATTAGACTACAGAAAATAATTAACACTAAAACACCTCAGACAAAGAATAAAATATATCAAACTGCTTTTACCTTTTCTATATAAAACCAAATTATCTTGTCTAAAGGTATATGATTTCAAATAGAGTGAGGTGATACTTTCATGAAGTAAAATATCTTAGCTCAGTGCTCACTACACCTTTATTCCTGGATTAGGAAACAGGCCGTCTCATGTTGGCACACTAATTTGTTACTTCTTTCCTTTGATAGAGATTCTTGTATTTTTCTTTCTTTTGTCCATTTTTATTTCATGTCTTTTTCAGCTGGGCAATTCACTTCTCTATTTTTCATATTTGAACAATTAACTTTTTTTGCATCTTGCTTTTAACCTTCATTTCTGTTGCCAGTCGATCCTCTAGTCATCCCCACAGACATTGACCACACAGAGCTGGTGTCATCCAAGCTGAGTTCTGCAGATGTAGCAACAAGAAAGGTGACACTGCTGTCTCCTCAGCTCGAGTACTTGTACAATTCCATATATACCAGCACAAAACAGGAGATAGAAGAAAAGGTAGGAATATTCACAATGGACAGAAAGCCTGTTTGCATTTTTGCAGATATGATAAGGATGGATTTGTATTGTTTATGATTATTTAAAATCAGATTTCCGGATCCATTCTAAAACTTTTCTATTCAGTATGTAACCTTTTCTTCCAAAAGAGATGACATCATTCTGCAAATTGTTAAATTTCCCTGTAAGTGTACAAGCTTGCATTATTGATTTGGTGGTGATCAAAATACTTCCAATGCTATGCTCTAGCACAGTGCATACCACCACTCATTAAGGAATAAAGAATAAAGACATGTAAGTAAAATTGCAATGGTAGTTTAGAAAAATAAGAAGGAATGGGCACAAACACATTTCCCACAGCTACAGCAGCACTCCTCAATTGTCCAAAACAAGTCTGAATTCAATCTTTTGAGGGGCTTGTTCACCCAGGTTTTTGAGCTGAGGAATATTCTTCCTGTAGAGCTGTGTTGGGAACTGTTTGGTGGCTCATTTTTGTTTTGGTTTAATGGGGGGGGGGGGGGGGGGGGGGTGTTTTTTTTTTTTTTTTTGAGGCAAACCCCGCGGTTTTGGGGTGAACCGGGNTGTTTGTTTGTTTTTTATTTTCCTACTGTACCACATAAACTACTCCATAGTGAAAAATACAGTAGGTATCATGTAAAAATTAGAAGTGATAATGAATGTTCTGTTTCCCTCTGCATAAAAACCTCTAAGCAGACCAACCAACTCAAGCTTCACACAACTAAACAAGTTGCTTCTAAAGAAATTAATTCTAAACATGCCATTAGTCCACAATTAGACTCATCATCTTCAGGTTGGGTGCCAAAGTAGTTATTGAAAAAGAATGTCCAAGCATGATCCAAAAAAAAGGCAGATGTGATGTAACAGTACATGCAAATGAAATTCAAGCCCTGTAACTGTAAATGTCATTCTGTGTTGGGAAAAAATTTGATATGAAAGATTTTGTTTTCTGCTCTATTTGCTGTTTGGGTGTAGAAGATATAAATGTAAGGGGGAAAAATGATTAATTTGTTTTGAAAAGCGATATATCCATTGCTTTATTTGCTGACCATCTAGAATCCTAGTCTGACATATTTAAACTTCTGCTGACCAGTATTTTACTTCGAGAACAGCTTCATTTATTTTTGGTCTGGCCCTGATTCTGGGGAGAAAAATGTCTAGTATGTGTTTGGACTTGGTTTTGCTTTACATCTGTGATGCAGAAGGAAGGACAACTGATACGTCACTTGAAAAGGAGTGATGTCAAGTCAGCATGTTTCTTCCTGCTCTTCTTCCACCTGCTGAAGAGTCACAAGGGTGTATTTGGAATTTTGAAGACTGAGAGTTCTTCCTTGAATTCTTTTTCTCAAAGGAGGACGATAGCTAGGATCTCTTTCTGCTCCTCCTGCCCTTCCTCTTCTCTGTTCTTCTATATACCAGAGCAACTGCTACTAATGGAGTTGCTGCATATGTCTGCAATGAAGGACACAGCAAAAATGAAAAGGAAGTCACAGTGATGCAGATATAACTTATTCCCATTGTAACCATGGTTTCTTCAGTGAGTACTCTTATTGTTAGTATGTAATTTTAAAGGCAAAGAGGAAAACACCAGGTCTTTCTGATAGTAAGACAGATTTGAATCCAACATGACAGAATGTCTCACATAAGGAAGACATAAGACTTACCACATCTCTCCTTATTGCTAGGACATTCCTGAATTACTAAAAAAACCCCAAATGCTTGAAAACATTGTATGTCTTTACTTATTTCTTGGTACTTTTTAGAATACTCTGAAATTAAGAAGACTGGTTCATGCAGTACAAAGATAAAATAGAACAATATACACAGATAGTTTCTAGTATGTTTATTAATATCATATATGCTCATCAAATATTTTCTTTAACAAGAAGTTTTAAATTTATTTAAGGAATTGTAACTACATTTATTCCCAAATAGACATTTTATAGCAAGTCATATTAATACATTTGAAAGATACTTCTTTTCCTCTTGAAACTTTATCTAAAACTTGAAACACTCCATCTTTAATCCCCATAGAAAATATCTGCTTCAGTTATAATGGCAAGGATTAATTCAATACAGAATTAAAAGTAAAAACCAGTAGAGGAAGTTGTTAAAAGAAAAATAAACAGACATAAATACATCTCTCTTTCCTAGAAATATTGATTACAAGATAATAAAATTTATTATAGTAAGAATGCTGAAAATGCAAGCACATAATAGAGAAGAAATTTCAGACATAAAGACCAAAAAGCTATGAAGCATGCATATATGTGTGTGTGTATAAATATATATATACATATATATATAAAATAGCAATATTTTATGAATCTGTATTTTAAAAATCCCTATCATAATTTACGTATAAATTTCATGATTTATGAGTCAACTCTCTGAAATCAAAATCAAATGGAGTCAGGCTAGTAACTTAGTAAGAAAGTTTTCTGTCTTTGTATACGTACCAATAAAAGTCATGACAGACTCTACTGAAGTAATGTAAGCAATTGCAACTTCTGCTACAGGAGTTTCTGTTTTATCATCTGGAAAAAAAACTGGGCTATGGGAAAAACAGCTTATATGAGCCCAGAACAACTGAAAGACAGATGGACAGACAGAAGTATCTCTCTTGATCTCTCTTGATACACTTGCATTTTAAAGGTAATGTTAAACAACACAAAGATGATGTATCTTCAGGCCAGTCTACCTGCTCTGGAGTTTACTGTTCATGGGGAGAAGTCAGGACAAACGATTAAACATTTCTCATGCTATTTTTACCTTCTTCCCTAATTCTCCCAGACTGAGCTCACAATTTCAATCTCCTTGGAACTGTTTCCTCCACGTTCAGAAGCACTAATCCACATATAAGAGGAAAACGAAACAATCTGAAAGAAGACACTTATGTACTCAATGATTTTTTTACAAGCATCACTCTAGTTGTCCTTATTCTGTCTCTTTCATCCTCTCTACTCAGAAGTCCTAGTTAAACTACAGGTTTGACATGCCTATCACTTCAAATCCTGGAGTCATAAGATTGCATGAGAACAAGTTTATTTTTAAACAAAATGTGAAACTCTCGGGTTCCATTATGCTGCAAAAGAAATCTTGAAAATGTGGCTAAAAGTAACAAATACAGCCATATGTGCAGAAAACCTGAAACTCAAGTTCTGAAATCTGTCAGAATGAGATACAGCTGGAGCAGAGAGTGCAGACCTCCCAGCCCTGTGTTCTCTGCCACACCGTGCTCCTGACAGTGCTCGTACCACAGATGGGCATCCCTTCAGCTCAGTATATTGCTAGCACGAGCTGCTCCAGGGACCTAGCGACACCGTGGCAGCAGTGACAGGAGAAGACAAGATGCATCTCCGGAGGTGGAAAGGGGAGAAATGTCCTCGAGCGAATGCCTGTCTTGTCCTGAGAGGGGTCCTTCAGGAACCATTGATGTGCTGCATGCCGAGGCAGCGCAGGGCAGCTGCAGGGCAGCGCTGGGTGCGGGATGGAAGGCTCAGTGCTGACAGGCACACCCGGTGACACCTCGCTCGCCGCAGCGCAGCAACCTACGCTGCTCCCCAGCAAAGCTCTGTCACCTCAAATGAACCCTTCCTTGAAACAACAACAAACAAAGAAAGCAAGAAAGCTGCATGTACTTCAGACTCCTATTCTTTAACTTGTTCCCCATTTATGCCGCTCACTATTTAAAGCATTCAGTCTTTGTGTACAGTCAGTATGAAGTTATTTGTAAAAATAATGTGTGGTAAATTGGCAGACAAGCACAGTTTAAAATACAGGCAATCTGTTGAGTGATTTAGGAGAGCTGCCATAAAATTTCATTTCTTATATTATCATATGTTTAGCATTTTATGCAACATAGTACGTCAAGAAAAATTATAAACAGTAAAGATCCATTGAAAATGCCTTGTAGGGGAGAACACACGGGGCGACTATCAGGGCACAGTGGGGGCCAGGGAAGACTCTGGTGCCAGGGACTGTCCCACCTCCAACCAGAAGTGGGCAGCTGGGGGACACCAGTGCAGCCCCAGCCCTGGACATCGGGCATCTCCCTGGGGATGGGCTAGGATGTGGGCCCACGGCCAGGCAGGGCAGGACTGTGTGGAGCTGGAGATCTGCTGCAGTGCCACTGTGCCAGGGGCTGATGGCCTCTGAGGGCTAACACAGGGTTCTGTGCCCCAGGCAGGGTGGGGGGAAGTCAGGGAGGGGACAGGAACAGTCAGGAGTGATGATGCCCTTGGGATTCATTGAGCTTTCAAGGGACAAAGAAATATCTACAAACAGTACCATTTTAACTTCAAGAAAATGAAATCTGTAACTGGTATTCCATAATCCACAGAAAGAAAACTTCATCGTGTTTGTCCAGGGTGGAGCTGATCGTACTGTGAGTTTATGAAATAACAGGATTCCACTTCTTGCACTGGGTTACAGAAGTTTGCAAATACCTTGTAATATATTTGGAGCCTCAGGGCCCTGGGAGCTATCAACAAATGCTGGTAACTTTCTACTTAGATTCTCCACTTGTTCGAATTCCATAAAGACTCAGAAAACAACAATCATTTTCTAGGCTCAGATATTAATAAGGGAGAAAACAGGTCAATTTGTTAAAAAACATGAACAAAAGAGAATATCAATTGGTTTTGTAATTGTAATTAAAAAATTAAACAGACAGAATGAATGCTGGTTTTGAACATCTGACCACTGTGAAATCCCAAGTCTGCTGAGGCTAAAAGCCACGACTATGTATGCCAGAACTTCATCCCAGTTCTTTACACCAATATCTAGCCTAGCACACAACATAGTCTCTTTGTGTTGTTGTCCTTCTGTATTAAAAACTATCTCAAGAAAAGTAGTAAGTCTACAAAGCATTCTTACTTTATTTAGTTAATCTCAATATGTTTCATTTTTAAAGAAAGTAAATGGACTTTTTTGCTCAGATGTTTCTTAGTAATGTCTTAAATAAATCCATGGGAAGAGAGTTATTAATGAGCTGTCACTATCTGGAAACTATTTGGCAAAATGCTCACCATATTTTTAAGTTCAAGATCTGCAGAAACTTTCTCCATATTTAAGTATATAATTTAGTATTGGCTATCATTAATTAAATTTTTTTGTGTACCACATGTATAGGTTTTCCTTTATCAGTAAAATATTTTCTATGCCAAGCTTAGATCTTTTTTTCAATAATTTTGTTGACAAGAGTACACTTGAATATTTTTTTTCTCCATTTGCATCTGTAGCACTGAAGTTCCATAGCACGGAAGTTTTCAGCTTTTAAATATCTAATTTTACCCCTCTACTCTTTAGGCCTGAGTTAAGTGTTAGATGAGGAGGTATCCTATTGCTTCTGAGAAGAGTCACACAAGAAAATGAGCTATGCATGAAAAGGAAGCTGTGAAGGAAAACAGGGTTTAATCTAGTATTCTAAGAGGGCCATGCTGCATCGTGGGATAAGGCCTACCAGTAAATATTTATTAAATCAGTGGATGGGAAAAGAGCATCCTGTACTTTGTGGGTGTTTTGACCTCTGAACTCTGCTGCTAGTGGTAGTCATTGTTTTTATTCTTCTTTCTCCTTAACAGAATGAGTAGTATGACACTCATCTTTTGAACACAGCTTCAATTTAATTTGAAAATAGCTGACTAATTGTATTAATCACCCTATGATGATAACAGTTATTTTTTTCTTCCTGAGAATAGTAGGTAAATGTACTCATGGTTTAGCTACATCTAGAGCAGCTTTTTAAAAATATGATTAATAGTCAATAATATCTTTTAAGAGTCATCTTCAGCTTCCCAGTAATAAACTGGAAAAATATTCTTCCCAAAATCAAACAAATGCTGAAAAAGTAGGAAGAAAAAAATCTAGAGGATACAGAGTAGACATGGAGAAGAAGAATGTGAACAACAAAGGATGATTTCGTAGGTGTGTGTGAAAATTTAATTCCAAAATAGAGCTTCTACTGGTCACATTTTACAGTAAGATTTGCTCATTTTCAATACTTCAATAATATTTGTGATTTTGATAAATTTATCTGGTAATTTTCTGGAGAATTCAGAGTGCACTGAGATTTTGTAGGCTTTTTTTTTTTCTTTTGGGCATCTGTTGCTGGGTGTGTACACAAGCATGTGTGTGTGCATGAAATGTGTCGAGTCTTCAGCTGGGATCTGGGATACTGCAAACAATGAGTTTTTGTTCATCTCTGCTCTTCTGCTTGTCTTTCCTCCCCTTCTGTTAGCTAATGGTAGGAGAAGTGTGAAGTTTGCCATATACATACAGATGTTAAGAAATCTTTGCCATGACAGAAAATAGTTTGAAAGTAACAAGATAAATTGCTATCAGCAATGCATATAATTAGCAGAAAATATGACTCACTTGAAGGGTAAAACTTAAAAATATTGCAAATACATATATTTCTCCCTACTACTGAATTTCTAGACCATTAATATTTTTTCTGTCATTTTTTGCAGATACTTGAAAAATGTAGAATTAGTGTTTTTATATTTTTCATTATATATAACAAGCATTAAACAGCACTGGAACTTTTAAGCGGAAGAAACATATTTGACAATAATATATAATGCAACATAAATTGCAGAATAGCTTTCCTTTTGTCTAATGTAATCCATAACAATCTAACATACAGACAGAAAAATAAAGAGTAGGCTCAACATAACTTAGTTTCATGTAAATTTAAATGTGTGCTGCTACATATTTAATGGCACCACAAGCAGCCATAGTTCTTGGTTCCTGGCTGAGTATTCATGTTGCTGTATCTGGGTACAGAAAACAGCAAAAGCCAAGAGCCCTGTATTGGTGTGCACAAGGGGAGAGGCTGAAACCAACAGTCCTCTTGTAATGCAGTTAATGCTGTCTGGACAACACTAGTAAATTTCTGGTTGCAAGAACAGTTGCACGCCAGCCACTTCAATTTCTCTTCCTTCCTTTTTTTTTTTTTTTTTTTTTTTTTTCTTGTCAGTCATTTTTTATTACTATTTGAGATTCTCTGTCAGGTGTATTTTGAAGGCAGCAAACTCAACAAGTACATAATAAAATGGTTTGAGTATGAAAACACATGTGAGTACATGACCTACCAAAACAAAGAACTAGTAGTGACTTTCTGTACTCCTACACCTTCCACTGATTTTCTTTTACTGATGACTGCGAATCTAAGCTTGTGCCACGAACAGGTATGGTCCATATACTGACTTTTCTTCCTCAGTTTTACATCAATTAAAAAAATATTTTGTACAGATGGAACTTCCAAAGTCAGTTTCCTTTTCTAGAAAAGAAACTGAAAATCTCTCCAAAGTACTTGCTATTATCAGGTCTAACAGGACTGTTAGACTCCACCGTGAATAAATAATTCAATTTCTTTTTCTTGTTGTCTCTTTTTTTTAAAGGCCTGATTTTGTAACTGGCCCTATATACTCAAAAAAATTAATTTACATTGTCCAGAAGTCAAGAAAAGTACTTTCTTTTGCTTCAATGTAATTTCATTAACAAACAATTTCCACAAATAAATAAATCTAAATAGAAAAACAAATAAACAAAAAAGAAACCAAAAAAACCAACCCAAACCAAAAAAACGTACTCCACAAAGCAAACCTTAAAAAAGTGTGAAAGAGCCAGTACATGTATATGGTAAAGCTATAAAAAACCTTGGTGGAGAAAGATTTAAAATTGTATTGTTACTTCTTTTGTTCTGTAAGCATACGAGTTTTTATTAAAAAAAATGAATAAACATTATTTTGCATATCTATGAGGAAGTTTTCCCAGATGAAACACAGCCCCACAAAAAACTCATTCTTTAAAGCTTTTTACAGCTAGTAGGAATGAAAAACAGTGGATACTGGATCATAGTGCTGGAATCTCCTAAACGATTGACTTTGTGTATCGACAAAGCAAGGCTTTATTCTGTTGACAACCCATTAACTTACAAAATCCTTTCGTAGCACCAGAAGTTATCATTCTCTTAACTGCACCAAAGTGGAAGGGGACACGCTTTGGCTACATGTGAAACTGAATGGTTAAAAGATGCATAGACATTTTTAAAGTAAAGATAAACAGATCATTTTTTAATGAAAATTTGTTTAACTTTCCAGATAATGCATTTAACCTATGATTCTTACATCCTATTCTCTCTCATAGTACTGATATACCTTTCAAGTAATTCACAAAGCATTTTCACTAACATCTGTTTTAACTAGCATCTCTTGTGCATTTTTTACTTTATCTTGTCAAAGGCAGGTGATGTACAATGAATTGTCTTACTTCAGCATGTTTTCTTGTATGTCTTTGTTTTGGCATCTTTATACACTGCTGCATTCAGCCCAGAAGTTAAGAAAATCCTATGAGAATCCTTCGTTTTATTATTTTTGCTGAGCAGATGAGATTTTTCTCAATAATGAAACATTCTTTTATAAAAAAAGAACATTAACTGTCAACTCCCAAGCTTTAATTAATTTAAACTACAGACATGGAATATTTGAAAACATTGAGAATCAGGACTTGTTTTAAAATTCTCTCTCTTTGTGCATAAAATCTGGAATAAGAAGTGGAGTGTGGGTTTTGGCTTTCTCTGGGTAACCCGTCTGGCTGAGGAGCTATATTGCACCACAATGCAGTAATGCAGTTTCTTGATCATTGCAGTATTTTCATCCAGATGGATAGCACTTTTGTAGCAGAGCTGAAAGATGATGAAATCTAACTAGCTCAAGCTATCTCACCGAGATAGAGTTACCTGGCAATCTAGTGTGGAAATTCTAATTCGAGTACTGCTTTGCATGGGTTTACTGCAAACAAGTTTGATTTACTGTCATGTGAAGGAGCCAGGTATGACCTGAAACATCTGCGTGATGCCTCAACAACTTGACCTTTTCAGATGGAGAGGTCTTTACCTTCCAATCTCTTTCATTTGTGATGGAGCAAGAATCTAGGCGTGGAAAAATAGACTAGAGTTGTCAGTTTGTTGTGATGCTGGCTATGAGGCCTGTTTTACTACCAATGATATTATAGATCGGGTTGTTTCTTAATGACAAGATCTTCCAGCAGCAGCAGTTACATCTCATGTTCTTCTTTGCTGATTCCTCTGGTCAACAACTACTTTGTGGTCCTTGAGCTTGGCTTTGGAATTAGTTCCTCCCTTAACTCACACTATGTAATGAAGTGGATTATGAATTAAATGACCTTTAACAAATGCATTATGATCACAAACTTGAAAATGCTTAAAGTATTTTTGACACCATGATGCACTGTTTCTTGATTAGAGTTGCTATTTTGATAGTCTTCATGTTTTACATTTTCATGAATTAAAAGGAACATCCATAGCTGAGCAGTGTGCATATAACACAAATTTCTCTTTCACGTCTTAATTTCAGCAGCTTTTAAAGACATTGCTGTTACCCACTCAAATATGTTCCATACCATTGGCAAAGCCTAATCTAGTGCATTTTGTAAAAAACATGAAACTAGATAAAAATGATGCCAGAAATGCAAGAGGTTTTTTGCCTTCATGCACTCTTTTGCTTGCACTTATATGCTGAAGATAATTAAAAAAATAAATAAATTGTATTCTGAGAATCTGATAGCACAGCAAGCTACTCTCAATACATCTGAATGACAAGTTTCAATTTTTATGGTAATTGGGTTAAGTAAAATTTTCTATTACATCATAAGTATTTCAATAGCAGACTGAATTAAAATGTTTACTCATATCTTATGCCACTTTCATTGCAAGTGATATTTCAGCTGGCCAACGTGAGACAGAGTGGAAAAAGAACAAAATGATTGTTCTTGAATGCAGCCTTAGATCACAAAAAAAGTGTTCCCCTTCAGTTTCAGGCTCTCAGGTTACAGCAGTATGTGAGTAACTGGGATACTCAAGCAGGTCTTTACCAGCCCTTAAATCATGTCACCAGAAAAATCACACTAAAGGAGAGCAGTAAGACCAAACAATTCCAGTGGTCCAATCAGTTTTCATGTAGCTGCAAACTAGAGCCTGTCCTGCAGATCAGACTGAGACAGAAATAAAAACTGTCCTTTCCCAGCTGAGGACTTTCAGCTGTACCAAAAGGTGCTAACTATGCTGTAAAACTCTCAGGCTTGTATTTTATCGATCTTTAATTGGCTTTGAACAAATCACACCTAAGCTAAAGGTATTGAACTTTGAACTTTGAACTTTCTCCCTCCCCATCAAACATCTGCAATGAGAGACTTTTAAGGTTACCATGCTGATTTTTGAGGCCACATACAGAGTGTGTGTGTGTATGTTTGTATGTGAGAAAATAGGCTTTATAACAGTCTTCTAGTGAAAAGCAGCGATCAAGTTTACAGCTGAAATAGGTAAGCAATTTAAAGTGGGGAACTACAGAGGAACCCTTAAAGCTATGATAATGTGCAGAGAACCTTTGGGAAATAAGCATGAATGTAATTGTAAAGTACAATTGGAATTCTAACTCAAATTACATTGGAATGTAATTTATTCACACAATATTCCATTTTTCCTAGTCTTAGCCAAGATTTCCTGAACTTTATTTTTGTGCTTCTTTTTTAGTCTCTAATGTCTTCTTTAGCAAGGGAAGACCAGATCTAAATATTGCTGCTTTTTTTGTTTTGTTTTTTTTTTTTTTTTTGTATCTTCCTATGTAACATTTCTAAGACATATTTCCCTTTCTACATTTTAATCTAGAAACCTTATTCAGGCCTTCAACATGCTGTAATAGCAATTAAAAGGCTTTAAAAATTTAAATGGTGCATCATTAGTATGATTCAGGTATGATTCAGGAATCACTTTCCTCTCTTACTGTGTTGACTGTATCACCATCACTTGCTCCTCAGTTTGCACTGTATGTCTTCAAAGTAACAGCAAATCTTTTCCAAGTTGGTCTTCGCCTCCCTATGTGATCAGTTATTCCTCGAGAGCATGGGTGGTGTCCTCTTTTACCCTGTCCATAGCAAAGGATTTCATTATTCTCCACTTCACCTTTGTTGGAGACAGCAAATGAGAAAGCCCCATGGCAACACTTACACAGAGGAGGACAGCTTTCAGATGTGTCTTTCTGACATAAGATTATACATTTTTTAAAAGTTACCTGGCAAATGGTAAGGAGGACTTCCTAAGGTAAGAAAGAATACAGTCTCACTGTAGTCTTCCCTACCTGTCTTCACCCACTTAATTTATCTGCTATAAGTTCCAGTCAGTCAAATACCTGATGCCAGTATATACACACACAAACACAGAACCTCCCAGAGCAACAGGGCATTTCATACTTCTGGGATAATTAATGGAATTATTAGAATTAATATAATAGAATAGATACAGATAATAGATAATAGAATTAATACGATACTTGGAGCTTACATAAGCAAAACTATGTTTTGGAGATCTAATGGTCAAATTACATTCAAGGGGCTTTTAAGCTCATAATTAAATACTGCACTAAATACCTTTCATTACTAAAGTTTCCATGGAATATATTATTATGCTCATATGCTCCTGATCAAAACTCTCCACTTAGTTAAGTTTTACCAAAAGATGTCCCCTACTGCAGGGAGAACTCTTTTATTATTACAAAACCCAAACATCTTTTTCCATCCCAGTTTTTGTGGCTTTTTCATAGTTCTTCATTTCTCATTCTTTAGAGTTTTCCCTTCTTCTTCCATCTTAGTGACCTCAAACTCCTACATGCTCGAAGAGAAGGAGGCTCCTGTTTAAATTGGTGCCACAAAGCACAGGTGCTAATTGGCAGCTTCTGCACTCTTCAGTAACCTCAGCACAGTGGCACATGGGTACTTCAGCCACTTACTCATCTGTGAATCTGCAACAGAGGAGATAAGGGCAGCAGGCCAACCAGTATGGGTAGCAATACCAGTACTTCAAGTAGCAATAATAATCTTTCTGTGCTGGGTTTTTGCTTTAATGGTTGAAAGACAGTAGGGAGGATGGGCATGGGGAGCTGAGGTGCCAATAGACTTCCAAAACTATTCTACAAATGTTTGTGAATCAATTGGCTGAAGGAGGTCTGTCTGCTATACAGCTTGCAAAAAACTGACTCCTCCAGTACATGGAACAGGAACTGGAATATTTTCCAAGGTAAGTGCTGAAAACAGTCACCTTGGGTGAACATGGACAGATCTCCCACATGCCTGGCAAACACTTTAGGCAGGAAAATGCTGTTTGAAAGAGGGGAAAAACGCAGACAGTGACACCCATCTTTATCAATATTTAGAAAAGGGTGATACTGCCATGCATACAGATGTGTTACAAAAAATAACAGTAGTGAGTTCTAGAGTGTTTGAAGCTGCAAACCCTGATCTCTAATTTCAAAGAAAGGGGAAAAAAAATCCTTAAAACAAATAACGTAAAAAAACCCGTCAGATATATCCTCCTTTGAAGAAGTTCATACCAGCCAGCCTGGGTGGTGCCTCCTGAGCATGATTGTTCTAAACGAGTGCTTTTTGAGTTGCTTACTCTTACTTGCCTGGCTCAGAGCTCAGATTTGTGATAGTCATGCAGTAGAAGAATCTCACAGATGACGGATCTTGCCCTCAGCTACAGTGGGATTATCAGGCAACTGCTCTAATGGTTTGCATGCTGATAATTAAGTCAAGATAATGATCTGAAATAACCAAGTGCAATGACAAAAAGCCACTTGGAATAGTGGCACAGGTGGAGAGGAAGAGTTATCTTATTTTTTTCTCTTTTTACCCATGCATTGCACTGAAAAGCCAAGCTCTGGCAACACACACTGGCATGGCACCACTATTTTCTTTGCACTTGGTTTTGAAATGTCCCCGTTGACAGCTCTTCTCAGCTATTTGCCTTACACTGTGGATGTGCATCCTCCGTGCATTTATATCTCCCACAATACGGTGTCATACCTCCTGTGAAGCCAGCTCAGCGGTGAGCATCACTGAGCCTCAGCACGCTGCTGGCTGTGGCTCCCTCTCCCCTCCCGCACATTTCCATGGCACATGAAGAGACTTCAGGCTTCTGAAGCAACACAGTCAATCCTTCATGGATAAAACTCTTTTTCTATGCAAAAGGAATGTAAACAAATACTGGAATATTTCTTACAAGAACAAAGTTTGAGTAGTTGATACATGCACATCATCATACTCAAACTGGGCTGAACCTGATTTCAAACAAGCACTCTGAAAACGCCAGCTGGTACTCTTTCATTCACAATGCCCAGTTCCACGGACACCCACCACGGGTCCCTACCCTCTTCTCTGCCGGGCTGTGAGGGGTGCAGCGGGAGACGCGGGGGCATCCCCGGAGGCGGCAGCAGCCCCCGCCGCGCCGGGCGGAGGCGGCGCTGGGGGGCTCGGAGGCGGCAGCCCCTCCAGCCCCTCCGAGCCGCCCGGGGGCTGCACAGCCGTGGGCAGAGGAATTGTAAGGGCTGGAGGCAGCGCCGCTCAACATCCAGGTCACGCCCTGGTGGCCCCTTTTTTCTTTCTTT
>VZTE01005075.1:462180-494637 GCA_013397775.1 Eulacestoma nigropectus | reverse complement strand
CCCTTTTTTTTTTTTTTTTTTTTTTTTTTTTTTTTTTTTTTTTTTTTAAGGAGTGGGCGTGAGGGAATTAACGTCGAGCGAGCCGCGAAGCAGCGGCAGCAGCAGCAGCAGCATCTGGGGAGCCGCGTGCGTGAGGCAGAGGAGGCAGACGCGATTACTTCAGAATTTATTTAAGGACTGGTGAAAACCACTGCAGCGGCTCCAGGGGAAGTCCCCGCGCCGAGCCCGGCACCGCCGAGCCGCTCCCTCCGCCGCCACCCCCGCCCTCCGGCCGCGGCCAGGCTCCGGACCCGGACCCGGGCACAGGGCGCCTGCCCGCGCCCGGCGTTCCCTAATGTGTGATATTATTTACACGCCCGGACTATTAAGATTATGGCAGGTTTAAACCCTGCTTTCTCACGGTCGGATTACCGCAGATGATACGTTTTATTACGCTCTGCCGTAAGAAGAGGTTGTGGCGTTTGCCTGAGCTCCTTAAATTACAGGATGTAGTAGCGTAGCGCTCTGGTGCCGCTCCCGGTCCCGGCTCCCCGGGCGGTGCGGGGCTGGCAGCGGTGCCCGGGGCGCGCAGGCTGGGGCGCGGCCACGTGCCGTGGGTGGCCGGTCGGCCGGGCTCTCCCGGCTCCCGCTCCCGGCTCCGTACGGCTGACAGCGGGCTCTGCACCGTGCCAGCCAGGCAGCGATGTGCCAGCCGGGCAGCGATGAGCCATGGGCAGAGGATTTCTCTCTGTAAAGCAGAAAACCGCGTTTGCTTTTTGATCGTGCAGGCAGTCGTGCGTGCGTGTGGACTTTAGTCACGCACAGAGACATAATTAGCCTGGGAGGTATCGAAGAACCAGGAAAGCCAGATACCGCTTGGTTAAGTTTAACAAAAGATAAGAAATAAAAGAAAGATGCTTTCGCCCTGCCCCCTCCCCTGTGATCGTTTGCCTCCAGCTGCAAGGATGCTGTTGCTCGAAAGGGGCTGCTGGAGCTTTAAGAGCCGCTCCCCCCCCTCCTGCTCCCGACAATGGTCTGAACCGAGCTCTGCTTCCCAAAGCAAAATTTGTAATATGCCATTTTTCCCATGGATGCTTCTCCTCTTGGCTGCTGACGAAGTGACCGAAGAAAATGTTGAGGTGCCAAGCAGCGAGACTTGCCGAAGGACGGGTGCGGGGGCTTGGGGTTCCTCGGAGCAACGCCTGTGTCACCATTGCTAGGAAGATGGTCCAGGAGTGCTCGTCTGTGTGAGTCCCCGCTCGAAGCCGGTGGAGACTGCGGTTGTTATTGATCAAGTGAAATAGCAGACGCCGAAATAAAAGATACTAGGTACTGAACCTTCTATTTCTGAGTTAGACATTCCCTCCTTAGCCTCGATACCCTCGGGGGATGAGGTGCAAATGCAAAATCTAGCTGTCCGCCTCTTGCTGTAGTACTTGTGTGGTATTTAAATGCATTTCTATAATGGGAGTTGGGGGATTTCAGACTAAAAAATGTGAAACCAACTTCTTTTTTTTGGTTGTGGTTAAGGGAGATAGGAGGTCAGAGGGATGACATAAAGAACAGATAGTTGGAATGACTCCTTTTTCTAAGGTACTCTGTTGACCACCCCTCCTGTGTGGAAGGAGTGCAGGATGCTTCTGTTAAAGGTGATATCATAGTTTAGTGGAGACTGGCAGGTAAGGAGTTAACTAGGAGGAGGAATATGCATGTAATGCAACTCAGACAATAGGAAGGATTTTCCTTATTGGAATTACACTGTGCTGCCTAAGAGCGATCCTGCTGAGGACATCTGAAGAGACGTAATTGCAGTAAGATCTGGTTTTATCATGCACTATATCTATTTAATGATTTGGAAAAAATAGCTTGTAAATGCAAAATACCCGGAACGATCCAATGAAATGAGTTTTCAAGCTGATGTCACTGTGCACAGGCTAGAACAAATGCTAGTTAGATTTCTACTTCTTTTTCATGCAGCAAAATTACAAGTAACTTGAAATGACTCCTCAACTGTGGTGTGTAAATCAAATGTCAGAGTAAACAGAAAACAAGCTTTTAAAGCCAGTTATGGATAGAAAGGTGAGAGACTAAAATTAGATTCACATCTAAGGTGGTGGCCTTCAAGGTGAGCAAAATGAATGCTTGTCTAAGAGCCTTTGTCAGGAAGAAGCCAAGTAGCTTTTTGTCTTCTTATTCCCAGAGCTTTCCAAGTGAAAGGACTCCATCTGGTAAATTATTTCCAGGCTTAATGAGATTGCAGAGGTGTTTGTTACAATATTCACTTAAATAAATAATTCCAAGACTCTTAGACAATTGAGATAACAGAAGATGCCAAATAGGGTGGGGTCCAGTGAGAAGAATGAAGACAACTTTTTTGTTTCCCACCTCTATAGGATACCTACCACAGAAATTTCCAGTAGTTTTAGAGAAAGTCAGTATTGAGGACATACTTTGATACCTTGTCCATACATGATTATGAGCATAATCAGAGAGAAGTTAATGTAAGAGAGTTGCTATCAATTAATTTGTTAATGGAGTCCCTCCTGAAAAGAAGCTTTATATAACTCTTAACCAAGGATGGCCATATCCTGTGCTCTGTGTTGGAATTTTTGTCCATTCCCCTTATCTGGATGTTTAAACTGAGCTGCAGAATTCCTAATTGAACTAATACAGAGTTCACTCTTGGTGGAGACATAATGCAGTTAATGCTACAGATTTGCTATGACAATTTTGCATACAGCCTGAAAAATCTTAATGTACTGACAGTGAACCACATTCTTTCCCCCTCTAGTAGGACAGATTACTTGAAGCAGTCATTGGTTTTTGCCAGTTGAATGTTGTGTGTTTAGAGGGGAAACTTGTTCATGATTTCTGGTAATATTGTAGGCAATGGTCACATAACATCCAGCATGCTCCCTGGTATCGCATAACAGGTATTTGTGATCTTTATGCCTTTGTTTGGAAGGAGTATAACGACAGGAGATTGATGGCTTGTCTATGTTAGTGACTTTTCCAACCATATGTACTGATCCAAACCTACTGAAGTCCATGATAGAATTTCCAGGAATTCAAGCATTTGTTGGATTAGATTCCATGCAAATGACTGGAGAAAACACTGAACTAGGAACCAGTCAACCTGGAAAAGGCTTTGTAGTAGATGGTGCTGTAGATACACAGTGGACAAGAAAGATGTGTTTAGTTAACTTTAGTGTACTGCTTCTCAAGCTGCCATTGTGTATGACTGTGATGCCTGAGCACCCAGGTCTAGAACAACTAATAAAATAAGAGCCTAGGTTTTGTTTCAAATGAGAGGAGTTCTAAAGTTACTACATCGCCCAAAAATCTATTTCTAGGGATTGTTTATGTGCTATGTGGGTTTCAAGGGAAGCAGGAATTTGTCAGTATCCTGCTCCCCCTTCAGAACCTCTCTGGGAGTTTGGGATAGTTGCAGGTGCTACACAAGTTCACTATATGCTGCAGTCCTTTCAAGTTTTGGATGTTTTGTGGGCACCCTGACCAAGGGAATTGTAATGTCTGCTCTGTGGCTCAGGATGAATCTAAGGAACAGTGATTATGTATTAAAAGTAAAATGCTGGTGACTTAGTGCATCTTTCATTGAGGGATTGCTTTATTACATTCAGGATACTGTGTAAAATGATAAACTTTGAACAGTAGAAGTACTAAGTTCAGTATCAATGGAGCTTTTATTTTTCTATTTAAAGAAAGAGAAACACATTTGAAAAGTCTTACTTTTGTTGGCTTAGATCAGCCAAGCATAACTTCAGTTGTATTACTACAGGGCAAGTCAGCCTTTTTCTGGCAAAGAACATAAGCTTTCCGTCTCTTCCTTTGAATGAAGAGGTATATAGTGGACATTCAGCTATTAATGTCACCTCTTTAAGTTGAAGAATATGCCACCTGGTTTATCTCCTCTCCTCTCCTCTCCTCTCCTCTCCTCTCCTTTGCAGTCCTGGCTGCATGGGAAGAATTGCACAAAATGGTCTACATGAGAGCTTATTCAGTTATCATGGGCTTCTGTGGTCTTGAAAATATGGGACAGAGGTGTTTAATCCACTGCTTTCAGTTCTAACACCCACTGGAAAGAAATTCCAGCTTTGTCATTGTTCATTCTTGGATGTCTGTGTTCCACTCAACATGCCTTCAGGTTGGAGTAGATGATCTCCAGAGGTTCCTTGCAACCCTAAGTATTCAGTGATTCTGTCATATCCTGACAGAGCAAGGTGGCTGTCCACTCACTTGTGGGTTGCTCTAGTTACCTGGCCTGTTCCTCACTTTCTCCTGATGACCAGGATGGTCAGTCGAGGTCTTAATTATCTGTTCCCCCTCTTCTTCCATTCCTCTCCCAAGTTCTTCTCTGCAGTTCTCTGGTGGCACAATGAGCTGCGGTAGCTTGCCACATCCATGGCTAGGCACCATTGGTATAACTAAGCAGGATTTGAGGTATCAAGTCTTGGTAAAGAAATCTTTAGTAAAATACTTCAGTGGGAATTTACTCAGTCTCTGCAAAGGTGCCTCCTTATGGCTGGGTACAGATGCCTGATTTTACTCAATTCAAGACCAGGTATCACTCCTTTGAAAAGAAACAAAGTCTGTGTTTCTGGGTTCTTGAATTTGTTTGGTGGTTGATTTGTTTGATTCCTGTCCCATGGAATTATTTAGTGTGGAAGGGACCTTTGAAAGTCATCTGTGTAAACCCCTTGCCCAGTGCTGGGCCAAGTGCAAAATAAGATTAGTTTGCTCACTGCAGGTTTGGAAAATGAAAAGAAGATTCAGTGCTAACTGTAAATTTCAGAAATTTAATACAGATATTTATGCACTCCAATTTTGCTTAGATTTTGTCACATTACCTGAAATTTACAAGAGAAGTTACTTTGCAATTTAGAGTTGTGGCAATGCAGTTCAAGGTTTCTGTTTTAAACTTCAGAGATGGGATTCTAATGCTTCATGTATATTGTTGTTTGTCTTTGCTTATTATCCCTTTTTTATCACTGTCAGCTCTGAATTCTTTTTCACTAATAGGACTCAACAAAGAAATGTAACTGTAATTGCCTTGTAGGAGTTGATAGGAATGTATTGATTAGGGAAGGGGATACTATGCTGGGATAACAAAGCTCTGAACATGGGAGTTGGCATGTACAGACCAAGTGGAGAGATTAAAATACATACACATACTTGAAGGTATTTATGCATCTGACTTTCAGTCTGCATTCAGAGTTGAATGAGGAACTAACAGCCTATTACACTGTATAAAACCAATTCAAAAGAGTAGAGGGCTGGGAGTCTTCGTTCCAATGTTTGATCATTTAGGGCCCTTCCTGGGCATATGGTTATATTCCATCAATCACATGACAGGCTGATAAACCCAGTTAGAAAACATGGAATATCCAGATGTCAGTTTATGAACGTGCTTGGTCTGTCCAGAAGTTATGGTTTAAAAAATCAAGTTCTCTGAGCCTAGCCAGTTTTTAGAGCAGTAAGAATAGAGAACAAAAAGGAAGCTTAATGACAGTCCATTATATGTCTTGTTCACTTCCATTCTGAGTAGAATTGACATCTACACATTTAGTAAGAACTGTGCACCTGAGACAAATACCTGCCACGTATGCATGGATCTATTATTCTTGAGCTGTGCATGTATCATTAAGTCCAGGATGCATCTGACCTGTGCATATGAAATTTGATTCATCTATATATAGTGAAAGGCATCTGAGTTTTTTCAAAAGTTATGCAAATTCACAGATAAGCCACAAAAGTATGTGTGGCATGGTAATTCTAAAGTGTAATAGAAGTGGGCCTGCCAATAACCTTATTTTGAGCCTTTTAGAATTTCAGCATTGAATGTGGCTGTGTCTCCCCTATAAATACAGTTGAAAAAGGCATATATTTTTCACAGAAAGAATGACTAATTCTGGTTAACTTATTAGAGAGATCACTTTCAGTGTTTAATGATTGAAATCTTTCCTGTATAAAATCTACTTTAGCTTAAAACAGATTTAGGGTCTGTCATTAGTGGGAAAGAGTAGGTAGGTATAGTGATTCCTTCTAATTTCATTGTATGAAATATTTCAGCTGATTATATTATGAAACCAGACTAAAAATTTTTGAGGTGATGGAGGTTTTTAACCACCAAATTAAGGTTTAAAATTCAAATTACATAGAAGGAAAATCAGAAATGGCCCTCTTTCCCTACTGGAAATTTTGAAATATCATTCAAGTTGTTCAGGGTATCACCACATTAGCAATCAGACTAAACTGATCATTGCAATACTATTTTTATTTTATGTTTTAATATGAATCCCTCAGTTTTTTCTGTCTGCATGTGTTGTCTTGGTCCTCTGTGTGCTGCTAGTGTATGCAAACTGAATTCCTTTCAGTGATAACTAAATTGGGAGCTTACTCTTAAATTTAATCTCCTGACCCCATGTGTGAACCACATCATCCTGTTGGTTAGCCAAGGGTTGACTAATACACGCACACACCATCAGAATGCGCAGAAAACGTCAAGAACTCTTGTAACTCTGTGACATAATTCACCTCCTATATAAAGATCCAAATGCATACATGGCCTTCTATTTGTCCTCAGCTTCCAATCTTATACTACTAGGCTGTGATCGGTCTGTTTGCTGACACTCTTCCTCTGTTTCTGTGAAGTTCTTTCCCTGCTTTACCTGCCCCAGCTTTTGTTGCAGCCCATCTCAATATACCTTCTTTCCTTTTTTTTTTCTTCATTTAAAAATTCTTCAAATATTCTCAGTATGTTGATTTCTTTATGCTATCAAGCAGGAAATTTATAAAAGATGTAATAAGGTCCTGCGGAAGTGGCTCTATTCTTCAGCATGTGCTTGGGAACAGTGTTAAATGGTGGCTGCCTCAGGACATTGGAAGCATCCCCTGTGTTGCCAAGTGTAAGAGTGATAAATGTCAAAAAAAGTTTAAAAAAAGAAAAACAAAAAGAATGCTTTTCTAAAGGCAAGAAGACTCAAATCATAGTAAATCAAATAGCATGGCATACTAAGTCTTTCATGAAAGACTGTAAGAAATTTTTGTTTGAAAGCCCCACAGCAAACCTGCAGTTGCTTGATATTTTGTTCCTTTTTTTGTGGCTTGGTGATCCAGGAGCACTCTGAGAACCCAGGTTTCCTTCGAAGTTGTTTGGGGTCTTTGTGGGCCCCTCACAAACAATCTGTGTGGGGGCATGGTCCAGGATTACCGTATCTCCTGCACCTCTCTGTCGCAAGAGACAAAGCGTCCCTTTCTGTCACACCCTACCAGCATTTCTATCTGGCTCAGGTTAGCAGACTGCTTTTCTGTATTTCTCTCCACTCTCAGGGTGGGGGAAGGGAGAGGATGCTGGTGGTTCCAATGGAATAATGGCATTGATCTCCGAACTTCCAGAAAGCGATGTACATCACCAGGCTGACTGCAAGAACTGCTGTACCTTTTAAAGATTCTCCTGGGGCTGTGAGCTGTGGGAGAAAACTTCCAAATAGCAACTGCCTACATCAGGAGCTGCCCACCCATTCCCTGCCTTCTCTGCTGTCTTAGTCATAGCCCAAGTTTGTTACTTGTGCTGTCAGAATAATGCAATCCAGGCATTCAAAATTAGAACAATTCATGGCCCCCTGCCTTCCCTGAATGCAACATCTGAGAGGGACAAGATGTGGTAATAGTGCTATGAGCATTTAGCTCCTGGATTCCCTTGCTACCCCACAACCACTTACGTATATGGCTTCCCACATCCCCATAATGACTTTAAGAGGAGATTTCCTATCTAGTTTTAATGACAGGTGCTGGGATAGCAACAGCTGTCCACACAGAGGTTTCCCTACATGTTCCTACACACTCACCAGAGTTCCTGCAAAATTGCACTGCTCTTACTCTGCCACAGCACTGTGTGCAGGGGTAGCAAATGCTGTGCTCTTCACACCAGAAATCTGATCTGCATGTGTAGGACACTGGAAGCAATTTCTTGAATGACGAAGCTTCACTGATGAGAATCCCCTGGGACAAAAAGTGTGACTCATGAGATGTTGATGATTGTGAGGTGGGAAAGGTTCAGTGAAAATCCAGGTTGTTTACTTTATTCTTGAAGAATGGGCATGCAGAGACCGTGGTCTCTGGCCACCTGCTGCATACCAGAAAGTTATGACTGAACTGAGCAATTGGCAGATGGCCTTGGAAATTTTTAATTATCCCTTTGCTCACTGTGAACTTGACCATCCCAAACTGGTTGGCCACAGGTGGGAGCTGAGTGGAGGGCTGGCGATGGCCCCTTGCTGAGTGTAATGTACTTACACGATGTTGCGAGAGGTTCCTGGAGGCAAGACAGGCTCCCCCAGCTGACGTCCCACATCCCGAGATCCCTCAGGACTATGGACGAAGGAGTTAATACCAGCAAGCTCTCCCAAGGATTCCCAAAGCTTCTCCCTGTACACAAACTGGGGGTTTGAGATTTCCATAAGAAGCTTTGTAACTGAAGCATGGGACTCGGTGATGTTATTTGCTCTTCTCAGGACAGATTTAAGAAACAAACAACAGTGATTCTGTTCCTGGTAATTCAATTTGCACAAGATATCACAGGGACGTAATTAGCAGAGTTTCTAGTTCTTGACCTCTTACTGAACAAGCTCACTGGAGAATAATTTCCCCTGAGGATGGGAATAACTAGATAGAAAAATAGATTAACCTGGCATTGTTAAGGCAGCATGATACTGGATCAATGGTTAGCCTGAGCTGTACTGTAGAATTGCCTAGAGGAGGACAAAATCTGGCAATTAGTGGCAGCTATTGACATCAATACTGACAATTCAACAATGAAATTAAGTAAGAGAAGGGAGGAAAGCAACGATAAGGGAGACTACAATAGCTGAGGAAATATTTTCTGTTATTTTAAGAAAGCATTATTTGCAAAACTATTAATTTAAAATATTCTATAACCCTCCATCTCCTTCCAGTCAGTGTTCTTTAGTTTTGGGAAGCACATTGAAAGTCTGTGGAATTAGTCACTGTATTTAATCCCTCTCTATTGACCATCTGATTAACATTGAGCACAAGTTTGAAAGTGGGAACAATGCACTAATCTACTAACTGTGTCCATGTGACAGAGTTTATTCCTCTTATGAAATATCCTCAAATGTTTTCTCTACTGAAGAGCTGTTCCTTGATTTGTGTTCTTTTTAAAGAAATGATGTGTGAAGTGATGCCAACGATAAATGAGGACACCCCGATGAGTCAAAGGGGGTCCCAAAGCAGTGGCTCGGACTCGGATTCTCATTTTGAGCAGCTGATGGTGAACATGCTGGATGAAAGGGACCGTCTCCTTGATACCCTTCGGGAGACACAGGAAAGCTTGTCACTTGCACAGCAACGCCTACAGGATGTCATCTATGACAGAGACTCCCTCCAGCGACAGCTGAACTCAGCACTGCCTCAGGTATGAGTTAATAAAGATTCTTTTTTTTTGTTTAGGTTCATCAATTTTTTACTTAATGCCACTTACTTTAACTCCAATCAGTATGTATTCCTTGAGGTCCAAATTTTGCTCCCATTGATGTCAGCTACAGAACTCCTACTGAATTAATAGTACCTGGTTTGACCTCTATGGGACCTCTTTTCACAGTCAAGAGTAGGAGTAATGCTGTTGACATGAAGGAGAGCAAGAACAAGGTTTGTACCTACTGGTTCTTTTGGCTGTTGCTCTAGCATTTACAACAGGTGAGGGATCATTTAAATCAAAGATCTAATGGTGGAAATAAAGCAAAAAGAATGAGGATGCTTTCTAGAGACTCTTCTCTGGATAAGAGTTTCTCATAAACAACGAATAAAACTAACTTACGTCGGTTAAATAAGGTACTACACAAACCCACAAAAACAACTGATATCTTAATATTTTAATTCAATTAAGTTTAAATATTTATATAAATTTCATTATCTAAAGTTATCCTAGTCTTTTTTAGGAACTTCAAAATTACCTACTTCAATTAAAATACCAATGTGATATTATATTTCAGTATTATATGTCAATATAATTGTTTTTTAATATACTAGAATTAAAAGCAAAGAAAGATCTTACTTCAGTCTGCGTACATGGCCAGAGGATGGAAAGATACCATGATTCAAAATTCAGGTTTTCTCCGTTTTTTTTTCTTTGTGTCTCTCAGCTGTAACTTACTAGGGAATGTGACTGTAGCCATGAGGGCCTAGGAAGGAATTAGGACAGTGTGTGGTTGGAATAAAGAGGTAATAAGGATGAATGAAATGAGTAAGAAAATTTTTAAGGGTAGAAAAGGAAAATAGCCCCCTCTGGGGTAGGGAACAGCAGTTGTTTAAGGGCTAACCTCAGCAGGTTATTAAAATATCTTGGGATAGGACTGAATAAGAGAGAGAGAGACTGTAATAATTTGAAGAACAGCATTAGCAATTGAGTATTAGCTCCAGACAATAAGAATGCCTGCAGCTGGCTTGGGACAAACAAAAAGGAGTAGCAATGGTCTGGGTATACAGTGAAATCAAGGTTGGTTTTTTTTCTTTTTTCTCTTTATTTGTGGGCAGTTCAGCTTCTTTTGTACAGGTGTCTCTCCATAGAAGAGTGGAAAAGAGTAAGTGAAAGACAGCATAAATCCTTTATTCAAAGATTTATTGCTGGAAATATGAAGAAGAGAGGACGGTCTGCATCTGTGAAGTCCCGTTCTGTGTGCTGCTTAGTGCAGAGGCACTCTCCACTGAGCCCATAGTGAGGTATTTTTATTGAGCATTAGCAGGTGTCTAAACTCTAATGTTTCTGTGTCTCACATAATGCAGAACTCCTGCTAAAATACTGGAGACTAGCTAAGGAAAATAATATTCAGCATATATGTCATACAGAGCCTAAAAGAAACAAATTCTAAGGAAATGAATCACAATATGATTTTATTCTTCATTTCTTCTAGTAAGAAATAATAAAATTATATTGTGTTAGGTATTTTTGGATGATAGTTATACACCTCCTAAAAGCAATTGATTTGTCAGGTGAACACCTTGGACTACCACGTACCGTTAAGAATGTGTGTTTCAGGTAGCATTCATCCTCATATCTAAGAGAGATGTAGGTTTCCCGTATGAGAAAATGTGTAATACACTGCTTACACTTTAAAGCAGAATCAGGGGTTTTTTTCCATCAAATGTTATCTAGATCTTCAAGTAAGTAATTAGATTCTGTAGAAATCTGTTCTTGTAAGTACAGAATGCTAGCTTAGTAATATAGCATTCTAGTAATAGAGGCTTTCAAGAATATGATTTTCATAGCATCACCATACTATTTAGTTTCATTTCTGGACTTGAGATATTCTACATAGTACTTTTACAGTATTTTGGTTTATGGTTTTATGAATGGCAAGCTTGCCTTGCTAGCTGACTGTTATAGCCTTATGACAAAATGGTACCTAGGACTTATTACCTAGTGGAGAGGAAAAATTCTCTCTTCACTCAATTTAGGAGGAGAATACATAAATATAAGATATCTATATGATAATAATTATTTAGTTATAATGTGATATCTAATGAGTCTTTAATCAGAATATATGCTTTTAGTTCTTGATCCCTTAAGTGGTTTTCAAAATTCAATTATTTCTTAGTATTTACATTGTGCTTTGTATGTAGAAACTGTGTATTGACACACTTGTATTCCAAAGCATTTTTGTTAGGACACTGTTTTTGTTTATTGTCTGTTTAACCGTTTGCATTGAAAAATATGTACTGGAAAAATCATTACACTTGTAATAAATAGAACCTGGACAGGAAGAGCCTGTATGAAAATTCATCCATTGAAACATCTTGTCTGATGGGAACAGGAAAACATAAATAACATTAAATAGGAAGCTTGAGTTATTAGTTAATGCTGTTACAGCTGTTAATACTGCAGCCAATGACTGTAGATGTCTATAAGTTTTTATATTGGTCTGTACTGCAACAAAGCAATGTATAATTAAGTATGCCTTTCAAATTTGAGTTACAGAAATATAGTTATCATGCTAAGTGCTATCATTGAAATAAATTTTATTTCCATTAGATTAGCAGTCTTTATGAACATTTATGTGTAACTGAACAGCTATGTTTAAGGAAGGAGGGAAAAAGTGAGCAGGCAATTGCAGACCAGCTAGACTAAATAAAAAAACAGAGAAGACTTTAAAACTTGTTTTGGAGGAAAATCTAACAATACATCAAAAAGCTAACTTAAAAATATGACAAGGATTTATCAAAATTATCTTTATACAAAGTAACTCAATGTGGCTCTTGGGTACCAGACATTTTAAATTATGGAACTACAGTATCCCTAAAATGATGTCTTTTGAGGGTGCCCCATTTAAATTACTAATAGATGGGAAGCATGTAAGAAAAAGCAATATAATAATTAGTAAGGTAAGTAATAAAAGAGAGAGAGGAAAAAATTTCACTTACAGTAGACTGAGGGGATGGAACAGTAGTAGTAGTTAATAATGTGTTTTGAGATAAATTTTTGTTAATTTGAGCATAAGAAGAAGCATGCTAGTGGAAATTTTGGATGGCACAAAATTCAGTTGATGAGTCAACAGAGAGAGTATGATAATACACAAGAACAAGAGTAACAAAAGTGGGATGATAATGCATGGTAAAAGGGTGAGGGCCTTATATCTAGAAGGTAATGAAAAAATTAATGACCTTTTAGGTAGCAGTAGTAAAGAGGGATAATATATGGTTTACAATGGTGGTCGGCAGCCAGTGGGAGGTGGGTGTAAAAAAAAAGCAAAGTACTATTTTGAAATGTGTTATGTAAGAGATGTCTGTTGGAAGTAGATAAATATGAATGCAGTTAAACTGGGGGGTGGTTTGGACCTTATTTATCTGAGTTTTGGCTCAGTAGTGATTGAGAGTCAACATCAAATTGGAAGAGATATGGAAAAACCGTGCTAGAGGAAAGGCGAAGTACCATTTTCTGCTTGAAAAGACTAATTAAAGTTTTCTTATTTCTGGGGAAAACTGACTTGAGAAGGACTATGAGTGATTTCATAGATTTTCTTAGAGAGACAGGAAGATGGAATGAACAGGTAAAGATGAAAGAAATGCTAGAAGCTAAAAATAATGTTGATGAAGGAATAAATGATTATAGGGTACCATGAATAAAGATAGATCATTCATCAAAAGAAGGTCTTGAATTATGGAGGAATGGCATCTTTCTTAGACAAAGACACAGTGAAAACCCCAAACTGTTTTCAAGATGGAGCTGGTATAAAAGATATTATATGTCATCATACCTTTGGTTAACCTCTGAACTTGACCCAGAACACCCCATTTTCTTTATTTCAGACTTTATTGTGGAGATATTAAGAATCTAGTTCACAAGTGATCTTGTTTATTCTTCCCAAAGCTGCCTGTTGACAGTGGAAGCTTCTGAGGAAAGTGTGTTTGGGTCTGCACTGCATGTTACCCAAAAACAGGAATTTATTTTATTTTGGTCATGACTCTTGAGTCCAGAAAAAAACCTGCTAAATACAATAAACTACACTGTAATGAGGAAGCATAAGATTTAAATACTTAACAGTATGTTTTTATTTTATTGGAATAAAATTAGGTCTTTTACTGTAGCATAAGAAAGTGTTCTACTAAAAAGGTTTGGAACTCTAACTCCATTTTTGAGTGCTAGAAAGAGGAAAATGTTCAGTTACAACTTTCTCAAGCAAATTCAACCATAATCTTCTCTAAATCACCTGGATTAGCTACCTTGTAAACAAACTGGAAAAATACAGTGTATGTCACTGTAAGACTTAGAATGACGCATAAAAATTGTAAGAGTTATAAATGTACTCTGATAAACAGTTCTGAACTAGTCGTTTTATTGTTTCTTTTAGCCTTTCAAGAATAAGTCTCAAGGTATGAAAGATATTATTTATATGAAGATGTTAATAAGTTATCACTCTCTAGTCAAGTTTATTTTGTTCATTAATAATGTACTTGCTCAGTGATTTATTTAGAAGTTATTATTCACAGAATAGTTGAGGTTGGAAGGGACCTCAGGAGGTCACCTTGTCTAGCTGGTCTGCTGTTAGCAGGGTTACTAAGAACAGGCTTCCCAGGACTGTGTCCAGATGGCTTTTGAGTATTTCTGAGGATAGACTCCACAGGCTCTCTGGGCAACCCGTTCCAGTGCTCAGTCACCCTTACTGTAAAAAGTAAAAAGTGTTTCCTGATGTTCAGGAGGAACCTTCTGTGTTTATGTTCGCTTCCGTTTCTGTTCCATTTGTGTTCATTGTCTTTTCAATATTACATTACCAGAAAGTTCTGATTTTACTGATCATTTATGGTAGCAGATATTATTTTTTAATGACTATAAATCTTTTCGTGTATTGGTCATTGGAATCTGCAGCTGTGCTATATCTGTTTTAGTACTATTGGCTGTCACCAGTCAACTCATTATTTTCTATGTGCCTTTGCATAGTTTCCAGAAGGATCTGCTGCATGATCTTGCTGATCACTGAGGTGAAACTGACTGGCCTTCCATTCCCTAGATATTAATTTTTACCTTTCTTAAAAATTAGGGTTACATTTCCGCTTTTCAGTGGGAACAACACAACTTCTCAAATATAATGGATAATGGCTTAGACACTTAATCCGCCAGCTCCCTCAGGACATGTGGATGCATCTCATCAGGTCCCATGGACTTGTGCACCTTCAGGTTCCATAGATGTAATTAATCTGAAACCTGCTCTTCAGTGAGCGGTTCTGCATTCTTGCAGTCCGTGCCTTTGCCTTCTGCAACTCAGGACAGTGTGGCAGGAGCACAATGCCTAATTTGCATGGTTTTAAACAGCTTAACTGATATGAGTTGAATTCTTCTACACATGGGTATAAAACCTCCTGTCTTTAAAATAGACCTTTTAAAACCAAAGCAGTCCAGATATGTTATTCTTTGGTAGAGATCACTGAATAATTTATACTGAGAGACCATTGGAACTCTATTTTCTTTTTTTTAAAAACTTATTTTGTTTATTTCCATCAAGTTTGATGTTGTGATTCCAGTGAATCTCTCTGGTGAAGATCTAAACACCTAGTTCTATTTCAGTTTAAATTCTTTTGAATGTAGCAAAAATATTTTTTATTCTCTGCAATAGATATTATTGTCAGCACTATTTGAAAATCTGTTCTTTCTGGATATAGATAGTAGAATTGTTTGGAGTGTGGAACTGCAATACTAAAATGAATACTTTGATATCCTCTGGTACCCCATAGATTTCAGCTAAATTGTAATTGTTAGGTACAATAATTCAGTAATAAAATCAGTAATAGAAATATAGCGGTAATTATTAAGGTTTTATTTGATCTAATAAGATACCACTCATTTAGAAATGCTTACTGGAGGCATGATAGAAGGGAAAATCCAAAGAGGGAAATGTAATGACCTTGTTTTATTGAACAATTTATGTAATTCGATCAATGTTAACCTTTAATAGGATTGTGATTAGAGAGTTTTGTTGATAGCCTTGCAGTTTCTTCCAATACAGCGAGCAATGAATTTTTTACTGCCAGAGACAAGAAAAGTGCAAGGACCCAACAGCTAGTCAGTAGGGCCGTATTCTGGGGTTGTGTTTTCTGTTTAGATGTGTGTGCATATAGTACATAGATACAAAATACTGGCATTGTACAGATACATATATAAATACAAAAATAAAATAACCCAGTAATTTGGGTGAAAATAATAGTTTGACCCACAGTATTGTTCTCAAAACAGCTCTTTTTCCTATGATGACGATGAAATGATAGCTTTTTTTCACGATTTATTTCTTTCTGGCTGTGCTGAAGAACATAGAGTACCAATGGCATCCTGTATATATGAATGAATAATCAGTACTTTTTCTGACATTCTAAAAACATCCTCTTATGTGAAGGACTTCTGTAAGTAGTCCATCTATTTTTTTATCTTGCAAGTTTATGCATTTTTCTCACACTTTCAGGGAATAATTTAAAAAGAATTCCAAGTAGTGAAATAGAGATCTGAGTGTAATGTCTCTGAGGTCAAAGTTCCAAGTTTTCTGTCTCAAAAGTCCAGTGAGACACTCTGTATTCACTAAAATATTTAGTGAAAACTAAAGCTTGACCCAGTGTTTGTTGCTATCTCTAAATTTCATCTGTCTTAGAGTATAGTTGTGCGGGCTACTAAATAAAAACATGCTGATTTTCAGGTGTTCTGAATCCATGCAGTTCCCACTAAAACCAGTGCAAGTAGCAAGTCTTTGTGACTGCCAAAATCAGTTTAGATTACTAAATAACAGAAATATTTTCATAAACAAATTGGAATGTTGCTTTTTTGCTAATTATCTTAGCTATTTGTCTCAAGATATTAATATGGAGGGGAGCGTATTGAGACGTATGCAAAAATTCAGATACTAAACATAACTATTAGTTTTAATAGAGTAAATATGGAAAAACATGTTTTTACAGGATTTAAACATATAGGGGGGAGACAGAACATGTGAAATTCAAAGAAAACTTGGCGTTATAAAGTTGCAATTGTTTAAGTGCAATGCAGCGCTGAAGTATTAATTGTGCCCAATCTAAGAAATGTTTAGGGAAGATTTAACATTTTCCTTCCTCAGTAACAGGACATGCAACATAACCGCACGTGGCAGTTCTTTTTTTTACAAAAAACTGAATGAAACTTGTTTTCATATTGTTAAAAACCAGTTTTATTCTAGTGGATGACTCCTAACTAATATTATCTGATAAAAGACAGACTGACAGTATCTGTGGTTTAAGTAAGACAGTGCTTTAGCTGGGTCCTCTCTGGACTTTTTTTTTTAAATTGCCATCATATTCCCAACAGAGCACAGTCATAGGGATAATTATGCATACAAGTAACAACTTGAATTCTTTTCAAGTATGAGTTTATTTCCTTGCTGTTGTGAAGTTCTGTGTATTCAGTAGTATATTGCAAATAATTATAAGCAGGAGATTTTCTCTTAAAAGCTTTGGACTTCTTAATAAATACTTGATGACTGAAGAAGACTAATGTGACAATCCAGCAGAGGAATAAAATGGGATATGGGGAAAAAAAGAAACATCAATATTTAGAGGAGGAGGAACATGTGGTGAACGCCTGAAGCAATCAGCAAGACTATGTACTCCCATTTCGCTCTGTATCTGCTTCATAAACATTGATATCAGTTATTTTAGCTTGAACAAGGTACATCAACTGCTGCATTAACTATTGATGGCTCATTATCTGCATGTTTATAAAGCCACATGGATGAATACGAGAAAAAATATTATGGTGCTGGTCAACAGAATAGAGCACAGATGGTTATCCAAGTCCCTATAAATGAAGCTGTTACCATCAAAATTATAGACACCACAGTTTTTATAACAGCTACAGTCATGCATCTCAGTGTTTAAGAAGCATTTGGACAATGGCTTCAACAATAGAATTTAATTTGGTCAGCCCTGAAGTGGTCAAGCAGTAGGACTAGATCATTATTGTAGGTACCTTCCAGCTGAACTATTCTATCCTGTTACCTAGTGATGAAAAGCTGGAAAAAACAGTGCACTTTTATAAAGCTTAACTCTGTTAGTTTACTTTTTGCTCATGTCCTTGAAAGTGGATGGTAGAGGCTGAGACATCATCCAAGAACATCTTGGAAACATATTCCCTTCTTTTTAAGTTCTCTATTAAAAGCAAAGTAAATGGAAAATATTTAAGGATTAGCTTTTAGAAGTGTCTTATTCAGGCTATCTTCTATCTTAACAAATTATTTCCCATACTATTAAGTATTTGCTCAAAACCATAAAATGTTAGGGGCATGTTTTTTATTTCAAAAGTAGGGATAATTTAGTTCTCACTGAAGTGTGTAGAGTTTTCCTGTTGACTCTGAAGAAATGGGTTTTTTTATATTGATGAATATGCATCTTTCATATGATTCTCAGGAATCTGAACTTCTATATATAGAAGTTAAGGGCCAGATAGAGTAGTAACCTTATTTTGTATAATGTAACATTTCTGTAGTCTACTCAAGAATCTATTCCAAATCATCATTTGCTGAGTATATCTTGTCCTTTAAGTTTTTTCCTATTTAGTATCAGATTATAGGTTTTTTTTCTTTTAATCACTGTTGGTGAACTGCATTTTTACCGGGTATGAGTTCTAAAAAATCCTAATTATACTATGACAGTCAATTTGTTATGACAGTCAATCAATCATCTGTCAAAACAGAAAATATTAAATCTTGGAGACCTACAGTAAAGTTCTTTGTTGTAGGTTGGTTTATTTGAAATCATGAAGCAACCAAAATTACAGATTTGGTTTTTTCCCATATGGGATTTTTCTGTTCTTAATCAGACTCTAAGCAGAAGGGAACATAGAGATAAATAAAGGGAAGGAGTAATAAGGAAAAGGTAATGCACAAGTAGATAAACCATACTTCTTTATCAAAGGGTCAGAATTCTGTAAGAAGGGGTACAGGGAAAGTCAGTCTGCACAGGAAGTGAAGCCCTAAGCCAGAGTTGATGAAAATCAGTATGGAAGTTTTCCCACTTATTTCAACCAATGATAGAACTAGTCCTTAAAGAGCAAGTAGTTAAGGAGCAAGTTGAGCAAAGGGACAGAAAGGGACCTGGGGGTGCTGGTCAGCAGCAGCTGGACATGAGCCAGTGTGTGCCCAGGTGGCCGAGAAGGCCAATGGCATCCTGGCCTGTATCAGCAATAGTGTGGCCAGCAGGACCACGGCAATGACTGTTCCCCTGTACTGGGCACTGGTGAGGACACACCTTGAGTCCTGTGTCCAGTTCTGGGCCCCTCACTACAAGAAAGACATTGAGGTGCTGGAGAATGCCCAGAGAAGGGCAACAAGGCTGGGGAAGGGTCTGGAGCACAAGTCCTGCAAGGAGTGGCTGAGGGAGCTGGAGTTGTTTAGCCTGGAGAAAAGGAGGCTCAGGACAGACCTCTCTCCAACTACCTGAAAAAAGGCTGTAGCCAGCTGGGGGTCGGCCTCTTCTCCCAGGCAACCAGCAACTGGACAAGAGGAAATGGTCTTAAGCTGAGCTGGGGGAAGTTCAGGTTGGACATCAGGAAGAATTTCCTCACTGAAAGGGTGATTAGACATTGAGATGGGCTGCCCAGGAAGGTTGTGGAGTCACCTTCCCTAGAGATGTTTAAGAAAAGGCTGGACCTGACACTTTGTGCCATGGTCTAGTTGACCAGGTGGTGTTTGGTCATAAGTTGGACTTGACCTCAGAGGTCTTTTCCAATCTAACTGATTCTGTGATTCTGTGATCAAAAGTACTCCTGGACATTGTCACTATCAAAATAAGACTCATGAGAGTATCTGAGTATGAAGTGCAAAGTTCTGATTTTTGTATTTTTTTTTTCCTGTTGTAATGACAAATACGTTATAGGTATTGAACACTGAGACAAATACCTCATTCAAAAAATAAGTTTTTTCATCTCCTGGAGAAAAAACAAAAACGCTTTCTTTAGTACTATGAATACAAGTGCTATTTGGGGAAATGTGTTTTGGAAATGGAATTTGAAGGTTATACGCTAACTTCCTTTGCTTAATAATATCAGGTTGACATTGGAAATAATGAATATCCAAGATGCTAAGATATGCTGAACACATTTATAATGTTTTCTTTTCTCAAAGGTCAAGGATGAATAGTATCTCATATAATTGGTGCATAAGCACATTGTTGTATATCTTAGGTCAAAACATGTAGAATACAATACTTCTGAATTGGTGAACACTAGGTTCACCAAAAATTGCCCCTATTAAAATAATTTTTCATTAGCAGTAAAATCTTGATATTAGAAGTATTCCAAGAAAACTGGGGTATTTCTTATAGTTCAGTAATTGACACACATTCATATCAGATCCAGATACTCTGCTGTAATTTGGTTTGCTGTTTGTATCTGCTATAAACTAGCATAAACTTTGTCAGCCAAAACACATTTAAAATTCTAACCCTGTATATGTGGAGAGTAAATCAACTGACTTGTCCTATCTCTTTATCCTTTTTTTATTGAATATTCAACTACCTTCAGTATCTCATTTTCCTTTCCATGTAACTCTACTTAGGCTCTTAGCTGTAATACAAATTCAAAATTCTCCTGTATTAAGAAAGAAATCTGTATTTATTTTTCTGCAGTCCTAATGATTTTCAGGGTGAACTACTACTACTTCTTGCCACAACTGTGGCATGCTGTTACAAGCATACAGTCAACAATCTAGTAGTAACTCACATATATTGTACATATTCCCTACAGAGGCTCATTATTAGATGGTACGGACAGATCCAAGGAGGTATTGTTTACTGAAAACTGTAATTGCAAAAAATGCTTTCAAGAAGCAGCACAGTTTTTCACAAATTGAACATGTCTGTGCCTTTATAAATTCTCAGATTAAGTCTTCACAAATAAGACTGTGCATGGGCAGATGCTTTTATTTCCATGCAAACAGAAACCCCTGTATACTTTCTGAGTATCAGTGAAGATTGCTTGGGAACCTACATTTAAGTCTGAAAGTTGATAACTGGACTTCCAAACCAAATGGTTACACAAGATCTCAACTTGAATCAGACTTGCAAAAATGTGTACATTTGTCATAAAATTTCTGATTGCACTATTTCAGCCGGATACAATTCTTCTTAATTTAGTCATGCTTGATTCTGAACCATACACTGATAGTTATTTTCTGTTTTAATATATCCATGATAATTTTGCTTCTTACTTGCATATTAGAGTGCTATGATAGCAAGAATTACAAGAAGATCAGTAGCAATTTAAGGTAATAAAAAAATCAGTGTTCTGATCTATGTTTGAAGACACAGAAAAAGAAATTCTGTATTGCTGGTCATTATTTGTATTCTCAGGCATTATAGAAATAGAATCACTTTTCCCCTTGACAGAATAAACCAGAAAGTACTTATCTTCTAGAAAAAATCTAGCAGATAGGTATGAAATGTATGAAATCCTGCTTGTCCTAATCCAGTGCTGAATTTTTGAGTCCTACACCATGATGTCTCTTTGTTTTTCAAAATAACCTTCCTACCCAATTGGCATGGCGTTAATGATGTGCTAAGACTCCCTTTAAAGTAGTCACAAAAGTATTTCTTCTACTCATAGTTTTAAAAAAGAAAGAGTTTACACCTACAGATGTTTTTAGATCTATTTTAAAGATGACATCCAGATGAGAAGAAAATTCTTCTTTCTCACTGGTTGTTTAAACAAACAAAAAGTATTCATATGGCACTGAACTGAAAGTAAAGCCAACATTTTGTAGACCTATACATTAAGAACTGGTACAGCTTTACAATTCTTCGTTCGATTTTTCCGGAGATGGGAGAATGACCTCAGGCATAACATAAAGGCAAGTATTTCCAAGTTCATAACCCCATAAATTTGTTTCTAGAGTGTACACATACCAGCTGCTCACAAAGAATTATTAAAGCGAGGGCTTAATGAAAGGAGGTAGGAAAGGACAAGCCCTGTACTGTGAGATCTCCAGAATGCTTTCTCAGACTGCTGTAATTTGCAGCTGAGGGCAGGTTTTCAACTTCAGCTTATATGCTAATCCTAAAACAGAAGTGTTTGTGTTCCAAAGCTGATTTAGTCCCTTTTGAGCCTCTTCCACTTACTTTGTTTTTTGGTTTTTTTTAAAGATATCACTTAGGATATCACCAGCTGATATCCTCACCTCCATGAAGACCTAACACATACGAAAAATCAGCCACAACAAAAAAAGGATTTAAATATTTGTAAACATGCCTGTCTTATGCATGAATTTCTTGTCTGAATGCAAGCAATGAAGTAAATATAAGAAAACATACGAATTAATTACAAGCTATTGATTCAGATGCACTTAAAAATCTGGAAACAGATGTGACTACATCCAGTATTAAGGTGAATTTAGTGGAGTAATGAATGCAAATGTTTTCCCTAAGTAAGGAAGAAGAATTAAAAGATATTGGTACTACTGAATGCAAAATACTTTTGAGATTCTCTTAACAGCCCTGCTTCTGAGAGGAGTAAGAGCACACTGTAGATTGTCCTTGCAAAACTTTTCTACTGTCGCTTTTGCACAGAACATAACCTTGAGTAAGAAAGTAACCTGCCTACCTTGTCTTTTTCCATGAGTCAGTTGTGACTCATGATTGTTGTACATCGTCCTCCAGAAGTGAGCTTTTTTGTGAGTATAAAGTATGCTATGTATGAAGAACTGTGACACAAGTCAGAGTCGCAGTATATATTTTTAGAATATTCACATGGAAGGTGAATACATCAACAGAATTTTAAATGGTTTGTGACATCTGGTTTGAAAAGGATGATGCTGTATGTGCTGAAGATAAGTAATATATTTGTTTTTCTGACAGAGTGGTAATTTTGTAATGTGGTAATACAAGCTATATAATTTGTTTTAGCCATAGTATCCTTCAGAATCTTTATTTTAATTTCTATTAGTAAAATCCATATTTGTGTCTATTGAAGACTTGAGGTTCTTTTCTAGGGTGTCTGAGTTTTTCCCAAAAAAACTTCTGCAGCTTGTGCCTTCTGAAAGCAATTTTTGGTCATAATATACACACTTGTTGGGAACAGTTTTAATCACTCTTAAGAATGTGTTTACAAGGAATATGGATAAAACACTGAAGGCTGAGCATGCCCAGTCTTGGATGAACTGCTGTTGCTGGAGGAGTTCTTATAGTAATAACGCATGTTCTGATAACGACTAACTTTTATTAAAATTCAAGTGCTTCTGCAGAAAAGTTTCTACTGATTTCTACTTAAAAAAATTACAAAATTAATGTCATTGCATAATCAAACTGTAAAATGCTATTAGTTATCTAAAATTTTATTTTTTCATTATACATTGGATTTTCCGCGGAAGAGAAGTGCTTTAAAATATTTTCAGTCTTTAATTCCACGGTTTTAGAGGAATATTTTGGAAACATTTAATACAAATACATCTTTGAAAAAGAATTTTTTTTGAAAACACAGAATACAGTATTAGCAGCAGAGGCTTCATTTTGTGAAGAAAGAAATTGTTATCTAAAAATTACCGTTTTGGCAGCCAGACCTGTTTTTCAGATCATGTCATGACTGGGTTATTGCTTTTGTTAAGAAAAAAAAAAATTAGAAAAGTTGAAGACATTTCTTTACAGACACTGAAACATTTTTCAACATCTTAATGAAATGTTTATAGTTTTCATTTAGAAATAGTCTTCTGCCTTGAATTTGCCTATTTAAAAAGAAAAAAATCACCTTCAGCTAGAATAAATGATTGCAGCTGGAATGAAAAGAAAGTTTGGGGGTTTTTTTTCTGGTTTTTGTTGTCAAGGAAATCAGAAAAAAATTCGCTCTGTAGTGTAGAAGGTAAAAACAGTCTATTAGAAAGTAAAACAGTTAATTGCTAAACTTTAATTTCAAAACAGTGAAATCAGCATGAATATGGTCTGTTACTTACCATTGTCCAGTTCACTGAATTCTTCTGCCTTATGTAAATATGATGATTTAGAAAGAAGAGCAGCTAGGCTCTGGCTAGCCATTCACACTCCAGTTTTGGTAATGATTACTTCAGGACAGTGTTCACGTATGAGGGTTTTTTGTCTTTTTTTTTTATGAGATATAAAATTGATTGGTATTTTATGTAGGTGTAAAAATTCCTATCTGCCCATTTCTCTTCTGTTTTAGTAAAAGAACACATGGTGATTATTTTGCCTTCCACGAACATTCCAGTTCCAACTTTATTTACTGTTACTCAATGGCAAATTTGTTTGCCTCTGTTCATAGCTTGCGAGAAAAAAAGACCAGGAAATACTATGGTGTGGCTTGATCTTGTTAATTCTTATTTTAAAGGCAAAGTATTTAGAAAAAATGATGGCATGCTTCTATTTAATTAGTTCTTTTTCTGTAGTTTAAAATCAAATGTTTCCTCTTTTTTTAAAAAAATTAGCTCAGCCTATATGCCCATATAAATTGCCAATAGTTAGGTAGTTTGCACCTGATTTATGTAAGAAACTTCCAGTGAATTATTTAAGGAGCTTTCTCTGCTAGCTCTCATCTAAGCAGCCTGGTCTCCTAACCCCTTGTCTCCAAAAGTAATTAATACACTGCATTTTACAGTAGTGGATTTGTTTTGGAGTCAATTTCTAATGTATTTTCTGCTACTACCATGACATATACAAACTTTTTGGCTGGGAAATCTAATTAATATTCTGTTTGGGATTTCAGAGATCATTGGCCTTTAGGACCTTCTGGAACTGAATGAGGCCATTTCTTACTAAGCTTCGAATAGAGATCTTTTGAAGCTTATTCTATCACATTCTGTCATCTGGAGTTCAGTGAACTAAAGCAGTACCTTACAGTTCCTTCCACATTTTGGGCATAGTAGGAACTGGCAACCTTTTTCGTCATTTAGCAGCTATGAGGTGTTCAGTATTACTGAGCACATGGAGGCAAAAAAAAAGTGAACAGACTGTAGTTGAAAGGCCTGCAAATTCAGCAAAGTGGTTGGAGTACTTTGAGAATAACACATAGGATGGTCTCTAAATTCTTGCCTTATGGCATTTTGGTATAGTTTAGTTTCAACTAATTGGAGCAAGCTGTCAATTTACATCTCAAAATATAACATGAAGTTTAATTTAACAAGGTTTCATACTTCTGCAGTGTTCTATACCAGGGTAAAAAGTTATGGAAATTAATCTGATACTTCTGCAGAGCAGCTTACTTTTTTTTTTTTTAATGCAACCTATTTGTTGGTGAGAATGCTCCTGAAATGAAGACATTCTTAGTTAGTTTATATGCCCCCTGTAGAAGATGGCTCTTTTCTTTCATAATTTACTCTCTCCTCTGAAAAACTGAGAAACATGTATTTTTTTCTATCTCGAACAGATAGATGTTTCTTCCTTGCTTACTTTCAATAAAAAAAAGTGTTTTGCAAAAGTTAATCTTCATTTCTTAGGACTGGGGAGCAATTGCATCAAGGAGTGAGGAGGCAACCCATTTTAGATAATTTTTTACTTTGTTCAGGGTCACTCAGCTGGTAGAAACATTGCAGGAAAATTGAGTCATAAAACTGCATTCAGTCAATAATGAACAAATTGCCTTTGTAGATTGCACATATGCTTTTCTTGTTGTAAGCTGTCTCCTGTCTCCTGCAAAGCAAAGCTGAAGACAGTGGGGCAGTTCATTTGTTTTTTTAAAGGAAAAAGGTCTTAAATAGCCTAAAGCCTACATCTCTCATGTATTATATGTATAAAAAACCCCCTAACATCGAACATTGTTGCATCATTTTTATTTTGTTTTTAAATTATACTCATTTTGAAAGTGATTGTAACAAGACAGAAACCTAATCAGAAAACTTATCTTTTTTTGAATTAGAAGAGTGGCCATGTTTTGAAAGAACAGCTTTTTTTCAAAGGTATAACTTGCGCTTACAGGATAAAAGTGCATGTACAATTTTAGTAAGTTACAGATAATGTAATCTTGTACTTCAAACTAGCTACTTAGGAATTTAAATAGAACAGTGAGGAATAATATTCACATTTGTTTCTACTAATTCAGTCTGCAGAAGTAGTTTGAATACGAAATGAAACATAGGAGACTATATGCTCGGGAATCTGTAAATAGGATGGAAGTGCACAGTGAGAAAATGAGTCTTGTAAAAAAATACACTGGTCTGAGATTTAGAGAAACTCAGAAGTACTTAGGTCTGCCTCTGATGCCCTATGAAGCCATAGGTCAGTCACTTAAATCTGCTGTTTGTCAAATCCATGAAATTATTTCCTTTCAGTTTCTTTACCTTTTAATGTTTCTCAGATGTAGCTCATGCTTTAATGTAACTGGTCATTCATTTCCACTGTCATTAAATAAAGCACAATCTCTTCATACACCATGGGGCACATTATTCTAATTTCTTGATATTTAACTCTTTTCAGGTATAGCCTTTGAAAGAGAACAGCAGAGTGATATCCACATTATTGTTTAAAACTAGGCTGAAAAAAGTGTTTTAATTAAAGCTTTGAGATGGCTTTTGGAGTAGATTATGTGGACATTTTCATACGAGATTTCAATATCTTTTCTTGTTCAAACATAGGAAGACAGATTCATCAAGAAGCCTGTTTTAATAAAGCTTTTAAGTGACTTTGGAAAGGGGACATGGGGAGCGAATAAGTCTTAACAAATAGAAAAGGATAACCTGTGCACCAACCAGGAAGGTTTAATGCCAAGTCTGTGTGACATTAAGTGAAGCTGAAACTTCTGATTTATGCTACAGGCAAATAAGCACTGTAAGTTTTATGGTGTGGAAACTATTCATGAGATAGCTAAGGAAGCAAGATACTTTGCAAGTTTTTCTCCTTTCACCAAGCTTTCTCAAAAAAAAAGTTTGTATTGTAGTATTTTTGCAGAAGTATTTTCTTTTTGCATCTTATATCTGTTCCATTTTGGTGTTTTTTAAATTTTTTGCTTAATATTGGACCATAGTCCTAAAAAAAGGGAACTGTTTGCTGTCTTTTTTGAACATCACTTACTTTTAGGTTTAGGTGTGTAAAATTTATAGCTGTCTTAAAACAATGAAAAAGAGCCACATATATGGTATACTGAAAGAGCTGAATAACTGTAATGCTTTAGCAACATTGGTTAATACCAATCTGTATGGGAAAATGATTTGCATTGCTATTAAATGGGTGTAGTTAATATAGAAATTGATTGCACTGATGCATAATCTTGACAGATTTTTGTGGTCTTTCACTTAATATGCAAGAGCAATGTGAAAGAAATAAAAGTGAGCTTTGAGTTATATACTTGTGGCATTTATACCGCATATGTCATATTTTAAATATTAGCAGTCAATATTTAGTGTGGTTGTGTAGCATGTGTACTGTAGATATTTACTACTTTATGATTTTTTTATAATTATAAATAAAAATGCAGTATATGCTTTTTTATCATATGGGCATATAGTGCCAAGGCGCAACAAGAGCTAGGGGCTCCTGGGGATTCAGGGGTCTGTTGGGGCAGGGCCTGGCACCAGACTCCATCCCACCTCCAGCCAGGAGTGGGACAGGCAGCAGGGCAACTGCAGCCCCGAGCATTGGGCTCCTCCTGGGGTCTCAGAGTTACTGAGGCTGGGCTGGGACACGAGCCCACAGGGGGGCCCAGCTCCGTGGGGCCAGGGCAGGTCAGGGCTGTGGCATCACTGGGGTGAGGTCCTGGGCTGCAGGTGGGAGGGGGGAGCCCCAGGAAGGGTCAGGGACTGTCAAGGCTGGGCGTGACCCAGGAGCCCTGATTTACTGAGATCCCTCCCAAGGGAAAGAGAAAACTACATATGCTACCATTTTAACTTGTAACAAAAATTTAATTTAACACATACTCTATCATTCTGAGAAATAAAGCTTAATTGTATTTTTCCAGGGTGGAGTTACACAGTACTGTGGTCTGGTGGGTTTATGAAATAAGATTCCAGTGCTTGCATGAGGCTATGAAAGATTATACATATACTGTGAACTGTGAAAAAGTTTTTTTTTTGCATATGTTAATTGTTTATGCTTTTTGATTTTTCTTTTATTGATTTATTATTTGAAATGCGTAATTCAGAAGGAATTTCCCAATCCAGTTTTAACACTGACAGTTACATTCAAAAACTCTGATCTTGGAGGTTGTAGAAAGTGGTAAGGTCTTCTGTTCGGCCCATTTGTCTTCAGCAGTATTCAAACACCTGCTAGGGCAGAGTTCTTTTGAAGAAGCAGGGGGCCTTGGAGATCTCAGACAAGTAACATCCATTGAAGTTTAGGAAAACTTGAATTCTGTCCCACAGAGATTTAGCAGTCATTTGGCTGTCTTTTTAAACTCTGCTAGCAGGAACGTGATGAGCCTAATTATATATGTCAGAATGACAAAACAGTATAAATCAGTATGTTTTGTTATCAATACCTAATTAGGTTACAGCTGAGGTTTGTTAGGGAAGACAGTTGTCATTGAGATTTTACAACAAAATTACTTCTCAACTAAAATTTCTTGAAATTCCCTCTTATGGGAAATAAATTAGTCATTAATATACTCTTGAACTTTATCACAGATGATCTTACCTAGTGGTTTAGAGCTTAATGATCTGGATGCGTTCTTTCATTATCACAGAGATACTTCATGTAATTGACTGAAGAGGTACAGTCAATTATAAACCATCTATGATTTTTACAGTCGTTCTTGCATCAGGGCTTTAGTGGTTGTCTAATGTGCAGAAAAAAAGGGCACCTCATTTCATAACAAAAACCAAAATCCTTATGAGGCTATTATCTCTACATAGTGTTTGATGTGTACTTCAATCTTTTAGAATGACTGCCCTTCCTTTCAAAGCCTTTTAGATTGGTGGGATACTGTCCTAATGTGAAAGCCATAATTATAGAAGTGTCCCTTTTGGAAATGAATAAAAAATTCCACTTTGAGTTCAGTGATTACATTTGTGAAGACTGTCTAGATAATTTAAAGTTGCAAAGGTACAGGTTGCTATAAAGTAGCAGTCTCATGCATTTTAATATTGTGTAATTCTGAACAATTTCTAGGAGGTTGTTAAATTCTGTGATACTGTTAAAGATGCTTTTAATACAGTAGATTGTTCATAGCCCATTCATTGCCACCTTCCAAATATAAATGGGAAAACAGGTATAGGTTAAATCACTTGAGAGGCTGGGTGATTAACCTAGTTAGCAGGCTCGCACAGTCATTGCTGCTCCACATAGCAGCAGTCAGATGGGCATACATCAGTATGGTGACTTGGTGTCCTAGTGGGACAGATTGCCCTTTTTCTTTGGGGCATCTGGAGCATGCCTATTACTTTCCCTGACTTAAAAAAAAATGGCTCAGATCCTTAAAAGTATCTTTTGTCTAACTGCCTTTGATTCCTCAAAGACATTAAGCTTCATTGTTATTATTAAGCATAACCCAAGTTGTTATCTAAACTTCCAGTTTTCCTCTGTGAACCTTGTGCCTCAAATTTCCCTTCACTGGCTTTAGGTAAATGCTTCTCACTGTGCCAGTAATTAGCTCAGAATGCCCAGCAGCTGCAATCTCTGCAGCCAGCAGCCTGCACTACTGCAAGTTCTTGGTAAAGGAACCTTGATTTTCATCTAGTCATCATCTGTTTTGTGAGAAATTAAAAACCTCTAATTTTGCTTCATTGCTTTAATGCTGAAAAATACAAACCTGATATAAAATGTAGGTTTCTAGAGTACCAGATGTTATTTTTTATTGCCTACAGGCTGGCCAACCAAGTATAATTGGCTGAGAATGTATTTATTTTTTGGCTTCTCAGGCTGCTCAAAACTGATGCTGAATTGTGTATGAGAGGTCATAGAAAGAGCACAGTATATTATGCTGTTCATCTCCTCTAGGCAGAGCTATGCAAATATCTGTAACTTTGCACTCTGTCATCTTTCTTCTGAGTAGATTTATTTCAAAAGAAAGCTGATCTTTTCTGTTCTTTAATAATTGCTTGTAGTTTAGGTCACTTATCCTATGACCGCTCTCACTAAGGGAACACAGTTTCCTGTGAAGTAAGTCTAATTACGGGGATTGGTTTCATCTGAATTTGTTTTCCTGATTTTTTTGGCTTGTAATAGTATTCACATGATACAGAAGCAACTAAAAAAAAAACACCAAAGCAACCAGAAAGCTTAATCTACCTCATCACTAATGAAAAAGTCTTCAGAAAGTCTCCCTTCTTCCTAGAGGGAGAAGTCTGTATCAGGAACATGTAAGTAAATCTATCATATATATGTGTATAGTTGTCACAGAAACACTCTAACCAGCCTGTTACCATTACAGAGCTCTAGTGAAAGAATGTTTTTCTAAAAAGCTTTTGAAGTATAGACTTAGGCTTACAGTAACTGTGAGTTGAGTGTTGTGTACAGAACAGATAATCTAATTTATGAAACACATGACTAGCTTCTTAAAAGCTGGATATGATCACCAGAGTCAACCAGAAAACAGGACAACAAAATCTTAAAATTTCTTCTCTAGTAAATCTTTTTCTCCTAGGCTAGGATAAGGAACTGAAGTCACTGAGTCAGATGTAGTAGCATGGTGATGCAAAATGTGTCAAAAAATGTTTTGAGATTTTTTTTGAATATTTTTATTCCAAAATTTCTAGTCTGTTAATAAGCTCTCAGTTTCAAAACTATTGAAATTATCTGTATTTTAGGTGCTAAAAGGATATTTTAAAAGTAAAAAAATAATTTATTGGATAAATTGAGATTAACAGTAGTCTGAAAAAAAAACAGATACAAGGGTAACATTTCTTCTTTCTAATGGGCTCATTAGTTTCCTAGCAAGATGTGTAAGTTGATGTAAGGCAAATTTAGACATGAGGTAAGATTCTTTGATTATATTCAGTGATGATAATCTACCACTAGTGAGATACTAAGAAAATTTGTCAAGGAATTTGGTAGATTTTTTTTTTTATTAATTAAGCTGCTCCTTGTTAAAAATGAAGACTTCAGCCTTTTTCAGTGGCTTCTCAGTAAAAGTTTACATTGCAGCTAAAAGCGTGTTGCTTCAAAATATCAGGAAGGTAGGAGGAAGATGCACTAATTCAAAGTTATGTCAAATGAAGTTGTAAACTGGACATATAGGTAAGAAAGCCTTAATGATGACAGTTTACTTAACAATGAAAGGATGGAAAATAATACCATGCATTCTCAGGTACTGAAAATAAAACTTAAAGACTACAAGTGAAAAGGAGGGACCATTTGAAGTAACAAATTAAGTGATGGTGCAGCGGACAGTGAAATATGTAATAGAGTATTAAACATTATTTTTTTCCTTTAGAAACTCTAAATCTAGGAGGGATCCTGTAGTATGGTAGTGCTGATAACACTGGAAAAAGTAAACAAGAAGTGTGTTAACTATAAAATTTAGAATGCCTGTGAACACTGTGTGGTCATGAAAAGGAAAATTATTTTTGTGTGTAATTAGTCTTCATGTGAATAAAAACAATTTATTCAGTCTTGAAAGTAGTAGAAAAAACTGCTATAATACCAATATTCTGGTAAAAAAGAATTTCATAGAAAATCATGTGTAATAATAAAATTCAGTTAGTATCTTAGCAACTATGTGAGTGAAAATCAGGATAGGCGTGCAACTGTTTCTTTGTTTATGATGATACACTGTGGGTAAGAAAATAAATCTGAACTTCTTTCCAAAAGGTTGTGTTACATTTCCTCATCTGCTTAAAATCATAAAAATGCAAACTCTAAAGTTCTGAGTAAAAATGTTGTGGGTTTTTCTAAAGGGCTCGGTAAGGCTTCTGTAAAAAGAGAGATTTTTACAAAAGTATGGTCTGTCAGTAATAATTCTTGGAACAAAATCAAGCATTCGGTTGGCACGCTGTGAAGCGGAAGAGCTGTGACAAAGGCCCACAGGGGAAGGACAGTAAAAGTATCAGGCATACTGAAAGGAAGTCACGCTGATACTTAAAGGCACAACTTACAGCATTACAAAACAAAAACAATAAAAAACCCCTAATGAGCAAAATGGTTCCTTTGTGGATCAGTGGTTCTTTCTGCTGTTGCTTTGTGACCAGTTTGGTTTCAGGGCCCTGAATTTATTAATGTGTTATAATGGTAATCTGCATGCAAGTTTCCCTATTCTGCTCCTTTTGTTTCTCTATTTTAAATTATGTGTCAGTATTAATAAAATAAAGCTTTTCTCTCAAGAGCAGAGTTTTTACACAGTGTGGGGACAGGGAAGCACTAGAATATGCCTCACACACAAGCCCTGCTCCTGCCATCCCATTGTAGTTCATGTACGCTTAAAGCAAATCCCGTGGGCCCGAGTATAAATAGAAACAGCAGCTTCACAAAGTGTTCATCCTTGCGTTGTTTGTTTGTGGAATGAGAATGTGACCTATTGCAGAGACACAAAATTGCCTAATATAAAAGGAAAGATTGTGGCAATTAAGTAATTTTTGATAGTTTGGTTATTTTATTGCTTTTATATTATTATCTTGGGTCTCTTGAAAAGTAAAAATGTTTCTGATTTGATACATTTTACTCATTTTAAAACTGAGTACAGAAGTAGCTGACAATGAAGAAGTGAGCAGGAGTATTTTTGACATTACTGGTTTGTATCTCAACCTCATTGGGCACTTTTCTTCCTCAGTTTGTTGATTTAGTGTTTTAAGCCCATATCAACAGCTGTGTGACACACTTATCTGCAGGTTCCATTACATGATACATTTCTAAATGTTCTTTTTTTTCTTAATAAAACTGCTTCTGGCACATGATATAAGATATGCTCCAGTGCAGATGAAAATGTTGATATGTTTTGCTTTCAAAGTTCTTTTGCATAAGAAAAGTCGTATTGGAAAATGTCATGAAGGACTAATTACTAGTGTAAATTACAACATGGCTGGTGATGGAGTAAAGAACCAATGTTAGAACTGAGTTGGAATAAAACCACAAGTGCTC
>VZTE01005075.1:359164-462091 GCA_013397775.1 Eulacestoma nigropectus | reverse complement strand
TTTTTTTTTTTAAGTTCTAAAAAACAGACTTCTTGCATCTGACAAACAGTTGTTTTGCATGTTCCGGAAAGGTGAAAGAAGTACAGGGCTGGCTAGCTACACCTGAGTGAGTTTGATGTCTCAGAGACATCAAACAGATGACAATGGCAAAGTGGCTGCCAGAGGCAGCAAACAGTTGGCAAGGGGAAAGCAAGGCACACAGCTGTGGGCAGGCAGAGGCTTGGTGGGCTGGCTCTTACAGACTGTGACCTTGATTCAGGGAGGAAGTTGACCAAGTTACTGGTTCAGAGAGAGCCTCTTATCAGGTAGTTTTCATTGTCAGCAGCATGTTTTTGCCCTACTTGCAGGTAAAGGAGATTCAAAGCGGGATTCTGCAGCACCTGAAGTTAATTTTTCTTGAAGAAGTCACGTCAAAGTAGCAGGAGGAATAATAGAGAGTGGTAGAAAAATGGTTATAGCTGCTCTAACCTCAGTAGTAGAGTAAAATTCCCTGCTGACTCCTATGGCACTGGTTACTGAAGTCTGCATAATACATCAGGAGTGCTGTTGCTGGGAGTTTCTTGTGATCTACTGCATGGTGAAGTGGTGATGGTGTCCTGTTGCAGCATTGTCACACTTTTGCCTCAACAGTGAATAACGCAGACTTTTTCCTCAGTACTTTCCTGCATTAATGCTCTCTGCTTCATCTCTAATTTGCTTTCTTGTGGCAGTGCTGATGTTTTCATTAGCTCAGATTAATTTAACAGTGCTCCATGCTGATCTAACTATAGTTACTCTAATTTTTTAATAAAAGCTCTTAGGCATGATTTTCAGGTATAAATTCACAACACTGTGTTTTAAGTGTGAATATTTTTTATTCTGACCTTACTAACTGTAAAGCCAAGAGGAATCTTTATCTGTGTTCTGTCAAGCTTTTATAAGTGACCTTCTAACTTATAGAAAGCACTTCCACAGGGAAGGCAAATTACCTGTAACTAAATTTCAACTCTCTTTTTGCATGATTTATTGATCATATCAATGTCTTCCTATGGTTTATGTTAAATTTGTGATTCAAAATCTTGATGAAGTGTTGTTTCTGTTCAGAATCACTAGTCAGAATAGTTTCCATGAGGCTATCTCACTCCATTGTGTTGGTCTAAAACATGTCTAGTTCTGACAGCATGCTATTTACTGGTGGCAGTAAATTCAGAATTATATTACTTTCTTCTACACACAAGAAGAACTTCATTAGAAAAAAGAAAAGTGGTATCAGGATGGACCTATCTGTTTCTTTTCCTGTTCTGTTATAGAACTTTTGTTAGCCTTGCCTCTAATAATAACAACACTCCAGATACTTGTACACTCTTGAATTTGTATTACTTTCAAAGCCTGTTAGTCTCTCTTTTAATTTTTAGTTTCTTCAAAAAGGACATATTCATTTCTTTAATTCTTGTAAGTCTGGACATAATATACTTACTACAAGGGTTGTGCCTTGTTTTAGTCAAGCAGTGACAGCTGTCTGCTACCAATAACCTGTAGAAATATAGGTTGGTTTTTTTCTAGCATGACCTCTTTTTACTATTTCAAAGAGATGTTTAATATCAGATGAAGAAGTTAAAGCCTTTTAGTTACATGTATATGCTAACATAAAATTTCTGGAAAGAATGAAGTACTGGGGGTTTTGCATACTGATGCATAGTTTCAAGTGCTTTTTTAGAAAAAAACCATTTGCTCTATACTCAGTATCTAGTTTGCTGGAAATAATTCAGTGAGCACTCAAATGTCTTTGTGGAACTGATGCAGATTCTACAGTTTTGTGCTGTATTCTCTTTAAATATATGCCATGCCTTCTGAAGTTGTTAATTGTATTCTGTATCATCATTAAGTTATACAATACCATTAATTAACTTTATGTTGATGAGAGCTTTACATGAAGTAACTGCTTTGTATGATGTTACAGTAAATGCAGAGTACAAATGGAAGGGAGAGAAATTCTATGTTTTAAGCTGCTATTTGAGATCACTATAGATTACTGTTTGAACTTATTCTTAAAAGAATCTAATATTCATAAATCAAATAATAAAAGAAATATGATTAATCTGATCTGCAGACCAAGAACTCTAAACTTTAATTCTGGTCATCTTGTTACATTTTATTTTATCTGTTTGTTGTAGAAATTTGTATTCAGTTGAATGTACCACAAGAACAACTTTTTGTAGATGTTTCATGAAAAATGTTTTTCTTACTGATAAGGCTATAGCTATAAAAAACTTTAAGTGATGAAGTTAGGATGGTATTTCTACTAAAACAGTAAATCAGTGTTGTTTTTCCTTCAGTTCATAATGGAAATGTTGTGGGATGCTGTGAGAGACTGAAATGTTAATGGTTAATGACTCAAGCAATCGTCCATCTGCAAAATCAGCGGGTGCTTTGCTGAGGCCAGGTTTGCACCCCCAGCTGAAGGGGAGGAGGAGACTTCTTTGTGTGTGGTGGTGAAACCATAAGAGAGAGAAGGTGTGCACCCACCACCGGAGAATGAGCACAACAAACCAGCCTTTCTCAGAATCACAGAATCACAGAATATGCTGAGTTGGAAGGGACCCCCAAAGATCATCAAGTCCAGCTCCTGGCCCTGCACAGGACCATCCCCAGGAATCACACCATGTGCCTGAGAGCATTGTCCAAGTGTTTCTTGAACTCTGTCAGGCTTGGTGCTGTGACCACTTCCCTGGGGAGCCTGCTCCAGTGCCCAGCCAGCCTCTGGGTGAAGAACCTTTTTCTTTGTTTAGCTGGGTTTTGAGACATCTAGGGAAGAGGCTTAAAAGAAACACATCCTGTGAGGAGGGATAATGCTTTCTATCTGGCCAATGTCCTCCCTTACACAACTGGCTCATGCGTAAAACTCTCCTCTGGTGGAGGTATCAGGACATTTACGTGTAAGCCTGAAGGTTTTCATTGCATCTGATGAGACATAACTGGCTCAACTACGGTGGCATTAGAAACAGCAGCTATGTCTTAGAAAGGATCATAAACCCTTGAAGCCCCCCAAAGTGCCCCAGGGCCTCTCATTTCTGGGGCCTTCCACCAGAGGCCTGTTCATGATCCACAGTGTTGCCACAGACTGTGTTAAATTCCCCCCCAGGGGAGGTACCTGAACCTGAATGTATAGTAAGCCGTTGAATTCTTTGTTTTGTGGGCTTCCCCTATCCCTGACAGATCAAGACTGTGACCATCACTTCAATCAACAGACGTTTTAAGTGCAACAATCAAGTCTCATCCCTGGATCCACGGGTGGTGTTTTCTTTCCTCTCTGCTACCTACTCCTTTTCTTTTCTATTTTCTTCTTTTTTATCCTCTCTCCTCTTTCTTTCTTTGAAAGAATGAATTTTATTAAATGAATTTTATTTTTTCCCCTGTATCTTAATGCACAGATTAGGTGCATTTGCACAACTGTGGAAAGTTTCGGATTTCCATGATCGGGGCATGCAAATTGTCTATTTCAGTGACAAACTCCTTCATTCTTTCCCTGTTGTGTATTACATTAAAGCAATGGGATGTCTAGTTTGTCTGAACTATTCTTGTTTTAGTGACGTACTATCCACAAAATTACTAACGGGAAGAAAGTGAACTGTTTTGTCTCCAGCTGTCTGCCTTTCTTACTTTATAAAAAGAAATGACAAAAACCCCACATTGGACTTAAAGGTATGGTAATTTGTTCCTCAGATCCTGCAAGGTAGCTTTTCTAGCGTAGCAAGTTCTTTATATATCAGTGATCTGACCCGAGGGTCTTTACTCATCAGGATCATCTTGTTTTCTGTTGTTTGTTCTTTAACTACGGGAGGATTTTTTCAAGGACCTTGTATATTTATATATGTTACCTGAATGCACAGCGATATCTTAAATTATGTCCCTGATCAGAATTACTGTAGTCACAGCTGTTTAGATATGAACATATTTAATTACAGTCTGGTTTTGTCTGTCTTTTTCACTTGGATCAGGAAATGTACACTGTGTTCTTCCTCAAATATAGTAGTATTTTAGTCATCTGCTCATTCCTACTTGCACAACAGACTTATTTCCATAGGAGAATCTTTGGCTGCAGGAAAGAAAAACGGTCAGCAGACTGTGCTGTGTTTGCCATGGCTGTCAACATAAAATCAAAACCTCAGTTTAATAAAAGCAAATCAGAGTGGCCATTGTTACTTTCGTCTGATACTTTGTTACTAGTCTGATACTTTTGGTCTGAATGTAAAAGACCTAAAAATTTTTGTTATGAGAAATTTATAATGCATCCTCAACAACCTAAAAAAAGTGTTTTAAGTTACTAAACCCACTGGATAAAGATAGAATATTGAATCATAAAGTTATAGAATAATTTAGGTTGGAAAGGACTGTTTAGGTCATGGAGCCCAGCTGCTAACCCAGCACTGCCAACTCCACCACTAAACCATGTCCCTAAATCCACATCTCCATGACTTTTAAATACCTCCAGGGATGGTGACTTGACCACTTCTCTGGACAGCCTGTTCCAGTGCTTGACAGCCCTTTTGGTGAAGAATTGTTTTTAATATCCAACCTAAACCTCCCAATGGCATAAGTTGAGGCCATCTCCTTTTGTTCTGTCGGTGGTTACTTGGGAGAAGAGGCTGACCCCCACCTGGCTGCAGCCTCCTTTCTGAGAGTTGTAGAGAGTGATGGGGTCTCCCCTGAGCCTCCTTTTCTCCAGGCTAAACACTCCCATCTCCCTCAGCTGCTCCTCACAGGGCTTGTGTTCCACACCCTTTACCAGCTCCATTGCCCTTCTCTGGACACATTCCAGCACCTCGGTGTCTTTGTTGTGAAGGGCCCAGAACCGGATGCAGGATTTGAGGTGCAGCTCCACCAGTTTATCTTATTAAAGATGAAGTGAGTGGCAGTATATGTTGTTAAGATTGCCTGATAGTTTTGACTGCCTAAAGCATACTAGTTTTGGTAAGTTTTTAGGCACTGGAGTGCAGCTTAATTTTTTTTCTCTAACACTGAAATAGTTCTGATTATCATTGTAGTTGGCATGACATATAGAGTGCTCTATTTCCCTTCTTCCTGCACATTTAAATATAGCTTGGTTTTCACTGTAGTTTAGAAGCACTCAGTCTATCTGCCAACAGTGAAACATAGATTATCATGGCCAGAACCTGTCTAAACAGATGACACAGAAGTTCAGTTTTGTTTGTTGAAGCAACTGGGGTTTTTACATAAGAGAAGAATTCCAGCTTCCTTGCAACACTGAAATGACACAAATTACAGCATGGTTCTTTTGTTATCTTCTGAAATTAATACATTTTGACATAATATTTGCATAGATTCTAAAGTCCTATATAGCAAAAATACTAAATATTTAATCATATTCAAGTTATGCTATGCTGGCTGGAAGCAAAAAGCTACATGGGAGATGCTCTGCAATATGCAAGTTCACAGTACTCAGTGCTGAGCAGTTTCTGACAGGTGCATGAGTTTCCTCACTTCCTACCATGTTCTTTAACTCATTCCGACTGTATCACAGATTATCTTCATGCTTTTGCTCTGTTTAGCATTTCTTCCTATCGCTAACAGGTTTTTATCTTGAAGGTGCAATGACCCTTGAAATCTAATTTTCTGTGTAAAAATTTTAAAGAGTGATGTACGCTGACACGCAGAAAAGCAGATCATGGAGGTCTCAGAGACTAAGGATACCTGTTATCTTACTTAACAAGTCCTGTAAAAGGGATACAGATTATAACTGCCAGTGTATTCCATAGATATCATACCTCCCCCCACCAGTATTTGCATGCCAGCCACGCCCAGTTTGGTGACTTAGTAGAGAAGGTTATGCGTGTGGAAGTCAAAACAAAGTTAACTACAACCAGCAACTATGATGTAGGTCTATTTACATCAGAGCTACCAAACAATAAAGATAAATTATTGTGAGTGTATTTCTTCAATCTGAAAGAAGACAATGTGTTTTAACCATAGAAACAGTATTAGTATGGTGCTAATAGAACCAGACAGACCTTAGAAATTCAGTCTTATGGAGGCAGGAGGTCCTGGTGGGGATCAGAAAAGGCAGTCTAGTACGATGCCTCCCACTCTTCACTGTTCAGATTTGATTTCATTTAATTAAGAACTTTTTCATGCTTCATTGTTATACTCCCTCCTGGTGAATTAGTAACAGATTTGGACTGTGAGAAGCTTAGTCCATGTTTCTAAGCTATTGAGAGAAGCTCTGACCCAGTAGCCCATTCCAGTATAGTCACACTAACTCTGAACTAATGTGTGGATCCCTTCAGTCTTAAGAGTGTAGATGAACAGTGAAAGTGCAGAATGACCAGTGGAGCTTTCTGGCTACTGTAAGATAAAAACAGTGCAAACTGAACTGCAGATGAAGTAATTAATGCATCTATGTCATACAGTGGCTTTGCATTCTTCTCCCCTTACCCCTCCCTGACTATAAATTGTGCTGACAGACTCAGACATCCAAGTCACTTATATGTTTCCTGGCTCACAGGTAGGAATTCAGTTTGATCCAGTGTTCTGCCTTCTAAATGGGATGTGAGGGATGATCATATATATATATGTGCCACTCCCCTGCCTTGGGCTGACTTTGATGCTGCCAATGTGAATTTTAAAAGAAATAACTGTCCCCCTCTGCAGTCACAAACTACAGTTGTGCAAAAATTCCCGATCTACATCTTATTCTTCAAGGAGTGTGTTTAATTAAGAAATGGAAACTGCATTGATTCTTTTTCTCCTATCAATGCTAGGATCCATGCTTTTATCAGATGGGACTTCCTCTCCTTTTTTTTCCCTCTCTTCCCTATTTGAATTGTTCTGTATCTTATGTTAGAAAGAGATAATGTTTATAGTATAAAACAGGATTCCATAAAGCAATGGCAAATAAGCCTGAACCTTTGTGTATATGGTAGAGGTTTAGTAGACAATGGGAGACACTTAAGACTTTCTCCTAGTTATGAAAAGTTTGATGTTTTGGGGTTTGTTTTCATTTGCTTTTTTCATAGAAATTAAACTTACCTTCTGCCTTCGTTCTATAATTCTAAATCATACTTGTCAATTAAAATTTTCTGGATCAACTAACTCAGCTTTAAATACTTCAGAGTTCATCTGTTACCCTTCTTTCTCATCTTTTCCAGTGGGTGAATGACAACATGTTGGGATAAGAGCTTTGAGTAACTCTTTTTTATTCTTCAAGTTGATTTCTGTCCAGTAGGTCTGTTCTAACATTTATCCCCTAATCACGATTGGTTCCGTGACCGGGGCTAGCTGCCCCCAGACCCCCTTTGTCAGGGCTAGGCAGTCGACCCAGGATTCAGCCTGCAGCCACGAGTTCCGCCCCTTCGGTTCCGCAGCCGCCGCTGCTGGGGCTTCGCGCAAGCGGGCAGCTGCACGCGCTCCTCAGGGCAGAGGAGGAGGTGGTGAAAGCCCAAAGTCCCCAGAGACAAAGAACGAACGAGGAGGGATATCCTTCCTTGGACCACAGCAGGTTTTATTAGCCGGATCCGGGCGGAAGCGATAACTCCCGGAGAGGACCCGCGCCGAGGGTTTTAAGGTGAGGAAAACCGGGTGGAGGTTAGGGCGAGAATCAATAGGAAAGGGGGAACTGGGAGGAACCAGGGTACAATCAACCAACGGGGTGATAACAAGGGGGAGACCGTCAGCATGCACCTATGGGGTGCCGAGCGGCTTGGAGGGTTCTGGAAGAAGAGGCATGGCTAGCTTTGGGGGGGCGCGCGGCTTAAACTCGGGAACTGCCCAGAGATCCACCCTCCGATTCTGATTCGTCAATCCAGGGGAGAGCCCTGTCCGGATTGACAAGAGGGGGTCTCTGGGGCGACCAGGAGGATGCCCTGTAAGAGCACACCCCAACACATGATGGTTGGGAATTAAGATGTAGGTTGGGAATTGGGAAGGGTGTATGTCCTTCGGTTCTTCTGTGCCCCATTTAAGAATTCTCATTAGGAATCTACTCTTCATTTGAAATTAGCTTAAGAAGGTTTCAATTCCTGATTTGAAATTAACTTGCTTAATTTACATAGTTTTTCTTTAGTTGTAGTTTTCTGGAAACAGCATTAAAACATTATTTCTTGTTGTATAGAGTTAACAATTTTTATATAATTGTGTTAGATATTTCTTCTGTGATAGGAAATAAACATGAGTTTGGCAACTGCTTCATTTAGGACAGAGAATCTGAGTAGCACTCTACTGCTACAAAAGCTACTTAAATCTTTCTTCTCCATTTCTATTTGTGATGTGATTTCAAAAAAATTCCCTTAGGCCCCTCTCATCCCACTAGGAACAGGAAGGCACTAAAGCAAAGGCAAACCATGTCAAATGCCACACAAAATGGAAACGTATCAGTAGATAGTGCTAGTTCTGTCAGTTCATTTTTGTGGTGTGAGGAGTTTATGTGACAGTGTTCATTACTGATGAATGCTGAAATATAGAAAATTTGAGTTTGGGCAGGGGAAGAAGAAGAGGGAGGCTCAGACTATATCTGGCCTTGCTCATCAATACTGTGTGTAAATCTAACCAATTTTCTTCCTTGGAAAATGTTTCACAATGCCACTTTTTAAAAACATGTCTATATGAGGTAAATTATTATTTCTTGGGTTTTAATTGACATTTCCTGGTAAATCAGTTTTGCAGATAAATCAACCTTAGTCAGGGATATGTAAATTTATCACGTTCTAAGAATGTATTGATGTTACTGTCAGTTTTGCCTGGCCATATGTTTGGACTTGCACAGACTGATGTAATTCTTTTCTTCTTAATGTGTTAGATATAAAAGTTTTAATGTGGAATAGACTACAGACTAGGCAGGCAAAATCCTGAGAATTTCTTTTAAGACCATCTTAAATACAAAAGGATTGTTGAAGTCAGTCTCAGCCCTTGTAAGCAACTTGTCAGGGGGAAGCATTTGGAATGGCTGCACCATTCTGATGTCCTACATGTGCCCACCTAACTTAAAAAGAGAGAAAAAATAAAAAGCAGCAAGCAGCCTGTTACTGAGAGACTGTTCAGGAAGATTTCAATTCTTAAGATATTGCTGATGTTAGTCTGATCCCTAGTCACAGCTGCAACACTGAAACATGACTCTAGAATTTTTCTAAGCCTGTGCTGATTTTGTTCACCAGTAGCAGACCTAGAAGTGGTTTTATATATTCATCCTTTCTGTGATGAGCCTTTCAGCACTGTAAATTGTTTCATTTTATGGGAGAAGAGAATGGCAGTTTTGTCAGTTGTTGGTTCCACTATGGTTTGAGTATTTTGTGTGTATTGGTGTAGAACTCCCAATGATAAATGAAATTACTATGATACAGTAATTCTTTCGTACTTAAAGTAGATCATAACATTTGAAGGTGAGTTTTATTCACTTCAGTATAACATTGTCTTTATTTCCTAATCCTGCATCTGTTTCACTACAAAAAGGCCTCTAGAAAACCATAGCATCTATAAAAGCGATGATTTTTCTTTTCTGTAGAACTTGGTAGTTGATTTTTGAAGACTGAGGTTTTTGAACTCCAAAATTTTGAGAATACCTGTGTTTGATTCCTAGAAATTAATTTTTTTTCATAAAATTAAGGACTGATTAGAGTAAAAAGATTCACTTTGTACTTGATATCAAAAAGTGTGGAATGGTTGAGGATAAAGGGACCTCTGATGACAATGTAGTCCAGTCGCTCTGGGTTACTCAGGGCCATGTCCAGTTGAGTTTTGAATATCATCAGAGTCGGACATTTTAACTGCTCTCAACAAATTGTTCCAGTGTTTGATCACCATTTCAATAAAAAAGATTTTTTTTTTCCCTTTTGCGTAATCAGAATTTTTTGTATTCCACCTTGTGCCCCTGGTCCATTGACTCTGCACTGCTGAGAGCAGTCTGGTTCCGTCTCCTTTTCACACTCTCCTTCAGTACTTATACACATTTGTAAGAGCCCCCCCAGAGCTTTCTCTTCTCAAGTCTAAACAATCACTTTGAACTCTAAACAACTGAGATGGTACTGTTCATGTGTGTACCTTAGAATTTGCTGGTAAGTAACAATTTCAGTGAAGACATGATGTTTTCACCTATTTGGTGGCTTTCTATTTGGCATTGTGCCTGTACCTTGTGGCTGATGTTTGCACAGCTGTTGGGGTTTGCTCACAAAGAGACTTGCAGTAGGGAATCCAGCTCATAATAAGACATACAGCAAAATTACAAATTTTTAATCAAAAATATAAAAAGAAAATATTTTTAAAGTATTTTAAAACTCATCCTTAGTAATGGTAGTTCATTGTGCCCTGTCAAGTTTAAAAATAAACACATTAGTGTTTGCTGTCAAATTTAGGGATACTATTGACATCTACTAACGCTTTGCAGCCAACATGGAGACGATTTCTACAACAAAGCTGTGCTATTAAGGTGGGACAGTGGGTTGAGATTGCAAAAGGAATTTAACTTGCCAGTGTTGATTGGCAGAAGACAATATTGATCACAACAGTAGTCCACATGTTCCCACATCAACCCTTGCGTTAAGTTTTCATTCTTACAGCAACAAAACATAATTTGAATTGTAGATTTGAATGGAAGTAGTAAAATCACAGAAATTTGTGGAGAATTCCTTTCAAAACTGAGAAAAAAATTCAGATGAAACTCAAAGATGTAGAACGTCCCAAGTAGAGTTTTGTATCATTATATGCTTAAAGGTCAGCTCCCACTGACTCCCCCACAGAATTCTATTTAGTAATTCGGATAGCTATCTTTCTAATACAGTAGTTTGAGAGAGAACAAAGTCAAGAAACATCATTCCTTATGGAAGATAAATGCATTACGAATCAAGCAACTACTTACACAGTTAGACACACAAGAGAAATGATGGGGCAGTCTGGTTGTTTTGGGTTTTTTTCCTCCTGGTTAAGCAGTCTGTTATGTTGCTGTATCTCAGTTTAAGGGTTTGTTTTCTGTTGTGTTCAATCTGCATCTCAGTATATGGTATTATCAGGTTGCAACTTGATTTACTGGTGGGTGATTTCACTATGTGTTTAAGACACTTCTCACCAATAACCTCAAGCATGAATGTGGGTGCGAAGGCCTAAATAAAAACTGTTGCTATGTGTACAAGAAATACTTAGAGAGTTTCAGGAAGAAGTGTTTCTTCTGATTCTGGGACACAGCTTTTTTTTCTACTTTGATAGGAGAATCATTGTCAACCAAATGGTGAAGGCTCCCTTCCAGTCTTTGTTTCTTGATTCCTTCTCATGGACACTCAGAATAGGAAGGGGAATTTGAACAGAATAGTTTCTTTCTTGACAGAGAGCTCAAAGCAAACCTAGAAGTAAGTTCCTAGTTCTCCACCCCGAGGGAAATATATGGTTGTATCTGATATATCCTTAAATTAGAGTTTAAAGTGAAGGAAAAATACAGTGCGAGTACAATCCATAAGTTGGGGTGGTTGTTTTATTTTTTTGTTAGTAGATATCAATGTTCATTTCTACTGAAGTAAGGAAAACTTCTATTCACAAACCAGTTTATAGTGCTACTGTATGGTTGTGAGAAATAAATGATTAAGCAGAGCAAGAAAGACAAATAAACATCAAAGGCTGCTGGATGTTCTGTTCTGTAAACACTTCTGTATTCTGAGTTAAATAGCAGACAGCATTTCAAAGCCAAACTGTTCCAACTTCTGGTCCAGGTAGTGATGAAATTTACTGAGATATAGATGTCGTATTAGATACGACATTCCATTGTATTGCATGTTTAATGATCTGCTTTAGGGTCTGATCCAAGATCTCTTTTGAGCAACCTGTCACATTTCTGAGATGTTCTGGCAAGAACAGCCAGATTGAATGAACACAGATTACAGTCTATTGGAGAACATTGTAATTAGCATTTCTACCATTTGGCCAAAGATTTGAATTAAGGCCTCATTATCTTTCTGTTATTCTTAGTGCCACAGTTATCTTTACTCTGTCCTTTAGACTTGTAAAAAGCTTGTAACCACAGAGAGGGCTTAGTGGAATATTCTTTTGCCTTCGCATCTTTGGTGCTACTGTGGGAAGTGCATCAGGAGCAGGAAAAATGGAGTTGCAAACTCTTTTACTTCAGCTCTGGACAGCCCTGCTAACTAGGGGAGCCTGGTATTTCCTGCTGTACCTTAGATGTGCCAAAAGCCATTATGAGCACTGGAGCAGCACAAACTTAGGAACATGCAATGACCTTGGCTCTCACCTCCCTCAGGCCTCTCAGAAACAGTAATAGTACCATACAGTGAGATTGCATTGTATTTCTGGAGCCAATACAGGCACCAGCTGACCCCAGTGAGAGCTAGTGTTGCTCACGATGCAGATCAGAGGTTGGGAAGTAAATGCTCTAGACTCGTTTGCTTTCCATTCTCATTGCATAATACATTAATCTGTTCAAATCCTGTCAAATATAAAAAATTATACATTCACCAAACTTCTTAGTTCTGATGCTGTTCATTTGAATAAAGGAAAAGGGGCCAAACACAATAAAAAAAGGGAAGTGACATGATAAGAATACAGAGATGTTGCTTGCCACTGTAGAGAGAAAATCCTTGTGGCCAAAGCTCAGCTGGAGTTGAAACTGGCCAGAATGGTGCAGGACAATAAAAAGAGTTTTTTTCAATTATATTAATGGCAATAGACAGTGTGAAAATTACACCATCCTGTTACAGGATGAGGATGGTCACCTTATAAACAGGGACAGGGACAAGGCAGAGGTGTTTAATGCATTCTTTGCCTCTGTCTTCGAGATGGATGATTGGCCAAGAGGGTCTCAGTGCCCTGGACCATGACTGTGATAATGATAAACTCCAAGTTGACCCTGTGGGTTCTGCTGCTTAAGCTGGATGTCCAGAAATGTATTGGGTCTGATGGGATTCATCCAAGAATCCTCAAAGAGGGCAAGCCTTATGAGGAGTGGATGAGGTCACTTGGGCTGTTCAGCCAGGAGGAGACTGAGGGGAGACTTCATTGCAGTTACAACTTTCTCTGAGGGGAAGAGGAGGGGCTGACACTGAGCTCTTCTCTGTGGCAACCAGGGACAGGACCTGAGGGAAGGGTCTGAAGTTCTGTCAGGGGAGGTTTAGGTTGGATATCAGGAAAAGGTTCTTCACCCAGAGGGTGGTTGGGCACTGGAACAGGGTCTCCAGGGAAGTGGTCACAGCACCAGCCTGACAGAGTTCAAGAAGGGTTTGGACCATGCTCTCAGGCACAGAGTGTGACTTGGGAATGGTGCTGTGCAGGGTCAGGAGCTGGACTTGATGATCCTTTTGGGTTCTTCCAACTCAGCTTATTTGGTGATTGTGTGAATATTCTGGGAACTTCCTCATCGATGTTCCATTGTCCAGAGGAAAGAAAGTTCAGATACATTCTAAGGAGCAGTTATGAAATGGTGTCTTAAAAAAGGCAATAATCAGATTTGTGTGTTTTGCTTGCAAACAAATAAAAAATATCAAAAGAACAAGGAAAAAAATCTCTAGCTTCAAGTTTAATTAGAGTGTAAATAATTACAGTATGTGAATTATCACTCATCTGCATTTTGTAATTTTTTTCAGATTTCTTTGTTTTTTTTACATCAAACCAGAATAGATTGCCTCCAGTTTTACTTGTCCAAACATGTGAGTAATAAAAATTGGATAGGCATAGTGTGCTCTAATATCTCTGCATAGATGTTCCCACAGAAAAAGAAAGGACTTTATATTAGAAAGGCAAACAACCATTAATAATCAAACAAAACTCCCCATGTATATTGTGACTTAAGCATAGTAGGAGGAAGAAAAAAAGAATCATTAGCAAAAGAACAGCTGGCAGAAACACATGTTTATTCTTCGTGTGTCTCATGAGATATACAGCTTTCTTCTCTTTTTGGAATATTTAAATTGATACTGTCCTTTGTAATAAAAACAGTTCAAGTAGCTTGACAACAAGATACTAAATTCTTTACAGTTCTTCAGTACAGTAGTATCTGTTAATAACAATGAACACTTACTAAAAGCCACAAGTGACAATTACATACCAAATCTTGTAGCTATCTTGTTTTAAAGGAAAATCTGGAATAAACGTAACTCCGTACCCATCTGAAGCAAGATGATGTAGGGCAGAAGTAATTTTTCTCACACCTTAGTGATATAACCCTAGTCATAATTTTCTTAACCTATTCCACTTTAGTTACAGACCTTCCTTGAAGCAAAACACCAAAATAATACTATGATATTTACTGATTATGATTTTAATATACTATATATTTATTTCTAAATATCTGTGAACTTATTTTTGTAAATGGTCTTGAATAGAGAATCAATTGATCATTGAACCGAAGGATCATTAGTAACAGATATTCTGTGCAGTATCTGAAGGCTGTAATATTTACCAGTAAACAGTTAATAGGATAGATCCTCTCACTTCCTGTCTCTTATTGTCTTAGTAGATACATAAAATACCATTAAAGATGCTATTAAAATGAGAGGCTTACTCAATGTAACTTCTGTCATGTTCTGCCAAGACTGAAAAGCATGCTTGTATGGATAAAGTATTTATCAGGAATTTATGATCTGGAGGGTGTAACTTACTGAACTGATGGTCAACAGGGGTCAGTTTGACATAACATAATTTCCCCAGAGTCCTGCTTGGCTGAAGAGAATACAGGCTGTTGCTGTACACAGTCTGTTGTATTGTGCATACTTTCCTTCAGTATTTAAAATCGCATGACTGAAATACTGGTATGTGCCTGGGCAAAACCTGGCTTGCTTTTTTTTTTTTTTTTTAAGAAAAATACAAACAACTTTGAAATACCTATTTTTAAATCATTATGCTTACTCAATATAAAACATGTTCATGACTAGAAGAAAATACAGCTTATTAATACGTAGAGATGGATGAATAATGTTTTTCAAATACATGATTCAACAAATTAATTGTTATTGAATAATTTGAAAAAAAAAGGAAAAAAAAGGAAAAAAAAAAGGAAAAAGCTTTACATCCCCACCATCAGGTGCTGGCAGAGCTCATTTGAAACACATAAAACTATGTTTTATAGTTTATTTATAAATAAACTATGTTTATTTATAAATGCTTTATATCTCCAAACCATGTTTTGAGTGAAGACTAAAAAAGACTGATTTGGAAGTGGCAATCATTTAGTTATTCTGATTGTTATAGCAGAAGTAATTAAGAGGTTAATTTTTCCAAAGACACATAGGGTAACTGAAAACCTACATCCATGCACTAATTGTTGCTTTAAAAAGATATCTTTGTAATTAAAGGCAGTTTTACGAAGTGTAACCTTTACTTAAAATTTCTGCCTAAGGTAAGCACTGTGTTAACGCCTCTGATTTCAAATGTTGTACAATGTAAACAAATATTAGATTATTCACAACTACTTTCATATAATATGGATGAAAAGTAAAAAAGCTAGAATGGGATGGATGCATATGAAACACCGAATCACTTAAAATGATTGTTCTTGTAAGCGAAGACTTTACCAAGACTTCTGCGCTGCAGTCCATTCTTCATCTGCCTTTCCAAGCTGCCTTGTGACTGTGACCTCACCAGTCTGCTCCTGTGCAGTGTTTGTCCTGTGTTCGATGATTTATTTATTATTTCTTTTGAGGAAAGTAACTTTTGGCACTTGATGGAAAGCCTTCCTGGTTGAATGGACAGTTCTTTACTGGAAAAGCCTGATTTCATCATTTCCCAGGCAGATTTCCACCAAACTGAGCTCTTGGTTGTGTGTGGTTAGGCTGTGCCAGAAGCTGCAGGCAGGAGAACCTATCTGGCTTCCCTGCTGCATAAGTGCTCAGGTGGATCGTTTGGGAAAGGTATTGGGTACTTCTGTGGAAGTTTCCAGGAACTTCTTTTTTTCTTCTCCAACCTGTCCTGGTCATAGCTTGGAAGTTCCTTCACTGAAAGAAGAGCATCTTCTTCAATAGTTCAGCTCTGTTGGAGGTACTGACAGCTCCTGAACCCAGGGTTTTAGAGCTTACCATGAGTATGTTAAGTCCAGCCAATGTACTAGTCAAACATTTCTGCAGATTGTGTGAAACACCCGGAATGAGTAACTGTGCCATTATGGCACAATTCAGGTGTAGGGTACCCGTGTAGTGTGATTTAGATACACCTCTTTTCAACGTTTTGTTGTCAGCAGCTGTTCCTGCCATGCTGTGAGCCACTGCCTGGGGATATCCAGAGCAGGATTGCTGAGTTTCCATCACAAATGATTAGACAGGAACTGCTGGCAGTGAGCTGCAGCTTTCCTTTAAATCCACAACCATGGAATGGAAGGACACAATTCTTGCAGTGTAGGTGGGGAGGTTCCTTCTAAAGACCAATGTTTCTTCCTAATAGGCTAGGTGAAATGTTTGTCTGTGCCAAAACAGCATTGCTTTCTCTTAATCCAGGGCTTGCCAAGACAGCATGCTCAAGGATAGGCTTTCATTGCAGATAATGTTTTGGTTTTGTTTCCAGACTGAGATGAATTTCTATTTAAAGTTCTGCTTCCAGTGGTGTTTATTAACGTAATATTTAGGCTACCCTGAAAATCATGGGTTTGTTTCCCTTCCAAATAAACATTATGTGATAGTTGATTGTAACTAATAAATACATAGCTAAATTATTGGGACATTGCACATTATTAGGGATTTTATAATGCTGTATTCTTGGACACCAGTGCTTCACTAAACACATTATTTCGGGATGTGATTGCTCTATGCCTTTATACTACTTGAGTTCAGGAAAATATACCTGTAATTGTGACATTGTGAGTAGTTTAGGCATACTATTACTACTAAGACATTGTAATGCTTTCACTGTGTTTGTATCACTTTGGTGTCCTGAGTTCAGTTTCAGCACGACATATTCATTGCCTGTATTTCTTGAAATGCAAATGAAAAAACGCACTTTTAAATAAATTGTAACTTTATTTTCTGGTTTACTAGATTGTACTACGTGGAGTTATCTACCATGTTATATTTTAATGAAAAGAAACATGAATTTGTTTTGGTAGTCTGCCTACACTCCCTTTGCTTTCACAAGAAATTTAACTGTTGGTTTGCGTATGTCTTTAACAGCATTTTTAACAGTATTGTTGCAACAATCAACCCATTACCACAATGTCTGTCATAATTCAGTCTATTTTAATAGACATTGGTGTTTATTTTAAGATTGTGGCTTTATTTTAAAATTCTACTTTTTGCTTTTATATGTCTTTCCTTGTTTCCTTCTTTTCAGTATTATATGAGGGTTTTTATCAGTTTCCCACCTACTTGCTTCATAGAGATCAGAAGGGAGCACGTGACAGTACTACCTTTCATAGCTGCCGTAGAATTTTGGGTTGTATACGCAAGCTACCTCTGAAGTCCATATTGATAAATGAGTGTAGTATTTATCTCAAGACCCACATGGAAGAACTCAGAGAAGCCTCATGCATGTGATGTACCTGATATCTGTCTCGTGACAGGAGGTTGTTGTTGTTATGTGTCTTCATTTGGGGGAGACATGAAATGTTCCTCCTATCAATATTTCATGTCATAAAATATCGGGAGAAGGAGTTGGACAAGTAAGAGAATAAATTTTTTTATGCTTTTTATGTAAGATCAAATTCATTGTAGAATTATGGAGAAAGATTGATTCTCTTAGATGAAATTTTTTGCTCTTTACAAAGTTCGCTTAAAATGTTGTAAAAATACTTAGTGTTTAGCCAAATTTAAAAAAGAGTAAGTAGATACTCGTGCATAATTACTGCAAAATTTCAGTAGCTTTTTGTGCAGTACCTCTGTGTGTCACACTTGTATTTAGAACATATAAAAATACATATGCCCTGATTATGTATGGAAACGTATTTTTAAATAATTGTGGACTGATAAGTAGGTACACTATAAAGGTAATATGGTGTTGTTTCGTTGTTTGGGGTTTTTTGGTGGTGGTAGAAAGCCTTGGTAGGTATAGTACACTTCATTTGTTTATTTTCTCATTAATATTTAGGACCTTACTAAATCATGCATATTTACATGAGCTGTATCTGCAGCCATGTTTCTTTTGTCCTTTGAAGAAGATTCTGTAGCGTGATACTATAATGGCTCAACTACAAAGACTATTAAATTAGTTATGAATGCAGATTTTTTTAATGTAGTTTCTTCTGTGATTTCCTGTGTATATATATGTGTCATAGCAACTCAGTATTACAAATGGCCTTCCCTTGTGTTTTGTTTTAGCAGAATTCCTTGTTTGTCTGGTGTAAAAAAACTGAAACAGCTTTTGGAGTTTTGCTATTCAGATTTTTTCTGCCTTGTGCTTAGAAAATGGTTTTTTCCTTTTTCCCCTGCAAAAAATTTTAGCATCTCTACTTCTCTTCTAAGTTATCCATCCCTGTGGTATATGAAATCTTACCTTGTAATTTAGAGAGATCAATTTTCAAGTATGAACATCATAATAAGATACTAGTTTTCCCAATATGCATGTTTAGTATTAAAAATGCATGTGTAAATGGCTAAACTGAAAAATGGATTTCATACTAAGAACATAAAAATCTAATTTAAGACCATTTTCATCAAGTGCCTACTTTTATTGTGGTTGATACAACTACAAATAAGTGAGAGAAGTTTTTGAGTGGTACTGATAAATATTTGTCAGTAAGGCTTTGTTCTTTCTTTTAAGAAATCATATTATAAAAAATAATAATTAAGGATCATAATTCTCATATGCCAGTCTTCCATTTGCATTAAATTTCAGCATTTGTGAGTTCGACTGTTTTAATCCATATAAATTCTATACAAATAAATGCTGGCTAGTACTGTTAGAAAAAAAAGAAAAGGTGGAATCAATTGTTAAAAATGTTTTTATGTGAAAGCTGGAAGGTATGTGATGTTCCTGAACTTCATGTGCCTAATACATTGATACATAGACTACAAGGCATCATCTAGTAGAGCTCATTAAATGTTGAATTTCCATTTTGTTTCTATACAGTGAAATCATGGATGAGAGGATGTTTGATTCGGACTATTTTGAAACTAATCTGGAAGGATTTTCATCCAAAACTTCAAATTTTGATACTTAATCAAAAAAAGAAGCATGTTTCAGGAATTTTTTTTTTCCCCAATTCGAGACTATTTGAGGCTAATGCTAATTAGAAATAGGCAGATTTTTTTAAGAATTACTATTTCTGTCCTTTATTTAATGACCATACTTACAAGAAAAAACATTTTCTGTGATTCCGACTTCACTTAAATTTTGTTACATTGCCATTTTGAAAAAACGTGTACTCACCATACCTCATTAGAATGCAAATGTGTGATGATGCTAATTAATGCTTCTGGAGTTAAGATATCAAATCGGGGAGCTAACTATAGTTGGTATTTTAGAGTAGTTCATTTTAAAGCTTCTCAGGTGGTCTTAATGAAGCCAAATGGACTGGCTTGTCCTTTCTGGTTGGTGCTCATTACTCTGGACGAGTATACCTGGAGCTCCCCTCACACCATTGTGAGATAAAGCTGTTTGGGTGTAGGGCAAGTGAGGATTGCTTTAGCAGGAAAGAAAGCACAAGATGACGCCTAGGCTGCTAATTAACCTTAATTAGGAGCAATTTGTTTTAATCAGAAGTTTTACAGCATACTCTAAGTAGTTCATTCCTCTCTGTAGCAGCTCTTTTCAGGAATTACAGTAGATGGACCAGGTAAAATGCTTCGAATGCAGGTTGTATCTGAATTTCTGTGGAATCTGTACTCTGTACAGAGTACACAAGCCTTTATTTACACTGAGGGTTAAGGGTATTTTTGGGTAGTAGTGACTCCTGCTACACTGCATTTTTTATTGTGCTGTGTTAGGTGACATCAGCAATGTACACACATTTGAGAGGCAGAACTGAAGTTGGTGCACACTGGTGTTTTCCAGTAAAAAAATATTTTAGTTAACTTAAAAGAGGTATAAGGAAGTCCATCCCTGAATATTTGGGTAAAGTTTCCTGTGGTTTTACAAGGTCTGAGGTCTAGGCTGCAATATTTTGCATAGTATCAGGACATGCAATCTGTTGCATTTCAAGGATCATTCTTTTCATCAATATCTTTGTTGTCATCCCATTAATCCACATAAAGAATGGGGGAGTTATAGCTGAGTTATTTTGATTTCTGAAATGAGAAAATGGAACCCAAGGAACAATTTACATAAATTAAACTGGAAGGAAAACCAGTAACAGCTTTATAGCACTTAAATCACACTTTTTAAATTCAAAAATTAATTGGGAAAGTAAGACTCTTAATGCACTTTTCGTGGTGAAAGCAAACATGGTCATAAAAATGTACACAAATATTTTCTCTCATCTTACAAATGCTTTCAAGGGAGATGGAAGGATGTAGTGGTCTTATCTAGTGTACAGTAAAAAAACCTGACATGACTCCCAAAAATCCCCAAACATTAGGCTGAAGTTGAGGACTGGAAAAAGTTGCACTGCCATTCATATTGCTACTTTCTTTTTAAAATTTTCCAAATTCACATACTTTAAGATCATGGGTTTTCATCATAGTATGTTTTTCTATGTGAAGGTGAAGGAAAAGGAGTTAAGGCTTCAGGAGCTGAGACCTTCAGAGAGCAGATTTGAACTTGCTCACCCTGTGCAAGCTGGAACAATCCCAGCTGGTAGAGAGTTCATGCACTGCGATTCCAGGCAAAGGAACTGAACTGTAAGCTGCTGCCCTTGATGTCATTGCCCTTTGGAGAAAAGAATATTCTAGTGCCTGCATCACGACACCAAATCGCAGCAGTCAGTGAGCACAAGAGAGAGTGCTGCACTGGGGGTAGGAGGCACAACCTCCCCCAGAGGATGGTTTGGAAACCCAGTGTCTGGCTTGGTGAACCTCAGAACAGACACATTGCTTGAGGTGAAGCAGTCCTTTATCCCTTCTTGAATCCTAGATGTGTGAGCATCTAGGGGAGGGAACAGTACACTTACAGCCAGTGAGATGAACAGTGTCCAGCCCCAGATCTCCTTATAGTGGTGAATGTCATCTCTCCCTTCAAACTGACTGAGCCTCCCATAGCCATATTCATATGGATTGTTGGCTCATTGTTTAAAATTAAGTCAAGGAGCAGAGGAAGGAACTAGTAAAGCTGCAAGTTGAGGGGAAAAGTACTAAGGGGCATGTGAACTAGCAAGTTCATTCTAACGGGAGGATAATTTCTCATTACAGGCTTTCAAGGCAGACAAATAAAACAAGATGGCTCTAAGACATTTCCTCATCCTGTTGTGCTCTCAAACCCTCCAAGTGCCATTTATGTTATTGAGAGTTCAATTTATTTCACAGCATGGTTTAGGCTCCTCTGTTTCTTTTAAAGAGGATAGAGTATTATATTGACATAAAGACTGTAAAATACTGCAATTCTTTATATGATCCATGGTGTCAACATAGTGCACAGTGGTGAGACACAGCATATCCGTTTTCCCACTGCATATTCAAGGGAATTGCTTGCTAAGTATTTTACTCACAGATAAAAGTAAGTGTTAGAAAATAACTTTTTAAAAGAACAAAATTAAGATGATGTCAAAATTGACGTTTTACCTATTTTTCCTCTTCGTTTTCTATGTCTGTATTTTCTAGACCATTTTACTGTGGTAGTAAATTACCAAAATTGTTGCCTTTCAAATCTGTGTTGTTTACTTTTGGCAAGACTTGGGGTTAATTAAAGAGATTAAATGGGGAAAGTACTAAGTCTCTCAGCCCACTGTCTCTTGCTAATGTGAGAAAACATATGCATGCTTCAATTTGAATGAGAAATAGGAAAGACAAGTTTTTAACCATAGCATATGATGTAAATGGGTTGGAGCAGTATGATGGTATGTTGAACAATGGAGTAAGAATCAATTTTTTTTTAAGCTTGTCTCATCCCCCCCCCATCCCACCCTGAATGTGGAAAGTATGATATTGCAAAACATCAAATGAATTAACAGCTGTTCATAGCAGTTAAAAAGTGTAATTCATGAAATACGTCTCTTGCACCTCCTCATAATTCTGAGAGGATTAAGAGTGTAGTGAGAGGCGGGGGAAAAAGCTGCATAGAGCTTGGTCAGCGTTTGTCTTTACTGGCACTAGGAGGTGGGACTGGAGCAACAACATTCCAGATAATTAATGGGGTAATTTAGATAACTAAAGACAGAATATTCAGTTCTGTGGATGTTGCAGTGAGCATGTTGCACTGCTGAAACAGTGTCAAAAATCAATCAAAACACAGAAGAAAATCTTTTGTCTCATTATTATATTGCCTCTTCTTTCTGTTGAAAATCTGGAGCCCAAATATCAAAGAAACAGAGGAGACAAAGGAGAATAAAAGTACTGCATCTAAGGAAGACACGAAGTGACTGTGATGATAGAAAAAAAAAAGCAGTTATAATTCTGATTATGCTGTGCCTACATTGAAATTGCTACTGTCATTTTATTCTGAACTTTTGGCTTTATCAAAGGTGGGCAAAAAGAAGATGGTGCTTTATGAAGTCCGATGGTTGTGATTACACTCCAAAAGTGGCTACATTAGGCTTTCATACAGAAATCTGCATTATGGCAGTGTAACCATTGTTTAGAGTTTATTCCACAAAGCTACTGTCAATGTCTTTAAGCCTTTTAATTTTAAAGATTTATAATTTTTACTGTGATATGTGGAAAATTGAGAAACTTATTACTTTTAACTGGTGTAACTTTTCAGGGTACAGCATCTAGGTATGTTCCACCATAGATGCCTTCTTGCAAAGCACAAAGTTTTTTACCCCAAAGGTTGTAATTATTTTGGTGGGTTTTTGTTTGTTTGTTTCGCCAAATGAAAGAAATATTTATGTATTTGACATATGTATTTCATAAATGAATATTTCCGTCAGAACCATACCCATTTTCATTGCCATCCATAATAATAATCCCATGGAAAACTTGTGTCCTCTTGAACACATTGTTATATAGGAAACAGGAAAAATTTCTGAAATTGCTCCTTGCTCTATGCAGGCCGCATTTTCTAGAATGAAACCACTAATTATTTTAAGCTTCAAATAGCAACCAAATACTACGTATTAAACAGCCTTGGAGCTGATGCAAAGAGTATTAATTTCAGCTATTTCAAAATAAGTTGACTTTTCAGGCTGTTTCTAGTTTCTAAGGGAAACCAGAAAGAATATTTCTAACTTTGCCATCCTCTTTGAGACATACCCAGCAAACTTAATGCAGCTGAAGGCTGCATTTTATTTCTCCTTTTATACTGTTGATAGAGCTCTTTTGCTGTGCCTCAGATTTTCCTTAATCATAATCACTTATCTTTGCACCTGAGCATGAATTCTGTAAGCTCTGTCAAAATTCCTCATAATATGTTAATGCCCTTTTTCTTTTAAAATCACGGTTAGTGTGAATACACTGAGTAAATTACTTAAGACGTTAATATTTTTCTGCTTAAACTTGCAAGCAATGCTTTCTCAGTTTGTTACTACAGATTTCCTCCAGTTTAAAAGACGGAAATGGGGAGTAATATTTCTCTCTCACTTTTTTCCCAGTGGATACTTAAAATTATGAAGAAACAAGTAATATGCTGCAGTTGAAATTCGGAAAATAAAGATTTTTTTCTCTTTTTTTTTCAAATATAGTGCTTAATTCCTTAAAATAGTGATGTCCTGGAGATTATGAAAGAATACACACTTTGCAGATGCAAACAAACACACTTCTTCTTCCATCTGAACTATCTGGCATTTATCTGAAAAATTCATTTTACTGAATTTGTCGAAGGGCGAAGAGTTTATTTTGTTGTAAACAAATATGCCTCTGCATAAAAGCTACCAAAGTGGAATCTTAAAAATGATGAAGTTATGATGATAGCATGTTCCCAACCCTCAGGGAGGGAAACATAATTTTGCAGACAATTATTTAGAAAGAAATTGGACCTCTAATTTTTGGACAATATCTTTGTCGGTTCAGAAGCAGTGGCACTGACTAGTACATGTGAAGAAGGTTTAACACAACATCTCAGGAGTTCTGCCAACCTTATCCAAGGTTCTGGGCTTCCATCCAATGAACTTTCCTGGATTTGAAAAAAAACATGTTAGTCTAGACTTAACTGCAGTTGGTGACTAGCCATAGAGGAAATTGCTACTGTAGAAGAATAGAATTTTACAATCAGCCCAATTCATACATAAGTTAAACCACAGGAAAACTCTTCTGTGTGCTGAAAGGCTTTTAAGCATAGTTTTTAAGTAGAAGTTTATATCCATGTTAGTTCCTTCTGACATAATGTATTTTAGAAAAAGAGAAGTGTTTCTTTCTTTGACTCAATATTTAAATATTACATGGTCTCTTCACAGCTGGGATTTTATTTAACCCTCTGAAATGTATCATTCAGGTAAATCAAAAAATCTGGGGCAGAGAAAGATGCCACATAGTTTATGACATAGTTAGAGATAATAATACACATTTATAGGGTTTCTAGAAGTAATTTTGATGAAAGTGCTGTTAAGCAGCTTCTACTGAAATTGAATTTATGATCCTCTGTTTGAAAGCCATCTGTTTCCAAAATGCAACAAAATTAGGATCCAATAAGCGAGAGACAGTATTTTATTCAAAACACTTAAAGAAGTAAAGCATTTAAAATAAATTATAAAAACAAATATTATATATATATACACACACACACCAAATTCATAAGCACCTACTAGGAAAAACAGATACTTCCTACCTGGCAACCTGATGGAGATGAACTGCTATTTGTAGATGGTCACAAAAACTCGGGTGTTGCTTTCATACCACTGATTCAAGAGATGTTCGGATAATTCAAATTCACTACTTCAAAGTCAGTTAATGATAGATTTACAGGGGTGGTGAAGTAGGGATTTCTGTTTGGCCAGTAGCTCAAGTCTGTTGGTGAAACCTGAAGAGCGTGAACAGAGATAATGAATTTGAAACCTCCAAACCCATGGCAGCTCCAAGAGGCTGTCATTCCACTGGCACAAGGCTGCACAGGGGGAGTGCCTGCAAACTTTGGCATGTATTGTTAATTTTAACTATACTTATATTTAATCTTTCTGCCCTTTTCATAAAGACAGTCTGAGAAAACTGTTTCTGTGGAAGCTGCAAAGACCATGTGACAGACATGAGTGAAAACAAGGATGACTTTATCTCAAAATATTGTATGATTAAAGCATTCAGTAAAAAAGACCGTCAGAGAAAATTTTGTCCTCTCTCCCTCGTCTTTTGTGTCTATAATTAAGAAGCAATTATGAAATGCAAACAATGAGTTAATAAGAGATATCTTATGCCAACTATAGCATGTCTGAAAATCCACTAGCAGCTAACTACTTATTCATTGCCTCAATTGTATCTATTATCTAATACAGTATTTGTAGTCAATGTAAGCATGGATGAATAGCAAGTGCTAACTTAGTAATATATACAAGAATGACCAAACCATGTGTTCCCCCACAAGCCTAAAAACTTCCTTGAATTTAAGAAGCATAGAAGTAAGAATACCATCTTTAGATTTGCCATACTGCATAAAGATAAATCAAATATTCTTTCTGTGTTCACAAATAATGCAACACATCTGGTTTAGTTTTGCAACTTCTAAGGTCTTCATTAGGTTTCTTCCTCCTATTAACAATTAAACTACCAAGGTAAAACTTAGGCAGAGTTGTCTGGAAAAAAATTAATTTTCACTCACTGCTATAATACATATGGATGTATGTAACACATGCATCTACATAGTTTTATAATAGGAAGGGAAAACTAAAGGGATTCCAAGCAGATTATTTGTCATTAGACTCCTGAACATTCTACTGCTTCCAAAAAGATCTCTGGTATTGGTTTAAGGAAGTTAAATGATATAGAAAAGAAATGCTCTTTCTTTACATTTCCTGAGGTCATAATAGAAATTTATAGCTCTGTTAAACACATCTTTACTCTTCCATTTAGTAGCCTTGTATTTTGAAGGGAAAATCCTGAAGAGTAGGCTTGTGCAGAAAGTAAAGCATCACTGATAGACAGAAAGGTTTGTGATCTCAACATCCTTGTGAAATAAATAGGGACCAAGATCTTAACCTTCCTGGAAAATCTTGCACTTACAGAAGTACTTCAGTCTTGGTCAATTAAAAAGTTCAATTTGTATTTGAATTTATCATACTTTTTTTATTTCATACATATTTCAATTCTATTGCAGAAATACAAAATGTTTAGTTTGGAAGAATATGAATGGACCATTTCAACAGTAAGTTCTTGTGTGACATTTCTGCTCAAAGTTCAAGTGGAGTTAGAAAATCTACATTCATTTAAAACGGTTTTGTTTTCACAAAACAATGTTTCTGAACAAAAGAATATCCCTCAGAAACTTTTATTTAAAAAATCCTTTACTTCAGTGAAGAATGAAAAAAAATTAAAATTTTTAATCTGGAACAGTACTGCCTCTGTTCATGTATCTGCACAATGGCATGTGACATGCATTCTCAATTTATTTTACCTTAATCCCTCCTTCAAACAAGCTGTTTGCATTTTTCTCCACTGAAATTATTTATTTGCACTTATGTGATCAACAGCTGGGTTTTTGACTTCATAGTAGCCTCTACTGTAAATTAGTGCTTTGCTAAACACGTTTTTTGCAACTATGAAGTGTGAGGTTATACTTGTGCTATTCATCTGCAAACACCACTCTTAGTTCCTAGCTCTTTGGCCCTAAATATTTTGCTGTACTAATGTGCATTGTGATTTCCTCTCTCTTGTGACCATTATGCCCACTCTGTGCATTGTGAGTGGTAGAGTTACCTTCACAGCTGTATTTTGAAATACAAAAATTAACTTAGGCATTTGCTGAAGGAGCAAGATTAGTGGAGATATATTGGTGTATCTCTTTTAAGCTCCCAATATGAAAGAATCTCTCCCAGATAATCACAGCACTCTGAAACTACATGAATTTCTTGAGTTGCCAGCTAATTCTGCTGCAAGTTAAAGAAACAGTATACTAAGGTTATTTTAAATTCTGCTGGTGTTGCTGCTGTTAGGAGTTTCCCTCAGAGATGTACAGAGTATAACTGCTGGATGAAGTTCACTCTAAAAGTATTCTGGAAAAAGATTAGAGCGTATCTCTGAGTAGCCAAGTAGAGCAGAGTATGCAAAGAAAACAGTCTGCAGCCAAAGAGGAACAATGGATTTCTCACTGTGATACTAACACAAGAAGCTGATGAGCTGCTCTGAGCTCATCAGTCTATTCCCTTATGTGAACCCATGTCCGAAGAGATAATAGTAATTTCTGCCTTGTCAAATTCTCCCATTTTTCCTGATTATCCTTGCACCACTGATTCAATCATCTGACATTCTGTTGCAGATTAATTCCCACCACGTGGGGTTTTTTTATATTATTGTTATTTTTATGGAGACAGGGTATGGCTTCAATACAGAAATACATGTTAAACTTTTAGGAGTTCCCTTTATGGCCGAATGCTTTCATATGAGCAGAAGGGAAAGGTAAATAGGATGGAGACAAACGAAAGGAGGTGAGTGGGAGAGAGAATGTAATGGAGAAATTATTTTCTGGACAAAATATCAAGAGGATAAGAATGTGGAAAGTTTCTCTGATTGTGTCACTCCCAAGGGACCCCATGAAAGAATTAAGTCACCTGCAAATAACAGGTGAGTGATCTGTCCCTATGAAAGGAGCACACAAAAATGTTGAACTTTTTTCAGGTTTACGTATGAGTTCTCATTTCCTCTTCTCAGTCAAAGGTGAGCAATATGAATTACAGAATCGAACAACCTGTAGGGAATAATACATCTTAAAAACCCACAGCAATTCACTGGTACTAATCATTGAGGAGAGAAAGGCACAAAGAAGAAGCTGTAGCATGGATTTGTATGTTCGTCTCTCCAGTAGTATCCAAAAAGCCCAAAGAGAAAGAGATATATAATGTGTATAAGAACTGAAGAGGGCATGAAAAAACGAATAGCCTCACAGATTACTGACAGAACTGGGGTTGTTGAGCCCTGAAGAAGGCTCCAGGGAGATCATATTGCAGCCTTTCAGTATATAAATAGGGATTATAAGAAAAGTGGAGACTTTTTACCCGGCCTGTAGTGACAGGACAAGGGACAGTGGTTTTGAACAGAAGGAGGGTAGATTTCGATTGAATAGATGAAAGAATTTTTTTATGGTGAGGGTGGTAAGGCACTGGAACAGGTTGTCCAGAGAGTAAGTGCCTCATCACTGTAACTGTTTAAGGTCAGTTTGCAGGGGCAACCGTTGAGCAACAGGAAAGATGTCCCTGCCTTTCTAATTCTGTTTTTCTATGATTCTGTGATGATTCAAATGCTGTACAGTACCATATTTGGCTATAAAAATAAAGCTGAATTATTCTGGTGTGTGTAGCACTCATAATAATCATAGAATCATAAAAAAGTTTGGGTTGGAAGGGGCCTTTAAAGATCACCTAGTCCAACTCCTAATGAGCAGAGATATCTTCAAGTAGATCAGATTGCTCAGAACCCCAGCAAATCTGACCTTGAATGTTTCAAAATTTCCAGGATTGGTGATGCAACCAATGTTTCAGGACTTTGAGCACAGCAGAAATCAAGTGAAAGATGAGATGCCCTTTGAAGGCATTGGCTATACACAGGAACTTATTGTGTATTTTTCTTTCATGTTGATAGAGTGCAAGCAGAAAAATACCAGATGTGTTAGTAGGCTATGTCTCCTATCCTATAGTTTTAAAACTTCGTTGTGTAAAATCTTCACTGTATGTAACAAACTTTTTCACCTCTTAGAGGAATCCAAGTGTAGATACCAGAGAAGATATTTAAGGATCACCAAGTGTTAGTCCCATAAACTCCAGACAGAAAGCGAGCCTGCAGCTCATCTTTTGAATTTTGACCCTTCTTCTTTTGTAGTGCAATAGTTTAATTCCAAAAAGAACTTTTTTAAGCAATTACGTATTTTAGTCTTTCTTAGGACATGTTATTTAGATAAATTAGAGAAGAAACAGCTGTTCATTTTACAGAATCTTTGGTGAAGATACTATTTTGTATCTTAACAAGAAGTCAAAGTTGATTTTATTTAAAAGTTTAACACTGCAAGTTATCATCTCACTAAAAGGAAAGTAATTTTTACAACCATGTTGCATAAAGATTTCATCTGAAAATAATTAAGAAGAATAAACAACAGGACCAAAAAGTGATAGGATTGTTTACTTGCAGCATACAGTAGATGAGAAGATTAAGATAATGAATGTGCTTCTATGAAAATGTAAAATTAACAGCCAAGTTTAATGTCTCACATAGGAAACTTTAACAGTTATGAGGAGCTTGAGGTTTCCATTGGCTCTCCATATTTTGGAATCCTTCTATAATTCATAATATCTTTCTGTAATCATCCCATGCCAACTACATGTACCATGGCATCTCAGCTAAGTCATGCACAGTATTGGGAGTGGAAATATTTAAGTTATTAAACTGCCTGGAATAAAATATTCCGTATATTAGGAGCACTGAGCTTTCTCAGTGAAACACAGTGAAACAGTACAGTCCTGAAGTGAATGCAAGAGGGCAGTGTGAGATATTGTGAGAAATCCTCTAAGGACATAGACTCTAATTCCTGCAGTGAGTCTGAGATGTCAGCTGCTGTTGGCAACAGCCACATGCTGGCAGTTTTAGAAAATCTCTAAGGCACAGTGTGGCACGTTGGCCCCAGAGAAGATGGTAGGGGAGGAGCGCTTTGCAGTTTTTTGGGGTGTACTGGAATTTCATGCCTTCTTCATTTAACATGAAAGGTTGACTTAATGTTCTTCAGGTATGATTCTGAATTATTAAATTATAATTATGGCTTTATTATTACGGTGTTATTTCATTTCTTAGAGAGAGATTTTTTCTCAAACATGATGAACCAAAGCCATGCTCCCTATGAAGATGCTAACGATGCCTGATAAAAGTGATGTGCTTGCTTCAAGATAGTGATTTGACTGACATTTCTCTTAAAAATAAAATAAGTTCATTTTAATGTATATTTAGAAACGAATGTAAATACTTTATGTTATGCATGAAGAGCAGTCTCAGTAACTTCTACTTTTCCAGTTATCCCACTTCCCAATGGGAGCTGGGTATGTATTTCTCTTTGAACAGAAATGAAAAATATTCCTAGTTATGTATGATCTTCCTGAATCTGAATATGTTTATAAATACATACTTAGAAGGGAAATTTATACAGTACTCACAGAGGCACATCATTTATTAAAGACAATTTAATATTATTTATGAAGTTCAGGAACAGCTTGAAGCTGCCTGTCATTATTAAAGTAATTGCAATACTTAAGTACATAATAAGGCAATGTTTCAATGTCAGAAACAATAATCAAAAGATAAAATATGCCCAACTCAAGGAAATTTTGAGTACATCCTTTACATGCTCCTGGCTCTTGCTTTTCTTCTTGCAAAGGTCGAACGTTGTTACCATATTACCTCCTAGATACAAAATCATATTTTTATAACTGATCATCTCAGGAGAATTCAGTTATATTTGCATTCATACTGCTTAATTGCACATAGGTATAAAGATAAAGCAAGACGGTGCCTGTAAGACACAGACTCAAACAGCAAGAAGCACGGACCTCAAGGAAACGCAGAGGGGCATTTTGTGCCTCAGGGAGGGAGAGACAAAAAGAACAATTCATTCAACAGGAAATGTCCTTACAGCAATACTCTGAGAAAGATGTCATCCACTGCTGAAGGTGATGTGGGATAGGAATAGTTTGCTGCCTTAATGGCTTGCATTGTTTGCAAGGCTACATTCCTATTTGTGCCTCAACTGAGTGATCTGAGAGCTCAAATCATTGCAGCTCTGCTTCTCCCTGTGTACCTGGCTTTTAATGATGCCCTAAGAATGACTCCTGACTATATATTACACAGAAAAGATCATGGCATGCACTCCGTATTGGACCTGCTCTGTCATCAACAGTGAAATATAAGAGTACAACAGCAGTAGTTATTATTTGGGGGAAATTCACAGTATGACTGATTAGATTTTCTTTTGACATTTTAATCATCATAAAGGCTCATTGCTGCTTTGTTGCACTGGAACCTTTGTGAATTGGATATCAAATACATGTCATATATTTGAAGGATGACTCCTTTCCCTGAAATGAGTTAAGCTTGAATAAATGTTGAAAATGCTGCAATGCTATCAGTTGGCAAATAAGTTGATTTCTTAGAAGTGGTCTTACAGTGTATGGGACATTTCTTTTAAAATACCCCACAGCACTTATAGTAAAACTAAGACTGTGTGTTTTCTAGAAACCTAACTGCTAATGGACAGTTTATTTGAACAGGTAATTAATTAGTATGATAACTAATTTAAGATATTGTAGTTTTTCTGATAAATGCTTTTGGGAATTGACTTTATCCCAGTACAGTTTAAATCTATTTCAGAACAACTTGCAGTAGATTTGGATAATATCTTTTCAATCTAAAAATCTAAAATCTAATTGGCAGGAAAAAGATTATATTATACGAGGAGTTCTTCAAAAAATTGATTGCTTGTAAGTGTGCTAATATACCTGAATAGCTCTGCAAGACATTACACAATGTAAATAGTCCCATTCAAGCTACTAAGACTCATGAAGTGAGTAGATTTAACTTTCAGACATTGCTAACAAACTACCTTATGAAAGTCACATAGGAAAAGGTTCTCAGTATCTCAGTTCTCTGTACCATTAGATACTTAGATAGTCTTGACTTATGAATTGCTTGTCTACAAGCACTGTTAAATAATTTGGACTCTATATCCTAATAACAACCCAGACATTATTTCTAAAAGATGACATTTGCCATGAGCAATTTTAATATATCTAGTTGTTTCTGTACAGTACCTAATTTTTTTTTATATCCTGCTTAATATGTGTCTAGTTTGCAAAAATATGTACATAACATATGTCTTTTCTATTTGCTCATCTGAAACAGTTTTAGCACAAATTAATACATAAATAGTGACTATTAATAATGTTGGCATTAGTCTGGAATAATTTGTTATACCCACTCATCCTTATTTCACATACTGATCACGTTGAAAATCAGTGAAGCATGTGAAATTGCAAACGACAAAATGGAAGCATTTGCAATTCTGTCCACGTCTTCTTACAAATTAACTGTTTTAATCTTCAGAAAATAAAGTCCACATGATATTGAAGCCAACAATATGAGTCTAGCCATGAGAAATTTGTCATGTCAGCAAAGAGAGAATTATACCTATTGTACCAAATTTCACATAAGGGGGTCACATGATAAAGCAGCTATAGAGATGTGTACTTATTTCTGTTGTAGCTGCTTTGCACACATTGATTTGCTCACATAATGTTGCTCTATGTATATGAGTTGGTGTTGGTAAGACAAGAGAAGCAGCTACAAAGAGTGTAGCTGAATTTGCTCAAGGTCTTTATGAAGTTAGTAGCAGAGGTGGGACTAGAAGTCAAACATTTTCATAACTGTGCTCCAGACCTATCAGTCCAAAAATCCTGTCTAGGTGATAATATCCACCTTACATTGTCATTCCTTTCCTAAAGGGCACTGAACTCCAGGCTTGATTAATGGTGACACATTACTTTCTGTGACAGGAGCATAAGCTCTGCATGAACAATTATTTAAATATTCTCAGCTGAGAATCATGCCCTCGTCATCCATGCTTGATGTACAAACATGGTCTCCTGACTGTCTACGCTTTTGCCCATCTGTTTGGATGGCATAATGCCTGTTCTCAAGTAGGTCAAAACCTTGCCGTAGGGCATGTATGCCAGGCAACAATGGCTTTCAGTGGAAGACTGCACAACCCTGAAAGTCTTCACTTTTGCAGGAAGTCCTTCCTTTGGTGTAGGATTCCATCGTTAGCTCCTCAGGTATATATACTCATCCTCAGATATCTGAACAATAGCGGGGGGAAAGGAAGGAATGGACTAATAGGATGGAAATTAGGTGATAAAAATCTTTAGTTTTATCTCCTATGAACTCTGAGAAAAACAGTACAATTTCAGTGTTCTAAAGGGTGGAACCCACCAGGCCAAGGGGAGAATGTGGTGTGGTCTCTGTCGTATTAGGCTTCTCTGTCTATTTCTACCCCATATATTCAGTTCCCTGAGGCTGAAAAACAGGGAGCATTGATCAATGCACAGACGTCAGATTTCTCAAGACCACTTACACACTTAGTGTACGAAGTATCACATGGACAGTAGACTATCTTAAAATAATCCTCATTCATATATACATGGTTTTAATTACTCTGACCTAAATACTTACCTTGTTCATATCTGGTGCATAAAAAAGGAGCATATAAAATGTAGTAATGGAGCTGCTATGGCTTGGTCATTGTTTGAACACTCATTTATAGACAGCAATATACACATCTCTTTGCAGGAGATGGTAAAATAACTTATATATGTGTGTCAATGTTGGTCTTCTCTCAACAGAGTGACAGGAGTCAGATGATCTGAGCCCAATGGCCACTGTACTCTTCAAAATATAAACTAAGCTCTTTTAGGTCATAATAAGTAATGATATAAATTTTCCATTACAAAATATTTTAGAAGCTATCATGTGTATTTTATTTTTAGCCAGTATATACTAGCATAGCAATATAAGCGCAAAAATAGTTAAAGCTGTGGTTCAGTTTCAATGGCTTCAGTACCCTGAAAGTCATTAGAGGGATTTAAACTGGGCATCATCCAATTTTTTCCCTGTACAATTTAAGATCTTCAAGGTTATCTCAGATAGGTATTGCCTGAAATTGATACTTATATACAGGTACTTGTTGAAAAAAAAAACCAATCCAAAAACCAACCAACACATTAATAGCTTCTGGAATTCAAATACTGCAGTAAACTCTGTACAGGTTACAGTGCACTAATTCCATGAAATATAAGAGAATAAGCAAGGTGCCCTCTAGTGTAAAAATCTTAGCAATGCCTATTCATAGAGTATATTTCATATATATATATATATAATCATCCACTCTGTTTTTGAACTAATAAGAGCATGGATAAAGCTGAACTTTTAAAATTCTGCTGATAATCCATAACTGATTTTTTCACTAGCACACTATTCTGATTTATTGTTGTTGTAAGCAAGTTCAGGTCCACCACCTGGAAAAATCAAACAAAACAAGAGTAAACAGCTCAAAAGTAGTTTTAGGCATATGCTGTCCTAAATAAACATTGGTTTCTGTTATGGAATACAACTGGTCCTTTTTTGAACAGTGTCAGTCCTGGTAGCCTCTGCCAATTTGTTGTGTTTCTTCCTCTCCACACTTGCTCCACGCACTGAAGTTTGCGCTGAAGTTGCCACTTTGATCTAGAATAGACAGAAGAAGTTTGACAAGGGCCAATATCACCAAGGGCCAACATCACCAAGGTTTCTGCTTAAGGGTCCTCACATATACCTTATGATTGGTCAGCTGTTCCGTTCTAGATATAATCCAATGCACTCTTTTATTTAAATTGTCCCAGTTCTCAATATGAACCACGGATGCATATTGTGTGTATCTTCAGGTGGGCAGTCTGGAGTGCTTAAACCAAGAGCCAAAGTCTCAAGTTTAGTTTCACAAGTCATCTTGCTCTGTAAAGTGATTCGGTACATCTGCATGCTAGCCTGGCAATCTCAAGGCAGCTGGTAGGAAATGTTAACACCTCAGGTATTTCTGTGCACACTTGTGACTCAGTGCTTCTCAGAATTATTCAGGACATAGTTATCTTCTGAGATGATGGGCTCTTGTTTAGTATTCTAAAAGTTAGAATAGGAGATTTGGGGTACTAGTTCTTCTCAGCTTGGATCCGTAACTCTTGTCACCCTAAATGAATGACCTAGCCACAGTCTGCCAGCAGTTGCCAGCTGTTACAGTGTTTCACCAGTCTCACAGCAAAGAATTTCTTCCCTATACCAAATCTAAACTTACCCTATTTTAAGTAAAGGCTGTTCCACCTTGTCCTGTCCCTACATACTCTTGTGAAAAGTCCCACTCCAGCTCTTTTCTAGGTCCCATTAGGTACTGGAAGGCTAAGACGTCCCAAAGCCTTCCCTTCCCAAGGCTGAACAGCCCCATCCCTCTCAGTCTATCTTTGTAAGAGAGGTGTCCCAGCTCTGTGGTTAACTTAGTGACCTCCTCTGGAATTGTTCAACCAGATGTATGTAGCCTTTTACCCATGATGTACCTGAAGAATCTTTTTTTATTACCCTCGATGTCCTTGGCCAGATTTACTTCTGCCTCTGCTTTAGCTTTCCTAAGTAGCTCCCTGTCTGTTTAGGCATTTTATCTGTATTCCTCTCAGGCTAACTTCCCCTGTTTCCTCCCTCTGTAAACTACCTGTTCGTGTTTAAGTTTTTCCAGGAGCTCCAGGTCTCCTGATGTTCTTCCCTGTGATCCATTTTGTAGGGATGTATTGCTCTTGAGCCTGGAGGAGACAATCTTTCAGTATTATCATTATTATAGTGTATTGTTCCATATACCTCAGATATATCTAAACATTCTTCAGGGACCTGCCTTCCAATAATGGAAAAAAAGGACTAGGAAGTGCCGAGTCTTTGGAATGCATCACAATATACCTCCATGAAACAGCAAACTGTCAGAGAAGCAAAACCAATTCAGAGTTATATGAACAATTTCCCTAATGGGTGTTTAGAGCTGCTTCAAAACCACTTGTCAAGCTTGAAGGTACATGCAGGGGTTTGAATATTCTTAGAGCAGTTTAGAAGGACTTTACAAAATACCCTTTTGTCTGCTTTCTCTTGCCGTATCCCAGAAATAACAGGCAGCCTCCAGAGAAGCTTGAACAGTTGTGCTAAAAACATTAGACCAAGTCTTTCTTAATAAAATTCATGAATGTGCACTGCTGATGTCTCAGGGTACATTAGCAGTGATGGTCTTTTCCACCCAGAGAATTGTTATGATAGACTATAGGAAATGAAGCAGCCTACTCTGAAGCACTAAGGGAGAGTTTTTTCTCCCTTTGCTGACCCAATAAATGATGGTGTGCAATAGAGTTCCCAGTTTCATCAGAGCTTTCTGTAGGCTTATCTTTCCTACAACTTTAGACCACCCCCCTTTAAGCATATAATTCATTTAAATTACACAGTATGGAGGTCAGGCTGCAGAGGAAGAACTATAGAGGAAGCTGTAGGAAAACTAGCTGGATAAATGTTATGGTTAGGGACTATGAATAATCTTCTATTATTTGCTTCCTGGATTTAATCCTTTCAGTGGTAGCATTATAAGGGTCACTTACGGTTTGCCTTGCACTTGTGTTATTAATACTAGGAAGGAGAGAGTCATTTTACAGATCTTACAACTTCCCAGTCAGCAGGTCTGTATTTAGGGATGCTATTCTGAGATACCTAATTTCCTGTGCGCTCTGTGAAGCCTTTGGTGCCTTAGTACAGGGTTTTGGATTCCACCCCGGTGACCAGATGCCTCCAGGTTACTTACAAAAGCTCCTGACACTTTTTTCATGTCTAGCCATTAAACCAGAGAGTTAGTCACTGTTGAACTCCAAAGGTGTTACGTCCAGTCACATGAGGTAGCTGGATGTTGGGAAACAATATGGTGAAAAACTCCCTGATGAGACAAATTAGATGATTTTTACATGAGGAAGCAAAAAAAACTTATAGAGGATTTATTTTGCTTTATAAAATTCCTAATTGTAAAAATCAGTGGTATAGGTCAAACCCATGCAACTATATATCTGTCAAACTTAATTTAAACGTATTATTAAAGAGATTTAATGAGATTAACGTAGCAGAAACTTGAATTCAGAGCAACTCTCTTTGAATTAAAAGTAGCTCACAGAATGTCAAAACTGCGTAAAAATCTGAGACACATGGTGCAGGTTTTATTAACACAATGGGAAACATCTGAAATTAATCATTATTAGTAATATTTGTAGATAGTAAAGGAACTATTCCTTGTATCACAGGAAAATCAGTCAGGCTCCTGAAACATTTTTGACTGTCAGGCCTAATCATTCCTGGATTCACTGGGTATGTGATAGTTCTGATAAAATGTGATTTAGTCTCATGAAATTCTTTCAGGCCAGGTTGCTGGTACTGAAAATCGAAAATATTTGATCTGTGGCAAAAGGAGCTCTTTACAGTAAAGGTCAAGTATTAGTTGTTCTGAAAAGTCTCCTACCAAGTGAAACAACTCTTTTTGTTGGTATTCAGTAGCTCTATAAAGTGGGGTGTCAGGGGGAATCATGCTGTGGTTATCAATAAGCAGCAACACAGACAAAAAAATCTTAAAAAAAGTAGGTTAAATAAAAACTCGAAGGGAGGATGGTCTTTTATATGGTCTTCCTGCTACCATCCCTGCTACTTCTGTTGCCTTTCCCCTTCTGTGCTAGAAGAGGTAAACATTATAAGGTGAATCCCCATGTGATGCATTTTTGATTGCTATTTTATTATGTGCATCCCATTTTTAGCATATTTTTTCCTTGCTGTTTATCTCTCAGCTAAATTTGGAAAGCTCTTTGCAGGCTGGTGTTCTGTTGAATGAGCTGATTGCCTGAATAGACAAGTGACGTGATTTTGCACCAGTTAAGAGGGACTGTAAACCAAGGGTACTGTTCTCTGTCTTGCCCTCTCTGCCTATATTAAATCTCGTTTCCTCAGGTCATGTGAAAAGGTAAAACAAAACCAATCATCCATTCTCCAACTAATTCTCAGATTTGGAATAAGGGAGGAAGGGGAGATGCCCCATGCTCCGACATAATGCAATCAGGGCATTGTTAACAAGTAAGACTAGAAAGGGATCAGGACAATCAGCTACAGACATCTGCCCATAGAACTCCTCTTAGGTACTGTGTTGTGTCTGAAGTGGCTGAAACCACTTCATTTTAGAGACTTGGATTGAATACATCAAATTTTGTGGTAAATTACTCTGGATTTTAATTTCTAAACAGAGAGATGTTCTTGCATTGTAATTCTAGTCTCATGTATACACTACTGTGCCAGATCAAGAGCGAAGCAAATGTGTATCTCATATCCAAAATCTTGAGATTTTGCCTTCTTTTCTCTCAACCAAAATTAACCAAATGCTTATTTAAATTTCACATACATTTTCAAAGTTGTCCAAGCTTCAGGTTACAAAGACATTATTTCACAAACTTTTGGCTCCAAAGTGCTTCTGCATTAAAAAATAAAACCAAACCAAACACAGTGCTAGAGAACTGATGAACAGGAGGAAGTTAAAGAGAAGACAGAAGCAGGGCAGAGCTGGGAGGCACTTCAACTGTGAGGATCTTGCCTGTGATACAAAAGGCAATCTGAGATGTCTTTGCCTGCCTCTGGCTAAGTTTAAAGAGCTGTTCTTTGAAGTCTATACCTGATTCTAATGGAGGTCCTTTGGGAATCCTCTAATCTTCTCCTTTTTGGTCATACATTAACCACCTTGTGAGAACACCCTCATTTCTAGTCATCACATTTTGAGAAATAGATAATATACTGCTTTCCCAGTATCTCATTTTAGATATTATTCCTGTAATGTTTCCTTTATTAAGTGAAGCATCTAGCATATAAATGTCACAGTTTTATATAATATTGTTGCAATTCTATAGTACAATAGGAACAAAATGAAAACACGTAACTTTCTAAAGGCATCCGCTGTGACTCCTACTGGCAGATATCCAAAAATCCTATAAAAGCAACTGCTACATGATGCTAGCAGCTCATAACAAGCACACTCAAATCTTTGCATAATATGTCCATTTTGAATATGTGGCTTTTAAATCTGAAAGTAGTGCTGAAATTGCTTCTCCCTGCTTTTTTTCTGGAGAATATATATACATTTCCAAGGCCATTCTTGCTTTTAATAGATGAGTTTACTAACAGGAATGTTCAGTGATAAGAGGAATTTTATTAGTTATGCAAAGTGAATTTTGTAATTATAATTGTGAATGATGACATCAGAAATTGCTTTATGTTATGTGAAGATGTAAATGAGTCCAGTTAAGGGACCAGGGATGACAGACGAGAATACTTATACATTTCCAAAAAAACAACCAAGAGTTGTTAATAAAATAATTAGAACCCCCACAACATTAAATAAATACTGAAAAAAACACTTTTCACAGATTTAAAAAACAGCAGTAGAGATATAGTGAGTGAATAATTGTTCATTGTGTATTATTCACCCTGCTACAGTAATTTTTATTACTAATAATAGCTGTTTGGACCCCGAATTTGGATAAACTTATCCATCCAATCATCAAATAAAAGTCCTCAAGTAGGCAGAGACTTGGAAAGAGTCATTAGGAACTGTTGACTAAACACAGCTAGGACTTTGTGGAGACATGAGCCACATCTTTCACTATCTCTTCCAGAGCAAGGACCACCCCAAAGTCACAGAAGATGTTTTGTCATTTTCCCTGTATGATAATTGTAGGATTTCTCTTGTCTTCTCTGGCCTTTGTCTCTAAGAGCTGTTCACCAGATCTCACAGGATAAAATTGATAGTAGTAGTCTGAGACTTGAAAAGATCCAGCTCTGCATCACACTGATCTTCTAACCAGCCATCATGATGAGGAGCAGTGTAACTTCTCATTGCATCATATTCAAACCAGCATTCCAAGTGATGTTTAAGGGTTGAAATTTTCTTGTGCATCATGACACACAGCAAACCACGCACACCCTGCCAGCTCTGGAGGAGTAGATCTTTTCAATTACCTGATTACTTTATCCTTGTAAAATACAATTCCAGACTGAGAGGAATGAAAGTGAGAAGGTATATGAATGAAGGAGAATGGTTCATGGAAGTTTTACTTTCAGCAGTAGAAAAATAACTTCCTTTTTCTGCTTGTTTTTCAAACCTACAGAAAATAATATATAAAATTAGAACCTTAAACATGGGCCTGCATTTAATTTCAAGAATGCAGTTTGCTGATAAAAAAGGTTTGTAGTTTGTGGTACAGCTTCAGACTATTCCATATTTCTGCAATTAAAAAACCCCCACATGTTCAGTTTCCACTGTTCATCAGAAATATGAGAGAAAACTTAATGGTTTTTGCTAGCATGGAGCTTCCTGCTCCTCTTTGTTCCCTGTTTAATTGGTTGCCTCTTCTCCCCAGCTGCTTAAGAGATTGTTCTGCCCCTGTGGCTTTGCTCTCTGAGGCTTCACACTCCTGACTTGCTCTCTGCAGTTGTCTCCTCTGCGGCTTCACTCTGCCTGTGAGCCGCAGCAAACTGCCATTGACAAATCTCTGAACATTAGGAGCTGGGATTTTTGTTTTTTCCTCTTGCTGTGCCTACATGTGGAAAAGCAAGCAAACAAGGATGGGGGAGCATATCTGGTTGATGTTTATTCTGTTTCCCTCTCTATCCTGTCTAAATGATGATACATATTGTGCTTATATGTGCCTAAAGCGCAGCATAATCAGGGTACAGATAGTAGCATTGTACTGAAACTAAATAAATGAGACAAGAGTTTCTCTCAAAACCTTTTCAGTGATTTCCTTTAAAAGATTGCCATAAATCCCTATTTGCTTCATAAAAACAACTTCTGCTGCTTATCTGCAGCAAAATTGCAGAAAGACTGTCTTAACACATTGCCAGAGGGTTTTTCTGGCTGAGCCAAACCATGTTCATAGAAGAAACTTAAAATTATAATCATATTGGGAGATTCTGTGATCCACGCTAAAAGAAATTACATTTAAAACCTGGCATCTATTTGAGATAAAGCGATTTCCACCATTGGTATTTTTATTGATAGTATATTTCAAGAGAAATGCATTTAACTTAATTTCATAGAATATGGTTGCCTAAATTTATTGAGACGCAGAAAAGGTCTTGTGTGCTCATGTAAAGCTTCCTTATTGCTAATCTATTTAATTTAAAATGAAAAATTACCCCAAACCTGCCTATAAAATAGAATTTCTCCTTCAAGTTTTTGCTTATCAATAAACAAATTTCTCAGACATCAGCAATCATAATCGTAGGCGAAGACTGGTTACCAGCATACTAGGAAAATTTAACTATATAAACTGTCATAGATTAAGGCAAGAAGTGACAACTAATTATTATTTCTGGGAGTAATCTTTGTATTTCAGTAGTGCAAAACAGCTCCACTGTGCTCCTATATACATATCACAAGTGCTCTTGCCCAGGGCTCAATATTGGGCCAGTCCTGTTTAATATCTTTATCAATGATCGGGATGAGGGGATCGAGTGCACCCTTAGTAAATTTGCAGACAGTAGTAACTTGGATGGGCATGTTGATCTGCTGGAGGGCAGGAAGGCTCTGCAGAGGGATCTGGACAGGCTGGATTGACGGGCCAAAGGCAACTGGATGAGGGTCCATAAGGTGAAGTGCTGGGTCCTACACTTGGGTCACAACAACTCCATGCAGCGCTACAGGCTTGGGGAACAGTGGCTGGAAACTGCTCAAGGGATAAAGTAGCTGGGGGTGAACGGGAGCCAGCTGTGCCTACGTGGCCAAGAAGGCCAACGGCATCCTGGCCTGTATCAGCAATAGTGTGGCCAGCAGGACTGAGGCAGGACATCATGAAACCTCTGTTTGGTTTTGGGTCCCTCACTAAAAAAATGACATTGAGGTGCTGGAGTGGGTCCAGAGAATGACAAGAGAGCTGGTGAAGGATTTGGAGCACAAGTCCGGTGAGGAGCAGCTGAGGGAGCTGCAGCTATCCAGTCTGGAGAAAAGGAGGCTCAGGAGAGACTTTATTGCTGTCTACAATGACCTGAAAGGATATTGTAGCCAGGTGGGGATTGGCCTCTTCTCCCAGGCAACCAACAGCAGGACAAGAGGAAACAGCATCAAGTTGCGCCAAGGGAATTTCAGTCTGGATATTAAGAAATCTTCTTCACTGAGAGTCATCAATCATTAGAACAGGTTGTCCAGAGAAGTGGTGGAGTCACCATCCCTGGAAATGTTCAAAAAATGAGTAGATGTGGCACTTCATTATATGATTTAATGGGCATGGTGTTACTCATTCAAAGGTTGGACTTGATAATCGTGGAAGTCTTTTCCAAGCCTAATGATTCCGTGATTCTATATGTAACATGAAGACAGGGGACTAAATATGAAATCTGAATCTCTCCACCTCAGAATGTAACTCTGAATTCTTATTTAGAAGATTCAATAATTTTTCCATTGAGGAATTCCCATTTTATTGCTTACACCTACTATGAATCAGAATTAATTTGAATTACAGTCTCAGTGTGCATTTAGATGCTGAACATCTATAGATGGACTTGGACACAGTTCTGTTGTGAATGGGGAAAACATTTAGATCTTATGGTGGGGATGAGGGTGGCCCTGCAGTATGAGGCTTCAACTCGACTTAAGTTCCTGATTCCTATAACATGGTCTCACTGAGCTTGCAGCACTTAAGTTTACAAAGAGGTTGTAAGATTTCTAACTTGGTAAATCTGGAACCCAGGGTGAAGCAGCTAGAGAGACCTGCAGGATTTGCACAGCATCAGGTTGATGGGGTGGCAGGGATGTGAAGCCCCATTTCTCTCCCCTGTATTTTTGCATGCTGTAGCTACAGTGTTGGAAAGTCTTCTGCCAATTGAGCTCACTTGATACTAGAATTGAGAGCTAAGGAAACCAGCCACCTGCAGCATTACTTTATTGAGACATTTACAGCAACTCAGAAAACTTCCTTAGCTTCCTGGCCCACATCAATCCTGTAATTTCAAATAATTATTAGGTCATTCTGTTCACTGAACCAGCCATCTTAGAACTAACAAAGACTTTAAGTTTTCTGAAATTTGAGTCACTGCAACTCATTAGTCATCCTGAATATTATTGATCAGAAAAGGATGTTGTAGAAAGCTTACCTGTCATCCCGTTTCTTCCAGAAAGAAAGGCTGAGCCATCTAAGGCCAATTCCCTCACTAGCAGGAGGGAGAGTGAAACTGTAGGTGAACACAATAGCAGCACCCTGTGGCATCAGAGGCAGTTCACAGCTCTGGCACATGCTTGGGGCAAAACTGCTTTCCTGATGGTATGGAGGTACTGGTTGTACTTTGTGTTCAAGTGGGCATTTGTAAGGCTGTTGACAGGTGAGAATCCTTTCACATGCTGGCATCTCTTGGATACTTTCTTTGCAGGGAAAAGGGACAGGTGAAAAAAAGAGTGTGTACAATGAATAGAGCATTCTGGAGCAGTTTCCTGCAAAATTAACTTAATCTGTGTTTCTCCTTAGGCTGGGTCCGCTTAGGATCAGATTGTGTATTTTCTGTGAGCTGATGCAAGTTACAGCCATCACAATACAAAAGACGTAGAAGAGGCTTTCTTCCATTTTATTTTTGCTCTGGATTACTTAGCTCAGGAATGCAAGGGCATCTCTTCCACTTTATTTTTTATGAAGGGACCAAAGAGAAGGGTACAAATCTGGTTCTAGGGACCCGTTTCTTCAGCCTGTGCCTGGGGAGAGAGGTTGCAACTTTGCTTTTTTTCAGCAGGCTGCATACATTCCTACTACTCTTGGCACTGGAGATGCTATGAAGAAAACTGTAGGTGATTCTTGGCAGAATCAGAAGGGGAAGGTGTTGGTCTCTGGACTTCTGATGCCCAATCTCTGTCCTTGCAACTGCTTGTAAACCCTAGGAGAAGGAGATGGTCCTGTGTTGAACCCTTCCTGCCAGCTCAAAGGGAGAAGTTCAGTGACTTGTGTCAGTAAGGAAAGATGATTACATGGGGTAAGGTGGATGAGGGGCAGGAATGTTTTTTAAATGGAAATTGCTCCTGTTAGTGCCCTTATCTCCCTTATCTCTAGCTTCCCCACTAACTATCTCGAGTATTTCTACTTCTCACTCCTAAGGCAGTATTTTATCCATGTATTTGACCTTTTGATTCTGCCCAATGCCTACTTCCAATGTCATGCAATATTATTTTCTGTTTAGCCTGGTTTTTCATAGCACTTTAGCAAAATGACTTTCTGCTGGGGAGATACGGTTGCTGCAGTATATGTTACAAATTATAGTTCAAGTTTATTTGTTGATAAAAGAGATTTTCGTATGACTAAGGGCAGTTCAGGTCACAAGAGGAAAATTTTTTTTCAAGGAAAACAAATGTCAAATCTGCAAATGTTGTTAAGTTAATTAAAATGATCTAAGATCAATAAATATGACATATGCCTCATTGCACCAGAGGTTCAGGTTTCAGAGATGTTTGCACAATTCCCACCAAAGCCTGTCCTTTTCATCAAAAGCAGAACACTACCAGTCTATTAATATTTTACTTTACTATGTGTGTATTTATTATTTATCTGTCCCTATGAGTAACACACAGCTTTATTGGATTTGTGCTAACCTTGTTCCCACAGGACTCTGACATGTAATTGTCTTATATTTCCCAAGTGAGGAAACAAAATGAAGAGAGATCAAAAACATGGGTTTGACAATTCTGCTTACCCTGTAGAGCTCCTGAACTCTGGGAATGACCCTGTTGCTGCCAGTGAAGGTTTTACATGGAGCAAATCGCAGCTGTTACAGACCTGAAGAGTGTGTCTAAATCTAATCTGTCTGGAGCCCATCTGAGCCAGTTCCTCAGCGATGGGTTCAAAGAGAGGCATAGGAAGTTAACTCCACACTCCCCACACCCAGTCTGACACTCTATGAGTTCTGTTTCCATCACGCAGTTCTGTAGGCGACCCTTGTAGCTCATGAAAGGTGTGGAGTGAAGCTCCCCAGGACACACCAGGGCTCTGGAGCCACATCTCCTCACTGGGCAGGCAGGGGCAGCTCCACACACCCAGCACCCTGACACCTACTGCCACTGCTGAAGAACTGCTGTTGGCAGTGGCTTCCCAGAACTTTGCCATGGCGAATATCATCTTGGGAAACAAGGCACAAGACACCTTTTATGTGACCTTGGCTGGACTGGCAGGAGGTCACTGGACAGAGACTACAGTGTTTAAATCACGTTCCCAAGAAAATTGGTCTCTTTCAGGTGTTTTTCTTAATTGTTTACTAGTCAAAACGTTTTATTATGCAGGCTTTGGCATCGTATCATTGAAAATATTTGCATAGGTAAAATGGAGTTGAACCTCTTACAGTTTCTTGGCATTTTCTCGTTAGGCACAAAAAAGCTGGATTTTTTAAGAAAGAGCACCATCTTGTGGAGGTACGTGTTCCACTGTGCAGAACAGCCAAAACCCTGTTCAAAGCCGCAGTTAAACCTGGACGCTGCATATTTCAGCAGTTGTAGTCTCTATAATTTTAGTGCTGAGAATTAAGAAAATCAGAAAAAAATAAAAGATGAGGTAATATATTCCTTTTCCAATATCATAAGAATTCCTGAGGACTGATTTGGAAGCATAAAATTAATTTCAGATCTTATTGAAGTAGATAAATGATAAGATTAAGTGAGGTGATACTTCTATACATACTTCAGAATGACAAAGTGACAAAACTAGATTTGAGGCTAATTCCTGAGGTTTATCATTCCTGCATAAATTATTTTAGACTGTAAGTTTAGCTATACAATTTCATAAATTGTTCGCTAGACCGAAGCAGTGGCTTTTAAAGGGAAGACACGGTGCTGTCCTTTGCAGCAGAGAAAGCTATTACAGCCTGGATTTAAGCCTATAGTGCATTTGTTGTACAGCAATCACTTCTATAGTAGATGTTATTATGATGTAGGTGACTTGCAGTTTTCTTAGACCTTCTGTTCTATTTGCTATTTCTGTGTAGCTTTCTGTACCGGCTCTGTTTCATGCTTTGTTTTCCAGAGTCATTAAGCCATAAATGTCAAATCTAAGTCATAAAAATGTCAGATAGAACTGCTTCATTAAATGGAAATGAGGCAATAAATTTATGTGATCTAATCAGTTTACTCAAGGTATCACTCATTTACATAAAATCAAAATAAATCAGTACTAAAAATTCACCTTCTTTACTGTACTTCATTTTCATGTGTATCTGGCACTCTCGGACCCTCCAGTGTAGTTGCTATGGCTCTGAACATAGAGATGTTGACATAGAGTAGCTATTGAAATGAGGCCTGGTGTTGCATGTCCATGATCAAGTGTGCACAACTGGCCCAGCAAGGATACCAACATCCATCAGGCAGCTGCATCACACTGACTTTGAGCATTTAGTATGTCAGAAATAAAACCTTTGTATAGGAGCAAAAACGTATCTTGCTCCAAAACTAAATACAGGATTTCTTTTTTCTTCACTTAACAGCAGGAGAGAGTGCCTTATGACAAATATTCTGGTGCACTGATGTTATTTTAACATTTTATATATATGTATATGTGCATACACAAATATATATTATACAGATGCATATTTTCAGTTATATGTAGATATATTTGTGCAGAATATTTTCCAAAAGTTGATTCAATGACTAGGTGACCAGATTTATATTTTGATGTCTCTTTCCGAAATATAACACTTTACAATAACTGTTTTTTTGGTGGAAATGCAGGTCAAAATGGATACAGCTTAATGGTTTACCAAAGGACTTAGAAATACTTTGTATTGCTAGAGTGAACTTCATAACCCTGAAAATAATTTTTATATTCCCATTAAATGTCCCAGCCATCCTATATAGCCATTGATTGTCACTATTATTTCATGTCAAATGGTATGTGTTTAAAGTAAGCACTGAATCAGACTGAAACACATGCTTTGATATGTGAATCACTCTTTAAAGAGAAAATTTCCTGAAAGGTTCCCTTTAAGCTTTTGAAGGAGTCAGACTATTTCTGATGGCTTCCTGAAACACTTCAAACTGCAGTTTTCTTTGTAGAAAGTAGCTTGTTCTTACTATCACTGAGGGTAGGCTAACATGACGGATCACAACGACACCTTTGTTCCTATCCTTGTATTTTGTCTGTCCTCTGCTAATGTCTGTGTATTTAGGCTAAAAGCATATATTAAAGCCCTAAAGTTTTAGCTCCAGTGAACGCAGATCAAAATAAGTGCACACTGTGTATTATACTCTCATCTGAAAGATCAGTAAGGGAGACCTTTTGACCAAATGTAACAGAAAAATGCAAGTGCTGCCAAAGAGAGAAGACTGGACATCTAACAGTCTGGTATGCCCTTTAACCATAGTTAGAGATACCTTTTTCTACAAAAAACACAAGAAATGTTGAAGGACAGTTTTACTATCCATTTACAACAGAAATTGCCATTTTGTTGGTGGCGCTTTATATGCAGGGGTATTGTTTTGTTTTAAAACTTGGAAGTAAAGATAGATATTAGCACTTGGGTAAGCTATGATTTTTTTCCAGAATTTAAAAAAAATTATTTTATCATGCAATGCTAAATGTTCTTTGCATGAAGGTAAATGGCCATTCTTTAACTTAAAACTTACTAAGTGCTGGAAGTGAAAACTCACAGAAATAGGCTGTGCATATTCTGAATTCTGTGGCTTTGAATGAGTATTCTAATGGAACTGACATTGGTTGGCTCTCCCTCTTTAGCTGCTGCTGCTTTGCAGTTTTGGGAAGCATGTTTTATGTTGCTCAAAAAGCTATCAGATGATGTTCTGAAACAAATGCTTGCAGCAGCTTCAGATATTGTCACCTTTCTAATAGATGGAAGATGCCTACCCTTGGTCTGGGTCACCTTATGTTTTGACAGAAACAAAGATGTATTTTCGTCTCAGCCACTGGAAATCAGAATCCAGTGCAGCAGTGCAAATAATTTTGATGAGTAATTTGAGCTAATATTGAGGTCTACAAATTGTAATATGCGACAGTGAATCTCTGTTTGTGAAAAAGGCAGAATACTATAAATGAGTATACATACCACTTTGTCTAGTTTAAGAAAGTCATTGCCTTTACTCAACGTCTGTTCATGTTTAAGATGTGTGAAAAGTTTCTTAGTGTTAGGAACAGCTTTTCCTCTTTTGGTATGTGTGATGGGTGCCTCCTTCTGAAATCACACATAGTAATACATCTGCCTGCAATCTAAGAGCCACAGCTCTGCTGGAGTTGTAAGGAAGGTGGTGTAATTTTATCTTTATTTTGTCTGAGGGCTTTTTCTCCCATGTGTAATTATTTCTTATTTAGAACACTACTTGAAGTTTTGTTCTGTTGTGTTTTCTCTTTCTATATATACTGCTTTTACAGCATAATATTCGGATTTTAATGGGCACAGCAAATACATCAAAACAAAATCATAAAAAACCCTAAATCTTCTTGTTCCTCTCCTTCTCCAAATATTAATCTGTTTTCTTTAATGATCCTGGCTTTGTAGAGTTACTCAAAATTTTAAGACTGTGGGATGTGTGTTCCTACTAGGAGCAGTTGTCATCTTTTATTATTTGTATCAAAATAATTTCAAGAATTTGGCCCTGTATTATGTAATGTCAGGATTGATACTCATCCAAAGAGATTGTTAAAACATGCAAGCTGACAGGGAAGCTGTGTTTAAACACTCTACATAAAGCACCTAATTTTACAAATGCTCATAAGGAAATGTTTCCTTGCCAAAAGGTGGGTAAAAGTTTCCATCATGGTTTGCTGAGGTGAATGTTAAGGTGTTGTCTGTTATCTGGTGAACCAAAAGAATGCAGCCATCAACTACTTAAATTTAAGTGATAGTCTTTGTATGGCCAAGAAATTTCCCTGCTGTACTGCGTGTTATCTTTGATAAATTTCTGTAGATTTGTCACAGCCGTGGCAAGCACAGTCACTTGTGATGGCTGCTGCTGTCTACTGCTTCTGCTTCTTAAAACCCTGAGTCAATAATCTTCAGTTTGCCGGAGTTGCTTTGGTATAGAGCAATTTTTGCTCAATTTTTAAAAAAACCACAGTTACTTCTGAGATCCATTGGCTTTTCAGACACACCCACAAGTCCTTTTCCTTGATTCCACTCCTGCAGGCAGGCTGCGTTTGCAGGTGGGCATTTGAGAGGTTGAAGCATATGTGTACAATACAACACACCTATACAGGTGTTAGGCATTAGTTGATTATTTCTGGCTTCAACACAGATAGAGGTCTAGAGAAACTCTGCACCTGCCACAGATTACCCAGTTTCAGACATCCTATGCTTTCCATTTTTTTATCATTCTAGGCTGGGGACTTTGAGGTTTCTCTTTGGTTGCTGCAGATTTTCTCAGTTCTGTTTGGCCTGGTGGGTTGCTGTGACAGATCCTCTGCCTGTGCTGAGCTGGTGGTGCTCTGTGTGGTCCCATGACTCAAGAGAAGAGGTGACTCCCACCAGAGTTTGCTGTCCTTGTCATGCGCTTCTGTTTGTATTTTGCCACCCACTTGCAGAGAAGGAGAAAGCTTGTTCTCCTAGACCACCAGTCCATCATTTTGTATGTCACGAATCGAGAATGCTGGTAAGAAATGGCAGAATTTGCACATTTTGATACTCTATGATTGATGAATTTCACATTAATAAATTCAACAGAAAATGTTAGCGCTGACTTTCCCTCCAAAGAGCTAGAAAATTTTGAAACGTACTCCTAATACAGTGACAATTCAGATAAAATTTCAGCCTCATTGCACTTTACAGCAGTGTTATTACAAATGTCATGTACTCAATAATACCCCTAGAGAACGTCTTTTGTATGGTTCTTGCATGAAACAGAAGGACACAGTTCTGCACAAATTTTTCAGAAGGGATATGAATACTTGTCCCATTCGTGAGCTTTAAAGTTCAGTTCAGTAACACTATATATTTGCTATTTTAATGAGTTCAGTAGTCTAAAAACAAACTGGAAAAAATTTCATGAGAAGTACTTGGTGCTCCTATCTATTGGTGATTTTGAAGGTTCATCTTAAACCTTTACCTAAAGTTGTTTAAATGCAAATATTTTTGCAAGACTGGAACTCTAGAGACTTCTCATGATTTAATGCCTGGCCTTTTTGCTGAGCTTTAAAAAAATCCAGAAACTAAGAAAACAGTAATCCAAAATCATGTCCCATATTTTACAGATGAAATATTTTATGCATGTATTAAAAATACTTAACAGTTTACCTTACTGCCTTTTCTCTTGAATGAAGCAATAAATCTATTTAATTTTGTTGACAGCCATAGTAACACTTCAAAGGACACCTGATTTACTTCCTCTGTAATTGCCTTTGGCTTCCATTAAAACTGTTTATCACTAATTTTAAGCAATACATAACACAAAGGGTTTCTAAAATTATGACTGTGTGCCTTTGCTATAGAAGGACTACAAATGTGAATTAACTAAACTTTGTCATGTCTTTCTGACAGGAAGAAATGAAGATACAGCTTGCAGAAAAGTTTGATTTTCTATGTAGATTATATTTATTGCCTCTAAGTTAAAGTAACAATGAAACAGTAATGTATCACTGGCTGAAATAAAACTTTAATAATTCAATAGTCTGAATTTAAAATTTAATATTTAATAGTTTTAATAGGTTTTTTTAATATAAAGCAGGCATGCTGATACCAGCAAGTCAGGGCGACACATTCCAAACTCCTTCCTGGTTTTCTCTGATCTGCACCACCAATTATGGATCGGGCAATCTGCGTTGTACAGCGAGCACCCATCTCTCAGCCGTTCACGGATTTGTTTTCCCAGCAGCAAGGCCTGTGCGGCGGAACGACAGCCGGGGGAGAAGCCCCGGCAGACACCATTTTCCCCAGCACTGTCCTTGTTCCAGTGAAGGACGTTGCATCTCCCCAGAATTACTGTCTGTCTCCAGCGGTGCCAGGCCCCGTGCCCCTGCAGCCGGAGGGCACCCGCAGAAGGAGGCAGGGGCGGCGGGTGGCGATCGGCGGAAGGGACGGGCGAGCGCTCGGCTCCGGCCCCAGCGCCCCGCGCTGCCCGTGCCCGGGGCTGGCCACCCTCCGGGGGCTGCCTCAGGCTCACGGCCTGCCTCAGCTGTTGCATTTCACTAGGCGGGTGCCTGTTTTTCTCATGTCATTTAACAAGTGACTCTGGGTAAATTAACTGTGCACATAAATGTCCATTAAAATGAAAATAGGCCTCTAAAGCATCTGTGTCAACTTGACTGTTGTCTGAAGATGTAGTGCCTGAGTGCTTGTTCAATATATCAGTATATCAGTCCCTCTGGGGAACTGTCAGGTTCCTGTGCGTTGCTGAGTGTTTGTAGGTGTGCACTCACTGCTTGGCGGAGATTAGAAAGCGGGCCCTTATGTTTTAAATAGGATATGCATGTGCTTAAAGAAAAGCCTGCTTAGTGACTGTGAGGGGCCGCTTTCTAAGCTCAGATACATAGCATGCTGTGCCTGTTTACTGTGTGTGGAGAACCATGATACTGGACGGAGATTAGTGTGGAATTGAACCTGTGCTTTCTGAAGTAAGTTACCTGTAAGTTCATAAATATTTTTAAATCATTTCTTGTACAGTAGAGGTGGGGTTTTTTTCTTCTAAGTATATCAGCAGCTTTCCTAAGCATTTTCCTAAAGCCTCTATTTAAAAGCCAGTATGCAACTTTGATGTGAACTTTGGTAGGATGATTCACAAATTATGTTGGCATGAATAGTTTGATACCCACATTTGTCCTCTTTGTATTTAGAATTGCAAGTCATATGGGGATAGTTGGTTTTGTTTTAAAAGCAACTGTAATTCAGTGAGAATGCTACATCTTTCACATAAGGTGATTTCCTTTGAAGTATCTTCCTATTTACTTGGTTTGGGCTTTGTTTTCCTGTCTTTCATTCTGAAGAAACATCCTCATCTTTCTGAAGATAAAACTTTGTTTTCTTAGTACTTTATAATCATCATAGAAGGCTGATTTTTAAAATGCCTCAATTGACAGAAACCCAGTGCAAGACACAGAGGACAGAGTAGTAATTAAATATTTGTAAGTCTCTTCCAATTATGTAATCTTGCGGCAGTAGGAAGTCAAAAAGTATTCTGGTTTTTGCTGTGAACCTTGTTCACTTCGCATGGTGCTGGTTGTGTTCACAAGCTGCTCACAGAACCGTCCCTCTACTGATTAGATAGCACAGAAAAAGACTAGCTCTGGCTTTTTATTAGCTGAAATAGAAAAATATAAAGCTTCTTAGTATTCATTGTGCTAGACAGTTCTTTTGAACACCTACATGCACATTAAGATGTTTGTATGCTGAATTACAGAGAAACCCCAGTTCAAGAGGTTTAATCCTCACTTGGATGGTAGATTTTTTTGATGGCAGTCATGTAACTAGTCCACTGTTATTCCCTCATCCTTTTATTTATGTAGCCTAGTTTCGTGGGGAAAGTTCCTTATCTTCCAATCTAAGCCATTTTTCCCTTATGTCATCTTTGCAATATCTCTGCAGTAAATATTCTGTGTCAGCAGAAACACTGTTCTGCCAGGCAGCCTTTGCTTTGTAACAGTTTTGAAACCTACTCATATAGTATAACATTTATTTGAAATAGCCTAGTTGCTTATTGTAAGTTATTGGGGGATGCATTTGGAAGTCGCAGTGTTCACAGTGTGCGTGTTTGTTTCGGGGTTTAGGTCAGTGGTGTTTTCGGTATCAGATGGTAGAAAGGAGTAGGAGTATTGTCTTTTCTCTGTGTGTGTTTCCAGGGCTGATGCATCACAGTCAATAGAGCAAAAAGGCCTGCACAGAGCTGTACCCTTTTGGACTTTTCTGTGGATAGTAACATGTCTGGATACCCTTAGACACAGCTACTGTGTTCTGCCATCTTCAAAACAAGACATCAAAAGATCTGAGCCAACCAGACTTTAACGAAAGCAACATTTTGGTAATAGTTTCTATAAAACTAGCTTACCAAATTCCTGAAGAAGCAAATAAACAAGAGAAACAAGCCAGTAAACAAGATAAACCCTGTGTTTTTCAATGCCTAAACCAAAACACTTTCATTGTGTAGCCTACCAAACCCATAGAACAAAAACATTTATGTTGAAAGTAACTGTTCTGATAGAAAAGTTCTGGTGTAGTTTTGATAGCAGCATTTAATAGGCGTTATTGTTAAACACTTTTCTTAAAGGAATGACTGAGCAAAAACATTCAGTGCTCTGAATTTAGTCACATGATCCCAGCCCAAACTTAGGTAATAAATCCCCAACCAATCATGAAGTAAATTATTATAAATATTACAACTTTAAGACTTGATTTAGGAAACACTGAAAACTGTTAAATCATGAACATTCTGTCAAAAGTTATTTACTCATAACTGACAGAGTACTTTCCATTCTGTACTTCTAGATTTTTAGGGCAATTTTATTCACTACTGGAAGTAATTTCTTTTAATGATGAAGTAATTAAAAAATAAAGACTTATCAGTGGAGAGTTTTCACTTAGCACAACTCAGCTGCCAGAGAAATATCCATGTCCTTCCACTTACCATAGATGCTGAGCCCCTATCTTTTCTGTGGAAGGTGATAGGATGTAAGTATGCTCAGTATGTATTGAAAAGGGCCTGTGGTTAGCAACACCTCCTGGCAATCATTAACTGAAGCTAAAAGGGAGAGAAACAGGTTTTAATTAGAAATTGCTTCTCCAGAGTTAGCTGCTTGTAGCTGCATATTGCTGAAGGGTGAAATAATTTGTGAAACAAGCAGACTTTAAAAAATAAATCAAGTTTGTAAAACCTCAGTTTTTACAAGTAGAGGCACCTACAATTTTATGCAATATGATCTATATTTTGGTGATTACATCAGGAACACTTCCCGAAGGTGGTTGTCATTTAAACTCTGCTGTGTCCCTGATTACAACTGCTAAGATGCTGGAATGTGGCAAGGGAGCAGAATGGGAAAAATCCTGCATTCTGTCTATAGCAGTTGAATGTTTCTCTGAAGCATGCCATGCTGCCTCTGCTGTAGACTACTTGTGTGGTTTTGATAATTGTAAATCTTAACAGACAATCAAGAGCTGGTCTTGACACAGGGTCTCTATTCTTAATACTTTAGACCATCTAAAGTTTGACATTGTCAGGAATTCCCAGTAAGAATGACAAAATTTCTTTGGTCATGTAATATCATGCTGGATGTAAAATTAATGGTTTTCGCCACAATTTGCTAATGTCAGTCTGAATTACTGATATATAATAAAAAGTAAAAAACAACCTCATCTCAAGTTGTACAGAAGAAAAGAGACTGAATCACTGGGATGCAATTGCAATATAGAGAAATACAGATTTACCTGTTTGGGTGTTAGCAAGATTAAGTTAATTGTAAGTCTGAATTCTAAGAAATTCAGTACTTTCTTATTTAAAGAGCAATATCAGAATGTCAAAAATATTTTTGAAACCTTGTCAGGAGAAAAGGTTTCAGGTCACAAAAAGTGTCATCATCTAGAGTAGTTTATGATGGTACATTTTAGGAAATGTGAAATAGGTCTCGTAATACATTAATCTAGAAAATTTTCATGATGAGCTGACCTGACAAATCAAGAGAACAAGCCAACCTAAAAGTGCTGTGCAACTACTGCTTTCTACTTCCGTAAGATAAGAAGCATAGCCACGCCACACAGTTTTAATGCTTAGAATAGAATAAAAGGAAAACATGGACAGGCTGTATTGATGGGTCAAGGCCAGTTGCATGAGTTTCAACAAAGCCAAGTTCTGAGTCCAGCCCTTGGGTCACAACAACCCCAGACAACACTGCATGCTTGGGGCAGAGTGGCTGGGAAGTGGCCCAGTGGAAAAGGACCTGGGGGTGCTGATTGACACTGGCTGAACATGAGCCAGTGTGTGCCCAGGTGGCTGAGAAGGTAAATGGCATCCTGGCCTGTATCAGGAATAGTGTGGCCAGCAGGACCAGGGAAGTGATCATCCACCTGTACCCAACACCGGAGAGGCTGCACCATGAATTCTGTGTTGTTTTGGGCTCCTCACTAAAAGAATGACATTGAGATGCTGAGTGTATTGAGAGAATGACAACAGAGCTGGTGAAGAGTCTGGAGCACAAGACTTAGGAGAAGTGGCTGAGGGAGCTGGAGTGGTTTAGCCTGGAGAAAAGGAGTCTCAGGGGTGACCTTATCCCTTTCTCCAACCACCTGAAAGGAGGTTGTAGCCAGGTGAGGGTTGGCCTCTACTCCCAGGCAACCAGAAAAAGGACAAAAGGCAGTGGCCTTCAATATCAGCAGCTAGGGATAGCTGAGTGAAATTAATGAAAAATAACCATTATCCATGATACCAATCTGCATTCTCTTCCCAATTATAATGTTGCATTCTTCAGTCAAAAATGCAACTATGACACTGCATCCAGTCTGATTTATCTTGATTGAAGTTTTAGAAATAGTTGGTTGATATTGATCATTCATACCTTATCTCTAAATCTCTAAACACCAAATGATTTGCAACAGCAAGACTGGAAATGCATAAAATCTTTTACTGTGTTCCATAACTTTAAATCTTCTGGAAAGGCTTAGCATGTTTATATGCAAGTAAATCAAATAGTACTGGGAAATGTTCCTGGATGGTCAAACACAATCATCTGTAGTAGTAATCTGTTGGCCTAGACTCTGGCACACTTTTCATTCACACTAATTTATACTTTTTCCAGGCAGTTACTAATTATGGTGTGGGAATAGGACTGTTGCAGGGACCATTCCCAATAAGCAGTTTGCATGCAGGCTCTTTGGACACTTCAGTGTTGACTAACATATTTGTGTACTCTACTGTGCCAGTTGGCCACAACAATTGGGAACTTTCCCAAGCACATTTAGTTCACTCCTATAAATATAGCTTTCCATTTCCCTCTAATGATGTCACAGCCTCCATGCCAACTCTGTTACCTCTTCTATTTTAGCTTTGACATATTATGCCCGCCTCTTTCTTGCTCCATTAATAGCAACTGTAGAAATGGGCAGTAACAGTGAAACACAGTAATGTTTGGGATGGGATTGCTTGGGAGGATGATCTTTGTCTAAACTGAAGCAATAAACAACTGAACTGGACAACGAGTTATTTGAAAGGGTATCCAGGACAGAGATTTTTGTGTGTTTTAAGTTTCTGATAATATAAAAACTTATTTTTTGCCCTCATGAAAAGGGATGGTTTTTTAACTATGGAACTTGATCAGATGTCATTTTTAATTTAACTATAGCCCTCAGTGTTGCAAAGTGAACATTTTGTACTCTAATAAACTTTTACTATATTACCTTTCAGATGCATTAATTGCAAAAATAAAATTTCAGAAATTAGGAAGAATTTTTGAAGGTTCTTGTAAAGCAAGAGTTCACTGGTTAATTTAATATGTGAATATGTTCAAAGACACATGAAGCAATAAAATATCTTGGTTAATTTGCACATAAACCAAGTTCATCTGTTCAGATATTATGAGATGGAGTGTATATAATGGAAAATTATGGGGAGATAATTGTGAGTGAGTCATCAGAAATTTTTAAAAAATAAAATCACAAGTTTTATTTACATTGTTGACTCATCTGTGATTTATTTTCCCAACTGTTCTATCTTGCTTGTCTGTCAAACCATGTCCGTGGTCATCTTAATCTTTTCAGTTAAACAGACTGTGCAAATACTGAAAACCGTTCTGCCATTTAATAAAATATCTTTCTTGGTCAGTGTCTGAAAACTTTTGAGTTAGAATTATATTTGTGCTGGTCTAAATTGATTTGTATGCCACCTGTTTATTCGAGGTGAGGTGTTATTCATTCTTGGGAAACCACACAACTGCAATTTCAGTGCCGCTTTCCATGCGCCAACCAGAAGGTTTGGAGTCTTGGTAAATGGACAGGAGTAGGAGTAAGATAAAATGTTTCCTTTTGATTTCCATCTGGCTGTGCAGAGAAGGAACAAGACATATTCCATCATGGTAAACTACTATCTAGAGATGTAGAGACAGATAGTGAAAACGATCAGGAGTAAGAAGGAATTTTTAAGGGAAGACAGGCTGTCAGGATTAGCACTGTTTAGTTAAAGATGAAAGAAACCATGATGTATTTATGTAAAATGTAACTTCTATAGAGAAGCTACACCAAATGTATCTATTTTCTTTAGAGAAGAGAAGCCAGTGGGTGAAGAGGAAAATGATGTATAATTTTTTTCTGTGGTTGTCTTTCCCACAAGGTGTTGCTGAGCATACATCCTACATCAGACTGAGGAAAGGACTAAACCTTTATATGGATAATGCAGGTTAAACCTGTAGTTGGATTTTTTTTGTACCTTTTTTTTTCAAAAGAAAATTCTTAATGTACTACTGTTAGGAAGATTTTCTACACATGACAAATACTTTGGTTTTACTATTCCATTTACCACAGGTGCATATATTTTGTATACATTTTAAGTTCAATATATATATATATATATTTAGTGCTCTGCAGTTTTTTTTAAGATTTTCTGTGCCACTTTAAGAACATACTAATTAGTATTACCACTACTTGACACTAATCAAAATTTAAAGCTGCTACATGAAATTGCATGAAATATATGTGAAATTCTGTGAAGTTCCAAACAAAATTCTGAGCTTTGAATTGTAATAAATGTCTATCATATCTATTTAATGTTCATAAGAAACGTGTTCATGCTACAGTGAATATGAAATAAACACAGATATAGTACTAAGAACTAGGAACTGCATGGCCTGAGGTTGCTTTGTTATTTAACCTTGTAGATGTGATTTAACTTGTTTGTGTCACACTATATCCTTTAGTAAAACATTAATAATTTTGCAGTTAATTTTGCCATGCTCCATAGTCTTTGTTATCTTAGTCTGGGATGTTAATCTTCCCTGTGATTATAGCAGCAGACTTAATCTGGATGTGACTGTGAATTTGTTGCTGCAGATGTTGCTTTTCACATAATTTGTTTCAGGGAAGTAGGAAAAGCCATTTTCGGGGTTTGTGTGGTTTTGTTTCACGTAGTTATAGAAATAATTATTTCTGATAGTAATTTTCTCTCAGGTGTACTTAATCGGTGGTGAGGGTTTTGTCATTGATTATAATATCTTCTCGTCATGTTTTGATAACTTGTTTAACATTCAGTTCAGGTTCCCAGGGTAGGATTCACTGCACCTAACCTCAGATATCTAGAGCGTAGGCATTTCTGTCTTTTCTGCCTCCCACCTCTGTGGTGTGATTCATCTCAAACTAAAATAGACATCTAAAATAGGTCAGAAACAGTGCCCCTTGAAAGCGCCTGTCTTTATTGACTGTAAAGGGAGCCTGTGGTAACACACAAGAGACACTGACACTTCCACTGCAAATAAAGCCCACCAGAAGATGCCACAGTGCATTTCTGCCATTGCTTCCATGAAAGAAAAGAATGCAAAAGCCACCTTCCCTTGGCAAGGAGATTTCAATATGTCCTTGCTCAATAGCAGCCACATAATTCCCAGCTTTCCATCTACTGTCATTCCACCTGAGACTCTCTGTCCATGAATAATTTTCTTCTTTTGATCTAGAATCTTTATAGTCTTACCACTAAGCTTTCAGCATTTTCGAAATGAGCTGTGAGTGCAGAATACCAGGCAATAGTTATGTGCTACCATATAGAAGGGACAAGGTTTTGTTAGATGAGAGCAGTACTCTGTCAGTATCACAGTGTTTAATTTAGGTTTCACTATATTTTTATGCCTTTATCAAGTAGCTATTTTTCCTGACCAAGTGTAGGTTTTTAGACTGTGATCTTTAATAATAACAGTTCTGTCTTCATTTAATATTGGCACACACATTTGTTGATTATCAATCCATCTTCATCTCAGTTTTCTACCTTGAGATACAGATTAAGCCATAAGAGTGTTAAGAACATATATATTCCACTGCTTATAAGTTTATGGTACTTCTTTGATGCATGGCAAGATGAATCGTGAATAATGCTGCTTAGTCACTTGCAGGATAAATATTGAAATCACCATGGCTGAATGCAGAAAGGAAATAGAAAATACTTTTACTTTTCCCGTGCCCTAGAAATACTATCTTACTTAATATCCTATCCTACTTTTTTTTTTCCCCAAATGTTTAATAAAGCAAAAAGGTGGCTATTGTGAAGATTAAGACTTATAAAGTCCTTTCTTTGGGATTTTAGCAAGTTTTGAAACCATTCAGCCCGAAGATTAGAAAAATGGTGGGTTTATAGTGTTGTCTTTTGACTTTTCTTTTAGAATTTTCAGGAAGATAAATAGGGTAGTTGAAAGTCAACGTTAAATCAGCATTAATCAGCACAGCATATTCTTTGATGGCCAAGTCTGAATTGTGAATTAAATAAAAAATAAAAAAATATTTAGTTCAATGGAATTCACGTTTTCTAGAACTGGGAAAGTATCTTCCAGCTATATTTGTATATCATGATTTTCTTCACAGAAAAATGCAACATTTGCTCCTACCTACAATACAGCTATGCAGTTGCTGGATCATTCTATATTTTTATAATAGTTTGTAAGGGGAAATGAAAGTCTGCTGAGTCAAGATCTGGAACAGCCATTTGCCCTTAGGATGGTATTGACTGTTTTGTTTTATAATCCCCTATCTTTTCTCTGCTGGGAAGATGATTTTAGACAGTATCAGTACACAAACACTGCCACTGCCCTTTTAGAAGGGAAAATGACATCAAGAGGTTAAGGACAAACACAGATAGGATACATTTTTAGAAGGGACTGTTTCTGCTTTCTACCATGACCACTTATAAGGCTGTATGTATCACAATGAAGAGACGTGCACCATAGCAAACTCTTGAGGTCTTATCAAGCTAATATGTGATTACTGATTTGTGGCATGTACTTAAAGGAAAAAAAAAAAGGCAATAAAAGGTTCTATTGCTTGTATATAGCTATAAAAGGGAATTTTGCATTATCTTTAGGAGATTACATTTTGTGAATAAAGTTGGAGCAACAATTCTGACATTTTCAAACTTGCTCAGTCACTCCAAGTGCTTGGCCTCTGAAGTGTACAACAGTGAGACTTAAATGCTCAAAATGGCATCAGCAGGGCTGATGTGACTTAAAAGAGGCTATTCAGAGACCAAGCCTCCTTGAAGATTAGATGAAAGATGTCATTAATTAAAAAATTGAATTAGTTACTGCTTTTGGAAGTACGACTCTCAATATTAACAGTCCTTCAGCAGATTCCAATTCCGAGGGTTGTGATCCTGTTCAGGATTGTTGCTCTTGTTACCTTCAGGACCGAAAAGCTACTGAGGTAAATCTACTTAAGGGAATTTTATTAAATAATCAGTAATATTTCAAATTTTTCACAATGTGAAAGAAGACATGATTATGTAATTTTATAGGTTTATTCTGGTTATTCTTATTTTTCAAGTTTATGTTCACTTCATTTAGAAATATATTCACTGACAGTATGGAAAAACTATGAAATTTTAATCAAGAAAGTAAACAAACAGACCTCCTTTTGCAAAGGCCTGCTGATGTCCACAATCCTTTCTCAAGAGAGTATTTCCAGTTCCCATGTAAAGTATGGGACTAATCAGTCATGAATTTTAGCTTTTGATTCATTTCTCTAACTTCTTACTCAAAGGAACCAGTTTAGCAACTTGCATCACTCATTATAACAAAATATACTTTCCAGATAGAGCAGAAATAGAAATAAATAACAAAGACAATTGCCTTGGCACAAGCTTTCCTGACAGCCTTTATCTTCTAGATAAAATTCTGCTACCCATTTTCATTAGGAGTTTACTCTCTGAATACTTTTTACACTTCCAGAACAGGATATATCTCTATGTAAACATTGCAGAACTATAGCAGTATAAAATAAATTATCAGAATGAAAATGAATAAAATAATATTGTTAGGAAGAAAGAGTATTTTTCGAAGGGAGGATAGGCAGGTTAGAGAGGATATCTATTCGCAGTAAGTTGTAGCGCTTGTATCTTCTTGTATCTTCTGTTTTTTCCTTCATAGACTCTCATCCTATTTTTATCCTCAGAATGAGGCACATAATGTAAGATGTTCACTTAAAAAGAAAAAGCCACTCTGCTGATGATGATACATAGGCAATGCTTATCATCTTATGTTCTTTCATAATTTCACTCGTCCTTAATGTACTGTGATCCTTTCCAGTAATGTACATGATTTAGATTCTACATTTGCTGATAAGAAACGACGCTGATAAGAAACAACTCGTATTTTGCCAAGAGCCATGATACCACTGTGTATGATGTTGCAATATGATCAGCTTAAAGCATAAATAACAAAACTGACACCTAAGTGATATGGCACATGGTGAAATAACAAGTTGACTGTTTACATTATTTCTTTTCTACTATCTGGGATCACATTACTTTGGAGGTTTTGGTCTTGATTCATCAAGAGTTAATGTTAGATTTGACCAAGATGTTAAAAATGTTCAGAAAGGCAGTCACTTGTTTGATTCTACATAAAAAATTGTCTTTGATTCCAAGGACCATCTAGACTTTTTCATGAAATCTGTAGTCATGTCAGAAAACAGAAATATAGTCCTGGCATCAAAAGTGAATGGCAGAGGACACAGGTTGTGTGCTAAATATAGCTTAGTATCTGTGCTTTTGACAGCTGAAACCCAAGGGTTGTGGAGAAAAGAAAAGTATATATCTTTTCAAATCAGGTATGATTTAACTTTCAGAGATAAATCTTCTCTCAATTTTTTGTGGTTTGGTTCATTACACATTCTCACTACTCTGCCATCCTCTCCTCCTTCAACTCTCACATTATGCTTAATGTCCAGTAGACTTCTCTATATACAACCATTAAGTTTTCATTCATTTTCCTTTTTGGATTCACTCAGTAGTAACTGTCATCAACACATAACTTAAAAATAGATAAAACCAGTGTTTATATCAGGTTTATTTCAATTACCTAATAAGTCTCTGTGTACAATCTCGATTTACTGATGGTTGAGTTACACAGAGGAAATACAGATCCAGTGCTGGGAAGTTGAATTGTTTCAAGAAAAATGGAATGGTGCTTTAGCTATTCCATCCTAGCTTTGTTGAACCACGTGGAAAGGGAGTCAGATATACAGCTATTTAGTTGTTAAGTCTTCAGACTGTGCGAATTAATACAAAAGAAAGGGAAAATTTTCTCCTGCACAAGTCATCAAACGGTATCTTTTGAACTTAGTGTCATTATGGTTGCATTCCATAATTGTTGATTAGGGACTGCATAATTGATAAGTTATATAAAATATATTCTGCATGAGCAACTGTATTCATAAACTCATTTAGATACTGAATCAGCAATTTTACTTTTGTTGACTTTTTATAGCACAGAGAGATCTAGTGTTAGATAAATGAATTCTGAATTTTGCCATTTAAATGAAAAATAGTTACAAGAGTTTGAAGTAGATTAGTTAATATTGACTCTGGTTTTTCAAAGTGAATGCAATACCTGGTAAAATATTTCAGTATATGCAAAAAAGCAAGGTTACATTTAAAATTAATTGTATTCATATTTGCACTTCCTGTGAAAGTTTCGTCATTGATCTCATGCTTGAAAGGGAAGCCATCATACAGAATAAACCTGTTGGGACACATTTTATCCTTTAGTATTTCTGATGTATAGTTTTTACTTCTAACAGAAGATAATTTGTTCTGCAGTGTACTTTTCATGAAGGGTTACACAAATCCTTGTGTTCAGGGTTAAAATAGGGCTCATAAGTTTATACTGCCTTGGTACCAGCACTTGTTCTTGTAAGACACTTCCTGGTACAAGCTGGTATTTGCATACTCAAAAGCAACAAAGACTAGTGACAGAAATGTTGATAATTGGCTCTTAATTACAGAGACAGGACGAAAAACAGGCTTTACTTATCAATAAGATAAGCTGATCTATTTCTACCAGTTTTAAATTCTATAAGGATTTTCTGGTACTACTAGAAGCCTGAAAGGGAGTGAGAACTTTCTTGTACTATGTTTCATTTTCTTTAATTCTCCCATTTTTCTTTCTGGGAGCTTTACCAGCTGGGAATGGTTAGTTTCTGAAACTTGATGTGTGTGAGTTTTATACATTCTTTAAAGTATATTCATCAGATTTTGGTTTTGTGTTGCTTTGTTGATGGGAGGAAAAAAGAAAATATTTTTGGCATAGAACTTCATTAAATAAGCTGCAAAGAATTGTAAATAAATTTGAATATGAAGAACAATTAGATTTCATGTGTGACTTCATGAAGATAGTAATTAAAATTTGATATGCAATTTGAATATCTTTTGTCTGAACTGTGGTAAAGGTTTAACATCATTTCCAGCCATTAACAGTTGGAAACCAGAACTCTTTAAACATTAACATTTTTCAGTTTAAATCAAAATCAGGATATTTTAAGCCAGATGAGTAACTTATCATATGATACTCCCTCTATTTTGATGTCTAAAACAGAAGATAATAAAGAAACATCAATTCAAGTACAGTGTTGTCAATATTGGAAGATTAGTAGGCTTTCTCTGAGTCTGTGAAGTAGAAGTGATAAGGTCTAGATGTTTAATGTGAAAGCTCTCTAATGTTCTGAAAATCACACACGCACACTGCTCCTGGAGGAAGGCATGTTTCTTTAACATGGTTTTCCCTGATAGAGACAGAAATGAGAATAATATGTGATATAAAGTCCATGTTTCTGGATAATTACTCACATAATTCAATAAGAGCTGGTGATTTAAATCTTAACTCAAAACATCTGCTTTCTATTGCACTACATATTCTGAAGAGAAACTATATGTCACAAGCACTAGCACATTAAAAAGCTAAGTGTGTTCGTCAATTTAAAAAAGTGCATCTTGTCTCTGCAGTCAGAAATAAAAGAGTTTGTATTAGTGCCCCTGAATTTTCAAAGTACTTTACATAATCATCTGATATACACAGATATATGCCTTCCTTTTTGATGTGTAACTTACTGGGGTTTTATATATATATATATATCTATCTATCTACATAACATATCTTGGGTTTTGTACCTACTACCTATAAAAAATGGTAGGCTACGCATAAAAAAACCCCACTTAAAAAAAATTAAAAAATAACCACACTGAAAATTTTGGAGAGTAGTATCTAAGTAAAATGTAAAGTTCAACGTAATTCATATGATATAGATTCGGCGCTTGATAACTTATACGTTCAAAAGTAACTGGAACTAAAGCCATCTCAGAAGCATTGCCATATCTCATACTTTTAAACATATAGAACTTCTTCTTTTCATGTAAATTTCTTTTCCTCCACTACAAGTCTCACTTTATGGAATAATTAAATTGTTAATTGGAAGATTAATGGGAGCAAGTACTTGAATGGGGATTGCATCTATTTTAAGTACTTCTACCACTGAGCTCTTGTCATGGTCTTTAGTTGTGTTTCTCCATTTGTCCTGTTGAGTCTTTTCAGTTTCCTTCAGTTCCATTTGCTCTCTTTCAGTTCATGTTGCTTGATACTCTCCTTAGTCATTGTTGTGTTCTATTAGACATGGAAGACGTGGTTCCAGCTCCTTGTTCCAAGGAGATTGCTGAATCTCAGCTTTGGAGCTGCTGGCTTTTCTGAAATGTGACTCTGTAATTGTGAACACGCATTCTGCCATGCATCAGTTCATACTTTACTGAATTTACCTGTGCTCTAATTACTTTCTGAGAAGAGGCTAGTTTCATATTTTTCAGAAAAACACTGCTGTAAACAAATGTTTTCAATCTATTTTGAATATTAAACCAAAATGACATTCTGATTCCATGAGGATCCTACAAGAACATGATGTTGCCTGTATTGCAGTGAGGTAGAAGAAAAGTCATAGTTGTTACCTTTCCTCACAAGGTTGAAGTTAGTGGAGAATTAGAACAACAGTTACAATGCTATGCCTTCTCTCCAGATCTGTACTTATTAGATAGGTTTTTACTGATTAGATATGTTTGATTTCAATGCAGGTGTGAGGGGGGCTATTTTTTTTTGTGGTGGCATTGGTGTTGGGTTTTTTAAGTGCAGATTTCTTCACCTAGGCAGGAAAGCCAAAACAACAGATAAAATATCAGGAACAATATTTTGAAAAGCATTTTTAAAATAATAGGCAGCCAAGTCATGGTGAACAGTGATCCCAGTAAGAGCTCCCAGTGGAAGGCTACAGCTAAAAGAAGATGTGCAGTCCTAGAGGAACAAATAGGGAACTAGCAAGTCTAAATACAGCAGTGTTATGATCATGAAAGGCATTATTTCAACTGTTATTAGAGCAGTTAGATTTAACTATGAGTGATCTAGCTTAAGATTTAGCACATGCCAGTATGAGAAAATGAACTGAGTTTTCTATATCCCTGGTAGAAACAAGGATTAAAAGTTATGAAAGTTGAAGCAAGAGAAGTTCAAGGTAATAAGTACAGTTACTGAGTAATGAAAGTACTTGTCTATCGCGGGAATATATGTGGGATTTTGCACATGAATTCTTCAAATTATGCATTTGGTGAGGAAACTCTGATGTAAACTTTTTTCATCTTCCAGGGCAAACCATTTTAAATGTCCATAAAAGAAACTTTATTCATTGCACTGTGGAGAAACAGCACGTGTTTGGTAGGCATATTATAAAGAAGAAAGTATCAGCTCATAATAAAAGATTCTCTACTCATATTATCAACAAACTGGTATCTTTTACTTGACCAGTTGAGGGGCCTCTTTGCTAATACAAGCATCTAGATCTTCTGGAAGAGAAATCGAAGAGGGGGGAATACACTGTAATCTGAAATCTAGGTCTTAAGAAAATATTCCAGACAGTAGTTTTGCTTTGATTCTGTAAATGTTGTAGAAGCCATATCATGGTAATTATAAGAAATTGTTAGATATGAATAGCATATACAAAGATTTTTTCACTTTAGCTTACAAAATATGATTATTGCAGTATGCGCCACTCTGACATACACATTTAAACAGACAGACATCTCTGCATCTTTCCCAGCTCCTTTCATAGTCATTTTACTTTAGAAGCTGCATTATCTATTGCTAAAAGCATTAAGATAAAACAGAATAAGAAACATGGCCTGGCAACTCACTAGGCTTTTAGAATTTTGACAAGTTCCTTTTGTAAGTACTATTTCTTAAGTGGTTTTTCTGCCTCTCTTTTAAGCCTTGTGAATAAAATAAAAGTGCTTGACAGAACATGCAAAGTTAGTTTTGCAACCACTTCACAATTTTACCCTTTTCTGAAACCCTACTTTTAAATTTTTGTAAATTGAACAGTTATTTTTTTGTTGCTAAAAGGTGTCAAGTTCTTAGAATATTACTTTCTTTATCATCTTCATGTAGTTCAAATGATCTGTGTTTGAAGAAAAGATGTGATGAATGCTTTTTTAATGTTCAGTGCAGGTGTTCACAAGTATTATCAGCCTTAAAAAATAACTTCTTTAAAACACCTTGTGTATAGCTAATGAATTAAGCTGTAGGTCTGTAGCTTTGCTAAGCTCACTAGGGCTCAGAATAAAATTCCAACCTTATACTTAGCAATGTAAGGTAAACCTTTCTTCAAGAGAGATTCAGCCTGAAGATGAGAAAAAAAGAGTTAAAAAGAATGAGAAAAGAGAAGCTTATAATGTGTATTATATTTAAACTGAATATAGCTCTGTAAACAGTCTCACAAATATTTAATTCTCCCCAGTAGTAGCACCAAAAATTACGAAATGTAAAAAATACTAATTTGGAGAGCAATACACAGTTTCGTTCTTTTTCTAGACAAGACAGTCAAAACAACAAAAACCGCCACCTTTGTGTTATTTAAAGCAAGTTGTATGTGTTAGCACAGCTGTCAGCAACTGAAATGATAAAATTATCATTGTAATCAAATACAGCTATAAACTGAACACGAGGCATGCTTCAGGTTAGTCAGAAGAGGTCCTCTGTTTTTCATTGTGCATGCTTGCTTGAAATGAAACTGTGTTTTATTGGTTAACTGGGATGCTTAGCATAATCACTTTGCAAGGCTGTGGTGGAGGGAGGTGATTATCACTGAGAACAGATGGGCAGGTCCAAAGCGTTGCCAGATTCTGCACAAGCTCCATGTACTGTAGGTTCTGGCTCTCTTTTCTTTGGCATTTCTTATTTTTATTCATCGTGCATATTACAACGGGCTAGCTGAGCTAGGGGTCAGGGAGCAATGACCTTACAGTTTAGCTCACAGATGCAGGAGTGAGGAATTCAAAGCACTGTCACTGTACATCTGAACGGATGGGGCAGACTGAATTTTGTCCAATTGCCTCCCTAAATGTATAAAAGGATTTGTCTCCGAGCTTAGCACTCTGCTCTGCATCTGTAGCTCTCTGTGGATTGTATTGTGTGTGACCAGAAATGATATTCTCGGATATGAGCACTGTCTCTGCCTCTCCTAAAGTGCATCCTCCTAATGGGACCCGGTTTTATACTTTTCAGGTAAGTGAACTTTAATAAAACTGAAAGGATTTTAAATGATAGGTAAACTTTGAGTAATAGTAGCTAATATGTTAAGAAGCTTATGTTTTCATTAGTTTTGTATAGGTAGGAGAAAAAATGTAATAAATCAATATCATCACAGTAAGTTTGCTGCCTTAAAAAAATCAGCATGTAATTGCCCCTATACTAACCCAAAATTACATTCATTATGATTTTACTATTGTTTGTGTTTTCCAATAGTAGTATAATCTTGCAATTAATTAGATTTATAGTTCTTTACATTGACCCACATTGTCTTTCTGTTTAGCTCAGATAAGCACTGTTGAAATTACCAGAAATTCCAAACTCATATTATGCAAAATATATTTTAAAAACTTTGTATGTCATACCTGTCTGTATTTTTTAATATTAATCCTGAATGTAATTTCATGCTAGCTGATGCTTAATTTGATTCCTGTGAATAGTAATCATACATGTGCAGTCGATAGAACAGCAGAATCTATTGGTAGGATTATTAAGGTTCTCGATTTTAAGACAAGTTTTGCCTCATCCAGGTAAATAAGCTTGTGTGCTTAGCTAAAGGTAAGAATGTATTGTATGCTCTGTATCTTAATTGCAAACCAATCTAATTACAACCATCTTTCAGCAGCATTTCATTATAAGTAATCTTCAGTACCTAGGCTCTGAAAAACTATGTAATCCTACATTAAGATTTAACAATAATAACCCTCACACACACACCCCTGCCCCAGATGGTCCTTACAGCACTCTGGCCCTGCAGGGCAAATCAAACACTCCACTACTTAAAGTGGCAACAGATTTTTCAGCTCAGCCTCTGATACAGTTAGGATTTAAATATCCTTCCTGTTCTTGATTGCCTAGCAGGTTTGTCTTTTTCATTACTTAGGCTATTTTAGAGGGCTTCTTTAATATGTAATAAACCTTGTGTATACAACCAGAATAAGCAATCTGAAGCAAAGATGATCATAAAAGTTGCTTATAAAATGCGTGGCAAACTTCTGTCACAAAATCCAGGTACAGCATTCTTTAGGTCCAATAACTGCATTTCATTATTTTCTTCTTTTAAATCCATTGTTTTTAATTGTACTGTCTTGCCCTTCTTACAGTGATGTCAAATGATAGTTGAGGGCTGTGCAGAAAGAATGGCATCCTCCTAACTGTGACGATCTGCTGATCCTGGCAGTGATTCAGAGACATGAGTGCCCCAGGCCTGTTACTCTACAGCATGACTACTTTTTTCACACACTGACATCTAAATATGTAGCTATGTAGCTATGCTCTTAAACACAGTTCCTGATGTCGGGTATTCTTTCTGAGTATGTTGAGTTGAAAAAGTCACAAAAATTAGGATGCTTGGTTGTGATACCAAACTGAATATCTTATTTTGTGGTACTTTATGAAAGTAAGTGCTGGTGATTAAGTATATGTATTTTTGACAGTATGTATTATTGCTACTAGCAATCTCTGTGGTTGCACTGGACATTATCCCACATACAAAAAATTCTCTTTTCAAAATTATTTCTTCTGCAGATTTTTGAGTTTAGGGGTCACTAAATAAAAGGAATGTAGAACTAAATTTCCTGTTGCATCCTGGATACTTTAATGAACAATGTAGTTAAATGACCTTGGAATGTAAAGTTGATCATTCTGGATAGTGTATGTTTGTGTTCTAGAACAGCTTGGTGTTATCAGTGCTAAAAGAATCCCTGAAAATTAAAAAAAAAAAAAAATAACCAAAGAGAGCCTGTATAATCCTGTGATGTCCTTTTTCAATTTTTCCCCATTAATTTAATTATATATGTGCAATATAAACTGTTGTGAAGCAACTTTGCAGTTCTTGCCTTGGCTTCTTTGTTCCTTGTTTCCTATCTTTTGACCACCATGTTTGCACTACCTTCTCTTTCCCTCTTGAGTTACTTCAGTCTTTGCTTACACATGTAATAATTGCTGAGAAGGACTTCAAATGATTCTTGTTACTTATTCTGATCTGTTTTAAAGTACTTTCACCTTTAGCTTTCCTACCTATTTTATTGTTTCTATATGTTACATTGAATCTCTGAGACAGAGAATCTCTTTTGTTTAAATAGCTTGCAAAGTTTTGGGACAGGTTAATGGTTCTTGATTTGAAATATGTACCCTGGTATTTAACCTAAATGTGTGAAAATAAACTTAGCAAAAGCAGTATCTAGCATGTTCAAAACTGAACAAATACAAAAATTGAGGGCCTGAACATGGATTGATGGAGGGCAATGAGTGATTAAGGTACTGATTTCATTGAACATTGATGTAATGATTGTACAGTTGAGTTAATTGTGCATTGATTCAATAGCAGAACATTCATTTTTTCAGCAATGGAAATGGTACTGAAAGAAGCAAAAAGCATGTGTGCCAGTTGTAACTTTATTATCAGCATTTCACTGATTTCTCAGGAAATAAGGCCAAGTTGGATTCTACTGGCCAAGGAATCAGACTGGCCATACAGGGATGCACCTAGCAGAGCACTTGGGCTAGGGATAATCATAGTTAGTGTTTGACAGACTAACTGTCTGAAGATTCTCAATGCTCCAATGTCTGCCCCTAATTGCATCAATATCTGCGACTATCTAGAAGCTATGATATTCCTAGTACCATGGTTCTGCTCAGGAAATTTGTCCTGAAACTCTGCAAATGTTAAGAACATTATTTGGTTCAGTGTATTTCCTGAACCAGCTGCTATAATTCAAAGCTTAAGCTTTGATTCTTAGACTGTACTTTATTAAAGCAATTAAAATAGAAAAATATATGAGAGGAGCTTATATAAAGAAGTTATGTATTATCTGAAAGGAAGGAGTTATAATGCTGTTATGAGCAAGGTTTAATTTTATAATAACCAGGGCAATACCAAAATTTAGTGCTTTGTATTTCAATATCTGTGTTTCTTCTCAATTTGCATGTGCAAACCTTGACAGACTTCTGCAGCTATAGAACAGAAAGCAGTGATCTTCTTTATTTTTTCATTCAAGCTTTATAAAAAGATAGTATTTCTGCTGCTTGAGGTGGATAATTTAGTTTCCCAGCAGTGCCATAGTGTGCATCTTTCATGAACATTGTAAACAGCAAAATTAAAGTAGTAACTTTGCCTTGCTCTCTGCTTGGTCATGTATTTTGCTGTATTTAATGGTTATTTGCGTATAATAATGATACAGGTGGAAAATTTTGGATTAGAAAAGAGATATTTTTAACCTGATTATTGGTTGTGAAATTGGAAACATTAATTCACTGAAAAAATATTGTCATTCAATCTGTTTTTACTGGGGCCTTGAGGGTTGTTCCTTTTTTTATGAAAGCATAGCACAAAGGAACTTAATTTTGGAATTTCAGATTTTGTTTATGGAAGTGTTCTAATACTGCTTCAGTCATTTAAAAGCAACTTAAGCTTATGTTGGTCTTTATCATATCCAGTAAATATTTTTTGTTTTCTTGAATTGGTTGTATACAGTAACATGTGAACATGCACAACTTCTGAACATTCAATTATTCACATTGTACATGATGTTTATTTCAACAGAATTTGAATTGAAAAAGTCTTTTTTTCTTTTTCCGTATCCATGAACAATATTTTAGCTCTTGCAAGTTTCAGTTATTAAGCTAAGCACACATCTAAAGCCCAGAGCTAAGCACAGACCTAAATGGAAAGTAAAAGGACTTGCCAATAGGTTCCGACTTAGGAACTAGGCATGTGCAGTAGAGAGAGAAGAAACATCCTCAAATTGCTGCAGTACACGAGGTGTCATGGATCCAGCTGAAGCTTTAGCTTTGAAATCAGCAGTATATAGTGACAGTTTCTATAAATCTTAACCACAGACTTTTAAAGACTTGGAAGCAATACTAACCCTTTTTATAGTCAGATGAGATTTGTGGTTTATAAATGCACTCCTAGGACAACTAGAGTGTACTCCTTTTTGCTAAGAATTAGTGAAGTAAGGGCTGATCTTTTCTGAAAACTTGAGAGATTAAAGCAATTTTTTAAAGTTATCTGATGATCAGAAGGTCTATAAAGAAATAAAATTACCTTCTTACAAAACCTGCAGTGAAATCCTAAAATATTCATGTGACATAAAATTGTAAATATACTATGAAGTACTGTAAAAGTGCATTGCTGATCCAAGGTGTGAAACTGGCTTACTGGGAAGCTGGGAACATTTCTATACATACATGTCTATCAACATGATACAGATTTCTGCTGGCTGTTATTTCTTAGCAACTGAAAGTTAGTAAGTGACAGTGAATTAAAAAAATGCATGTAAAAATGTTACTTTTTGGTACCCAATGTGCTTTGAGCTCTGTGGAAAACCCCCCCATATTCTATAAGAAATGCTGGATGTACTCATTAATTGTCCTATTAATATCTATATTAATAATTTAAATTATCTGTATACCTACCCAGAACTTCTGTTTTATACTGTCTGTTCTTTCATGTATCTTACATGAAAACAGTAAATGAAAGAAAAAGCTACTTTTATAAGAGATAGTATCTTGTTAGGATTTGTAATTGTACTTATTAGCATAGGGTTAGTAGTTACACCATGCCACTCTTGTTCAGTAGGCCATAACTTCTCAACTATTTTGTTCACATATTTCAGTGCAATATCATTTAGTATCAAAGAAAACAGCTTTTAAGTTTCTTTGCAGAAATAACCGAGTTCTATGAAAAAAATATATTTATTCCAGGTGATGGAGATGGGTTATTCGTCACCTTATATCTCACCACTCATACCACAACGGAATTCTTGTAAAATTGGATGACTGTTCCTACTTTATGCAGACTTAATTGCACATGTAGAAAACAGGCCACGTATAACATGCAGAAGAGAGCTAAAAAATTGTGTATGCCTTCAGACCTGTGTCACCTCATCCAGGGGAGAACTGTGGAATCTGATCTTACCTTGACTTTCAGCTGGCTGAGCATGTGGGCAGCTCCTTCCAGCAACCCTCTGCCAGGCGTGAGATTTCTCCCATAGTTTTGCCTAAATAAAGATTCTTCTGTTCTTATTTATGGCACAGACACAGTACATTTCTTTCAGAAACATCATGTGAAAGTTCTAAGGGCATGATCTTTGTGAAAGCTGCAAGTCCACAGCCAATTGGTAACTTGTATCAGTAATGATGGTGAACATCACTGGAAGGCCAGCTGTAGCAGGAGTCCACTGAGTAACTGGGTTGGTGTGGAAAAAGTTGTGGTGCAGATCATGTGGGTTGCTGTGGGCTTTAGAAGCTTTGAAAGCTGTGTTCGTGAATATAAATAACAGTGGCAGAAAGGATGACAGTGAAGTAGTTTTTAGAGACTTCTGACATGTTAACAGTGGCAGAAAATAGTAGTGCTGGACCAGTGCTCTACTGTGTAGCCAAAAAAAAGCCTTTAAAAAATATGGGCAGTGTCAAAGGCAGGAGACAATAATAAAGTGATTTGCATTGCAAATACCTTGGAAATATTTCTAGCTGTATAAGTGGGTTTTACATAATTTTGGAATTTAGGAATTTCAGAGGAGTAATGTGAGAAATATGCTTAGAGGCCCTTTTATTCAGAAATAAATGACAAATGGCAATAAAGATTGGTTTCACATTATAAGTTAGTGTCATTTACTTTTATTTTCTTCTATTATTCTGTTATATGTATTTTTATTTGCTATTTGGTGAGAACAAACTTTGAGCTTTTCTGCTCAAATGCAGACATGTTAATGTGGTGTTTTTCTGACAGTAACCAAAAATATGAAGTTATCTGTACATAAATATAAAATTTTGAAGGATAAATATTTGAAGATTTTATACATGAAATGTGCTATGCCAAATAAACTTACAATAATTTTAATCTGGTAGAATTATTTTTACAATGGAGAATGTGAGCGTTTGTTAATCAGTTCAGCTACATTGACAATTAATAAGTTTAATCATTTTACTAAGTTGGTGAGACTGTAGCAGCTGGACTCTAAAAGTGGAATAGAATTATTCAGTCTGACAGGAAAATAACATTGTCGAAATGTTCAGCTAAAATGCATTAAAACTGTGTTACTGTGAAGTATTTAATGTGCCTTGGATATCTGAAGAAATAATTTTGTTTGCACAAGAAACAGGTTTGTTTTTTTGTTTGTTTGGTTGGTTGGTTGGTTTTTTTGCATAATTCTGTTGTGCCAGAGAATTGTAATTTGGGCCAGCAGAGCTCATGAAAGACAATGTTTTAACCACAATCCACACCTATGTTACACAGACCATCTCTGAAAAAGTTACTTGTTTTCTGGTTGGCTTCTGAGTTTTAGCTGGAATTGGGCTGATACCTGCCCCATCTGTGTGGCTGCCCCACCACATACCGTCTTCCTGCTCAAAAATCAGTAGTGCTGCATGGCCCCATATTTTTCATAGTTTGTTTTTCCAGCTAGTCAATAAAATGGTCTGATAGTTTTTATGAATCTGCTCTGCATGCAGTGAACTGGGAAGGGTGACTTGACTGAATATTAACTGACAGTTTTGATCTGTAGGTAACATTTGCATCCTCCTCTGGGTAGAAACACAGGTTGCTTAAGGAAAAACTCAGAACCATTATGGTTCTAAGATAAGCCTAATTACCATGAATTCAGTAGTGGAAATCAGGAAAACTAATCCTTCTTGCCAAAAGCCGCAAGTCAAAACTAACTGTATGCACATACATATACACATGCTTTCAAATAAAACCCCAAACCAATTAGGAAAGTAATTGAGCAGAGAACTGTCTATAAGTATTTTTCAGTTTTAGAAATGTTGTAAAATATGCTGCTTACTTTAAAAACATGATAATTAGAGTAAGTGAAGAATACAGGATCTTTAAATACATATATACAACAAAATAGAAAGATACAGCTTAAAGTCTTTGTGTCTTAAGTAAATATTCATGTAGATTTTGCTTTTGCTTGTTATAAAAACATATTTTTTCCACATAATACCATTATTTCATTTGTTGAAACTAAACAGTAACCAAGCAGAGCAGTCAATGCAACTTTCCTATGTGGAATTCCTGTCATGTAGAGTGTGGCCACTTCTTCTTTGCAACATAATGAGGTAGAGTCAGAAAGTACCTTTCCTTTTTTCTTCCAGAAGCACTGGAGCTAAACCAGAGCTGCTGTTTCTTTTGCAGCTGAGTGGATGTGACCAATAAAAGCAGGGGTCCAGTAGGAGGAATAGCAATAGGAGCGCTTTCCTCCTATTACAGAAATAGGATCATGGTACGGTTTCTGAATCATAGCTAGACACCATGTTTCTGGCTCAATTTCAGAAGAGCTTTCAGTGTTAGATTATCTTACCGTAATTTGCATTGAAAATAAAGAAATGTACTGGTGCTTTCCAGAATAGTAAGGATACTAAGGGTGATTAAGCATTAATGTGTGTTGGTTTGATGTTGGTTGGTCCGACTGAATATAAGCTGTATAGAGTTTCAGATAATAAGCTTTCTTTATAGGGAAAACCAGAACCTATATAGGCATAGCCTGTATTGTGTTCTGAGACAGCACAGACTATTTCTATGAGGATAAATGTCCTGAACATCCTGTATAAATTGTGATGATAATCTATTGGGAATGGCATGGTTTTTCCATTGATGAATATTACCAATCTTGCTATGCAGCACTGATGAAACATTCTCATCCCTGTCTGAGAGGAGAGTGTAAGCAATTGTCTGATTTCATTGTGCATTGCAAATATATTCCTAGTAGTTGTCTCAGATCTAGATCATATTGCCTTCTTCTTGATTTGCTACACTTTGGACCAAGTAGGGGACACTACCATCCCACCACAGTATTTCTTTTATATAAAGCACTTTGTCCTCAAGGTTTTTTTATACATTGTTTAGAAATTTGTAAGGCGAGAGGATCTGTGGCCTGCCTGATGCTCATAATCTATTCACTATTGAAAGCATCAGCTCATGATGTTGGAAGGTGGGTGATCTACCTGAAAATTTCTTGTTTTACTTACACCTGTCTTAAAGCAAGGAAAGAAAGCAAGTGAAGGCAGAAAACACAAAGTACTTGGCATGTTGAACTGTCCTGTGATTGAAGGCAAGCAACAAAGTGCTTAAGTGATTTTAATGGCTTTAAATACTTTGAGATATGAATAAAGTTTTTGCTGAGGAACTTATGAGGAACTATGCCTATAAATATGTCTGTTTTGGGGAAATCACTGTGATACAAGCATCAAAGTAAATAATTTTACCTTTATTTATGGGTTGTATTTTCATTTTGAATGCAATAGTGTTAGTATACGTCATAAGATTTTTAATTCTAAATTTCTTAGTAGTGATTTTAGTAAATAATTTTTATTTTGCCTCATCTATTCTTGTCTAGTTCAATATTCAATTGGCAGTTACACTCAGCAGAACATTTATGGAGGACTATGATGCTAGGATTGTTTTAAAGTGACAGCTGGCATAATTCAATTGAATTGTGATTCACTCAAAGATGTAAACTAATGAGAAGAATACGGATTAAGTATTTTCACTGAAAGAATTAGAATTAATGATTCATGGAAACTTAAGTGTTCTGTGTTATTTTTACACTAGGAGAAATTTTACAGTTCTGCATGACTAAGAGTGCTTATTCCTATGAAATGTGTTACTCCTACTGATGGGTCTAACAAAGTATGAAATTATTTTTATTTATATTTTTAATTAAGTATTCTGCATGCATGGTGATGGCACAGTGTGAAGAATGACTTTGTCTACACCATCACCCTCGAAAGTGTTGGAACTGAGCAAAGCTTTGCGAAGAGCAGTGAGGAGATGTCAGTAGCACTGAAAATGCATTGAGGGTGCGGTTATATGTAGGGATATGCTGGTGCTCTAAGCCTAACCAAGGAGTAAGGGAAGATACTTGATCTGGATTCTTGCGTTTATGTCTCCATTTGTATGTAAGGTGCCAGAGTAAAAGTCAATCTGTAGCGCAAAAGAGGAGGATCACACATCTGTGTCATCCGTGGGGAAGTTGTTTTGGAATAGGTCATCAGGTCCTCAGGCTGTACATCCACAAAGAGAGGGAAAGCATCAGATTCACTCTCACAGGTCATCTTTCAATTTCATTTTATCCAGGAGGTACCCAGTGCAGGCACTATGAAATCACGATGCAAACCAAAGTGAGTTGAGACAATGGGGAATCTTGTACTCAGCACTGGTGAGGCCACACTCTGGGTGGTGTGTCCAGTGCTGGGCCCCTCAATTTCGGAAGGACATTGAGATGCTGGAGCATGGCCAGAGAAGGGCAAAAAGGCTGGTGAAGTGTCTGGAACACAAGTCCTAAGAGGAGCAGCTGAAGGAGCTGGGGATGTTCAGCCTGGAGAAAAGGCTCAGGGGAGACCCCACCACTCTCTACAACCACCTGAAAGGAGGCTGTAGCCAGGCGAGGGTTGGTCTCTTCTCCCAGGCAACCAGCAATAGGACAAGACGACACAGACTTAAGCTGCGCCAGGGGAGGTTTGGGTTGGACCTGAAGGTTAGGAAGAAATTCCTCACAGAAACGGTCGTTGAGCATTGGAATGGGCTGCCCAGGGAAACGGTGGAGTCACCGTCCCTGGAGGTGTTTAAAGAAAGACTGGATGTGGCACTTAGTGCCATGGTCTGGCTGACAAGGTCATAGGTTGGACTTGATGATCTCAAAGGTCTGTTCCAACCTAGTTGATTCTGTGATTGTGTATCTCATAATGTTTGAAAAAAATAGTATGGCCCCTGTTGGCCTGAAACCTTGGATAGATTGGCTAGCACTGTAATGAACAATGAAGCATAAAGCTAAATGTCTGCTAAATGTCTGCTCAGCAAAAGAAATAAATTAGTAACTTACACTAAATACATATATATAGACATCTGTTGCTTGAAGTAAAGCTGTCAACATCAGCCTTTGTGTCTCAAATAAGTCACATCAGCACATCTGATGATAGTAGTGTGTGTGTTGATCTCCTGAGACTGGGAACACGGTAGAATTCCCTCTTTTGAGCAGCCCAACTCCACCACAAGTTTGAGGTTCAGGCAAAATTTCATAGTCTCTCACTTTTGGCTTGTGAGGAGATTCATAACAGGTCTCTGAAACCCACTCTCCTTCCATTACTTATGATTTTTTATCATGCAAAGGCAATTTTTAGAGGGAAGCTTAAACCTCTGGAAGCACAAAACTGTCAGTAATGTATTAGTGTCAAATTTAATCTCTAATCTTCGTAAAATAACAATCTTTTTTATTTAGCAAGTGGAAGATTTCACTGGATTATCTAGTTTTAAATGCCCTTCCCTCTTCATATAGGCATCTTCTACTTAAATGCAATGTTTATCTGTAAGAATTTTTGCATGTGCTTGCTAGAAATAGAAAATAAAGGGAAAATATATGTTCCTCTCAATAGTCTATATTTTGCTGCAATTTGCATCAGCTCCCTGCTCTCCTATAGATGGAAATCTGATGTACATTATAGCCTCTAACACCAGCTCCTGATCCTGTTTGCATTTGATGTTCAGTGAGCTGTACTGAGAATTTATCTCTTCAGATAACTTTCTGGAGAAAGAGCAGTTTGTACTTTTTCAGTCAATCAGAATTACTAAATTAAATCATCATGACTCCAGCTTGGTCTGTGACTGTCTCTAGAGTAATTGTGATGGGATTTATTAGAGGAATATTATACTTAGTGTATTTTAAGCTTTTAAGGAGAAAAGGCAATTCAGAAGTTCAAAGAAAATGCTCACGGGAAAATTAACGTTCTTATTTGTCACTTTTAAAGTAAAAATTAAAAGGATGAGTTAGCTGTCCATTTCTGTAGTAAAATAATTTATTTTACTAACTCAATAAAGATCCTAGCACTGAAAAAAAAAAAAAAAATCCCGTCTCTATGACAGAGCACTGATTTCCAGGTATTCATTCCTAATCCTTTACTGTAAGCATCCATGTATCTTCACAGGACTAAAGTCTGATTGTGAATTTTATATCTACCCAGTTTATGCTAAAAATTTTCTGTCCAGTTAAGTGAAATCAGTAAAGTTGTTATTCCATCAACTGTCAGATACTTTTTTAGAGAAATGGCACTCGCAGGTGCACCTGTAGCTCCGTTTGCATGGTCACTAGGCTTAGTAGCATAGAGAAACATTGCTACTCTCAAATATTTTCTGCCTTCACTGCAAAACTCGTCTATTTTAATTGTTTGATTGGTTTGGGATTTTTTTCCATGAAGTGCCATAATGGTGTTGTGACACTTCAACAGAGGTGCTTTGGAGCAGTTTCTATGTCAATGGTAAATTAATCCATTTATGCCTTCAAGAGTTCTGTCTTTCTTTAAATAATACATATTTTGTATTTTATGGTAAACCACATGATGTAGATCAGTACTTCCAGCATGTTTGTGAGATGATACTATAGAAGATTGGTTTTTTTTGACATTTATTTTTGAAATGTCTTAATAAAGCTTTATCCTTCAAAATTTCAGAAATTCACTTGAGAAGTCTTTCTCACAGTACCTGTGCAGTCACTTTTTCACTGGATTATTTTTTGCCCTGTAAATATATATAAATCAAGTATATATACGTGAATTTGAATATGTGCTTGTGTGCATATATATATCTTTGACAATGAAAATATAACCCTTTGGAATCTATTATAAATGGCAGGGCATCAGAAATCTTTGGAGCACTGGAAGAATTTTTAAGAGTAGGAGGTTTTCTTTGTAATTTTGAGGGATTTCAGCAGCCAGAGTTTAAAAATATCTCTGAGAAAGCATGAGCTCTTACAGCTATGCAGCTGTCATTAGCTGTCACAGACCACTTAAATATGGTGTTGAGTATTATTTAATTACTGACACTATTCATAAAATATTTTACGTTTTTCCAGACAAATTTGAGGTTATGGCAATCTAGTCTTGCTTTGCATATGTACAATCAGACAAGGGCTGATTATTTTGTGGCATCTGAGTAAAAGAATAAACTAATGAAATTCTAATGTCAGGGTGGAACTACAGCTGAAGCACTGGATATGTCACTGAAATAGAGTCCAGGAAGGAGTCCAGCCTTGTGTGCTGGTCTTTTATCACACCTCTGATTCTGTAGGTAGGAATATGATTTATGTGAAATGCTTGCATATTTCAGGATCTGTCTCCCATGCTGACTAGTTGGTAGCTCTATAAATAGAACTTTTTTATTCCTCAACTTTTTTACTGCTTTTAGAATATCACTGGGTAAGGCTGTATAGAAATCTGATCAGAGAGAGAGCTTACCTTCCTTTTCTCCAGAAAACAATGGACTCTCCAGGCAATTCTTTCTCACCATTCTCATTTATCATCTAAGTGAAGCAAACTTCACTTAAAGACTTTTACTTCTTGGAGACCTCTGACCTTAAAATAGCTGGGGAAAATCAGCATATGGTAGAGAACTGATAGGTTTGCTAGCATGTTTCCTCTCTGTGATTCATTCTGAGAATGCCACATTTGAGAAAACTGCTTTTGAATACTTGATTTTAGTTTCAGGAAAAAAATCTATTTGCTGATCACTCATCAATGAAGAAGGATTTCAGAGCTGTAAGGTGAAAAGCCAAGGGCCAGATGCACAAGAAGATACTGTCCCAGCTTTGGGTCCCAGCTTTCACTAGAAAAGTAGTAATGCCATGGTATCTGTGTCTAAATCTTCAGTTAAGCAACAGAAAATCACATTTAGTCTGTCTTTTTTCCTCCAAAGTTAGCCAGAACAAGGGAATGAGGTGTATTGATCAACACAGTTCACTCCATAGATAATTCAAGACCAAGTGTATTTGCTTTTGGCGAGTCAGAACTTATGAAAGAATTTCTGGTAATTCCCTCTTCACCAAACAAAAATGTAACAAATCTCCTAGATCTCTGCAACGGGGCAAAGGGCTGGAGTTAGCTTTTTTGAAGATCACCATTCTTGTAAAAAGAAGAATTTAGAGAAAGGAATTGTTTTTATTAAAGAGAGGATTTTACCAAGAAGACAATTAGCATTCATTTTGATCTTGAGGAGCTAAAGTGCAGAGTAGTGTGGTTGAAGAATATGCTGGAAGCTTTCCTATGGCAGCTGCAGCATCAGAGATCCAAATCACAAATTGGATTACATTTCTGTCACACATGAAAAAGGATATGGATATTTTCAAATTTAAGTCCCACTCATTTTGTGTACCAGATGCTTTATCACCATTTAGTCTGCTGTTTTTCCACTTACAGTTCTGATATAGTTACAGTACTTTCATCATCTCACAGAACATGACAAAAATATATATTCAGATAGCAGCTGAATATACAGTATGGTATGACTGGATCGTATAATTTACTGAAGGAATAATAAGAACATTTTCATTTCATATGTTCTGCATATCTGGGAAAACCAGACATGTTAGCTCTGATTTTCACCTTACATTTGCACAAAATCAGTGTAAGAATGGAGAGTCAAACCCATTATTTTCTTCCACCTAATTTCTTCCAAATAACAGTGTTACATTACTTCCTGACAGGGTTTAATTAATGGCTCTGAAGATTTTACATAAGCTAAGGTTTGAGATTCTCCAGAAAATTCAGCAGTGAATTTCTGGCCAACCTAGAAGGCTTGTTGACATTATTTTATTTAATGTGCATACTTGTCTTTGTGTGTGATGTGTGAGAGGTAAAATAATTTCAATTATATAAATTTTATAAATGGGTGAGCACAGCTAAGACACATTTTTTGCTAAGTGAAGGTACAATTCTGTTTTTTCTCTTTTCAAAACCAGATTTGGATTAAAGATCAAAGGAAGTACAGATTCCCTTCATTTTTCAGTGTTTTGGGATCCTCTGACTACTCATCTTTCCAATATAAATGTTTTACCTTCGCTTTCAGGGCAGTGTTCATCTCACTTGATATTCTATATCTGTACTGTGAAGCTCTACCCGGACTTCTAAACCTACTTTCAGATCCACCAGCCTTTTTTTGTGTGCTGTTAAAGGATATAAACTACTCTAGAAGTACCTGTTTCAAAGATTATATGAGCAGCTGAGGATGCTTATCTTCAATTTTTTATGTGCTGATTTTTGGTCAAATCAGATTTACTTACAGTAATTATTTGGTTTGTTTCTAAACCTAGCTCATATTTTAACATATTGAAAATTTAAGGAGGAATATGTTATTCTTCCTGAAAATTTTCTCTAGCAAGGTTTGATGTGAGGTTGTATGATCCCTTTTTGCCTAATGTTATTTCAGAAAGTGTGATATAGACATGGTAAAATGACTCTTTTTTGTGAAATAAACACCATTCACTGATTTTCATATGAAATGTTGTGCATATAACCATATTAAGACTGGCATTTCCAATGAAGAACCGATGTAGTTTTGGCGTTTATATCCATCTTCCATTAACGAATACATCTAAAAGTACTGTTTAGTTATATTTGTAGTAGAATTGCTTTCAAATTTGAATACTGTCTCTACAGTATGTTTACTTTACTTACATTGCTGAAGGAAATTTCTGTCTGCTTAATTTTCAAAATAGTTTTGATGTAATCCTATCTGTCAAGAATTGAGAGAGCAAAACAAAATTAGTTACATCAAAGTTTACATATCAAGAGATCAATCTTGACTTAATAAATAATGGTATAGTATGCTTGAAAAACTCCGTGCATTAAAATTGTCAGCCCTATAACTGCTCTATGATCCTTTTTTTTGGATAAAAAGAAGTGCTATACGGGTCCATTTTATAAAGACATTTTACAGGAAAATTTCAATTTTTGTACGTCTTGTCTAATCTTGACAGATATTGAAACAAAAGGCTTCTGCTTTGTTAAAGGAATTCACTCAAGTTTGTAAGAACAAAAATGAGACATTATTTCTGAAATTCAATGTAATTTTTCACTTTTCTAAAGTGGTAAGGGGAGATATATCTGCAGATTTCAAGCAACAATGTATTGAACAAACAATATATAAGGAGCAGTTTGGTTATGAAAAATGAGCATTACCTCTCTTATTAAGGCTTAATTGTAAAAATAATTATAGATTTCACTGTGCAGTACATCTAAAAGTTAAAATCCATTCCAATTTTCTCTTTTCTGCCATGCTGTTTGATTCCTTACTGAAAAAGATGCTGAATTCTGCAAGTGCAGCCATTGAATAAAAATACAATAACTAATGGTATATGTCAGGTGTGAGAGGCAACTTACCTTTTGTCCTCTGTCTCTGAAAAGTAAGCTTTTCCTCAAGTAGAACTAGGAAGAGCAGATAACTGAAGCTTTTTTTCACTATTTCAAACCATCTGTGATGGTTATAGTACTGATGGGTATAGTACTTTGCAGCTTGCAAGTGCCATGACCTGCACAGTGAGGTAAGATAGGTGTTGTTCTACTAGGTTCTGAAACTCTTCAAGGATTTGATTCTAGAGTAGGGGAGTTGGGCAGTTTGTAGCAAACGAATGCAGTGGCTTTAGATAAGCAGCTGTCTGGAAAATATTTCCTCAGGTCTGAGAAACAATAACTGGTTTTTTGTAAAGAAACGAAGTGTGTGGAACTGCAGGTTCCAGACTTCTAGTAAAGAAGTTAAGGAGTTACTGTCTAGAAAGAAAAGAAGAACTGGTCATTGTCTTTCACAGAGTAAAAAACTACACTGACCCCAGATTTTCGAAGTCTGAGTTTACACTGGCCTACTAATACTTTAGATTTGTGGGATGTTTTTTTCTTAGTAATGTTGAACATTTTATCAATATCTCAGATATTTCAAGTCCTGTTTTTGAATTGAACTGCTTGGCATAGAATTCTTTAGGATCTCCCACTTGACTATTTGATGCAGAAGGTGCCACAGTTCCTTAGCCAAGGATGACACAGAGGGGCAGAAAATGCAACTCATTGTCAAAGGGCTTGTGCATAATTTATCTTTCCAAATATCAGCTGGCTCCAAACTTCCCTTGCTTAAAGCAAAAACTCCTTGGAATCCATATAAGACAGTAGGATGTGCAGGTTTTTTTCCTAGGTCAAAATATGATCTTTGGCATTAGGTGGGTATTGTAGTAGAATGAGTGAATTTGTTTGTAGACCTACAATTCCAAGAAGCAGTATTTATTGCAGCCCCTAGCAGAACAGATGGAACTCTATGCTTCTCAACTTGCTAATTAAAAAAAAATTAAGACTTGTTTCAAATAAGCTATTGCTTGTTTTTCTTTGTTCAGAGGAGTGACAGGAAGGCATATAATTCTCTTTATATCCCGCTTCTCCTTTCTTGCTTCTGCCCACTTTAAGAAAAGCTAAAATTTTGTGCATAATCTTGAGTTTTTAAGAGATAGAAGGGTAAAATACTTAAAGAAATTTAAGCTTCCGTCACAGCCTGAAAATTGACATTCTTGGGCTTTGTGGAGTACAGAGGACATTTCCATTTTAAGTCCTGCTGTGGTAATAATAATGAGAGTTTTACCACTTATAATGTAAGGGTAGCACTGTTGCAAGTATTCATAATGAACAACTGGTGAGCCAACCTTTTCCATCTCTTAAAGGAAGGATTAATGATAAATGATGACATGTCTTGTAGTATCACTATCCTTTTTATGAAAATAAATGTTATATTTTGGTGTCACTATCCTTCTGATTTAAAATTATAAGGCTTTTAGGTTTAACTCTGTCAGTCTTAGAAATGCTGGAATTTGATGGCAGTATTGTATCTATATTACAAAATGTATGAGATGCCTTGGCTAGCATTGACCATAGCTACATAGGTCCACAAATATATTATTCTGTAATTAATTTCAATAATATATTTACTTTAAAAAATATCTGTCGTCTTGCTATTTGTAGTTGTTGGAAATTAGCAATACTAAAGGTATGATATAAAAAGATAATGATTTTCTAACTTCCCCACAGTTATGCAGAACCTTCATTGCCCATATTCTTACAACACTGAACACATACTTAGTTGGAAGTATTAGAATTTATTTTCCGTTATTATTTGCCCTTGCTGTGGTGCATTTTTTTGAGTATCAGATTAAATATCTGATACCTGTCTTTCTAGATAGAAAAATTGCAACTGACTTTAAGTGGTTCTTGAAGACCTCCAAAAGATAGGAAGGATAATAAACTTTCTGTTTATTGCTGAGGAGCAGAGCCACAACAATAAACAGGCAGCTATGACCTGTACTTTATTTTCAGTGTTGTTGGGAGCTTACTGGTAATTAAAGCATGCTAGAACTACTGCTAAGCAAAAGGCCTAGTATTCTTTTTCTAAGAGAGGGAGAATAAATTCAGGATAGTGTCAGGAAAAAAGGCAGAAAAAAGTAGTCAGCATGGATCCGTGATTTCTTGGCTTTCTTAGTTACCTCTTCTGACTTGCAGTTTCACTCTGCCAAAGAGTATCTATATCTAGAAAAAGAAATAAAAAATAGCCACAGCTAGTATTGTATAAAGAACAGTATACACAGCAAGATGAAGAATTTACAAACCGCTATCATCCTTTCTTAGGGATTAGAAACATCTTCCAGTGATTTCAACTGTCAGTTTTTTCCCTTCTTTGAAACTTTTTTTAAGAGCAGACTTGTTCTTTTAGATTGCTTCTCCTTAGAGGGCCTTTGTGATCCAGGAGCAATGAGAGGGTTTTGTTGTTCTGTATGCCATAAATACAAACCAAAATATTAAAAGATAGGCTATGGGCTTCTTTATCTCTACTGAACCCCCCCCCCCCAAAAAAAAAGTCCAAGGTCTAAATTTCTTTTCATAATCCTATTAATAACAATATAGCACTACAGAACTAGCATAGAACCATGATTTTTTTCAGGTTACTGAATATCTCTCTTGCTGTTTTTTCCTTCTCAGATCTTATGTCCACTTTGCTTCAGCACTTACGAAACCTATTTTAGATGAATAACCTAGAAAGACCAAATATTTTTTCCCGTCTGCAAATAGCTTGTGCATGTTGTGTTTGCCTTATTTTAAGAGTGCTTTCAAAGTATATTTCTTAAACAATAGAGTTAAGAAACTGTTTTTTTCTTCATATTAAATATACACTTGTAATTTCACACAGAATGTATGTCTTAGTCATGGCCTAATATGCCTGCCTTTAAAGACAGGCCCAGTCTAAAAAAGGTAGCATTAATAGATAAATAAAACAGTGTAAAACTTTTTTTCAGTAGATGGTTTTTACCTGTGTAAAACGGTTTTACATTTACCTGTGTAGATGGTTTTACACTGTGTGAGCAGGCAGTTTGATTTCAACAGTAAAAAGCTTTCCGACATCTACATGGGAAGTTTGCTAGCGCTACTCCAAGCATGTTTTTTCACATAATTCAGTGCATGCAACAAAACTGCCCAGAATAATCAATAAAGATTTTTATTTCACTTTTGATCACTCTCATGTATTTTAATTCAGGCTTGAAAATTCTAATTCATTGCATATTATCAGCCTAGGAATTCAAAAGTAAAAAATATTTCCGAAAAATAAACACTTTGATCTGTGAGAGCACTTTGAATCTTTTTGGAAGGAAAACAACTCACCAGTTCCTCTCAATCTAAGCATTTTTGCTGTGTTAATATCAATGAAGTTTGTGTTGATGGAATAGTATGAAGCTATACAGATCTCCTCCAACTTTCTCTATTTATCATCCCACTTTTTCCCACTACACTCCTTACACGCTGTCCTGAGAACAGATATTTTGGAAAGGACATTATCTTTAGACTTATCTAATGAACCTTTTTTACATCCCAGCATGAAAGGGTATGGAAATGCCAGAAGTTTTTAGACTTGGAATATTGTGGCACCATATGCTTAACAGGACATTTTATTGCCAGGCATTGATGTTACAGCTAAGTTAGAGTGAAGCAGCCATGAGGCTGACGAGACAAAGCTAAAGGTTTGAAGAAACTGAATTTATTACATATTTGAAGTCTTGCTCTAGGTAGAAGGCATTTTCTTGTATTAGATTAGAAAAACAGAATCATTTAAAAAAATTTCCTACTTTTCAATCACTTTTCCATTTTCTTATTTTAGATTATAATGCAATTTTGCTTGTATTTCTTTTCTGAATTTTAACTATATAACCTTTTCCAGAAGGAAGTAATACACATCAGATGCACAGTTGTTCCTCTCTCTCCCATCTTTTCCTCCCTACTCCAGACTCCTCCCATTTTAGAAGCAGATACCTGCTATGGACAAACTACTATACTTTCATGCTTCTCTCATGTGCATGGGCTGGTCTGTGTTACCAGCACCTTCTCTGCCCTTCTTCTGCATTGTTTAATTGTTTGAACAAGGCACATGCAGAAAACAGGGGAGACATTTCAGAAAAATATGCAGTGCAGGGTGTTCCTCTCTTGAATGCGCTGTGATTGATATGCAAGACCTGCAGGAAGAAAGGTCCATGGTGTAGGAAATAGAGAGCCTCTGTATACTGGACAAATCACAGAGCTGTGCACGACATCCCGTTGAACTCTGGCTCTGGTGATTTCCATTCACTCTATTTTGTGTTGTTAGACCTGAAGAATGTCCGACAAGACAAGATAGCTGTGTTTCCTTGGAAACATCCAGCTGCCCATGGATAATCTGCCCAGCACTTTTGCCATTTTTCAGAGCTTTTAGCCACACTGGACTTTTTATTCCACTTCAGCAGCCTGATTAGAAAATATGAGTTTGTTATGCAAGAGCAGGTCTTGCTGTCTGTCCAAAACCTGAGTGTTTCTGATTTACTCCTTCTTCCATCTCACTGTTCACCCACAGAAACTGCCATTATTGCAATAGTTTGAAAAAATATTCTTTCCTGCTTCTTAAGGATGGCCTCAAAGTGGGGCACCATTTTGCTGGGATGAAAATCAGGTACTAATCATTATTTCAGATGATTACTTCCTCTTAACTTACTGTTCAGATGTGGAGTTGTGTGTCTCAACTGTAACACAATAAAGAACACAAAGATTCTGTGTGCTGCTGCTGTTCTCAGTTGTAATATGGACACAAATCAAATTGAGGGACATCAGACAGTACGTTGTTCTCTATTTTTGAGATAGTGTCAAATGTATCTAAGATAAAGGATTGAACTTCATGTTTTACTTAAACTGAGTGGCTTCTTGAGTCAGTTAAATTGAGCCCCTGAGCTGTGATCCTGAAAAACTGTTACGAACTTCTCATACAGACTCAGGCAATTTATTTGACCTTCCTTTTCCATCATTCTTCAGAGGTAAAATGAGATTAAAATGCCCTTTTCCCCATCCTTTAGTTTAGATTGAAGATGTGAAGGGAAGGGAGTAGGGCCATTGACTACGTGACTTTCTCTACTACTTCAAATATCACTATTTTCATTTAGAAATTACTTGCGATTAGCCTTCCTGAGACATTTTTCCCCCGTGTACTGGTACCAAAGACGGAGTTAGCAGAGCTGCAGCAACTAGATGTCTGTCAGCCTGAGAAACAGAGAGAGGGAGTTATTGATGGCAGGGCTGTGCTGCTTCAGAAAGACCAGTAAGAGCAATGTTCCCTCTGAAACTGAAGTAGCACTTGGTCAGTTACAACATAGTGCTATTATTAATGGACTGCTTGTAAAGTCAGGGATATAAATAATCCAGTGTAATTAGGATTGTCAGCAGGACTCTGTCAATTCTTTAAGTCTATAGAACCATTTCATAAAATGTGGTCTTCATTCTGTGTCACATTTACAGCTGATAACCTTGTTTTCCTTTTCAAGTTTTACGCAAAACTAATCCCACTTAAAGGAACTGCCTTTACCCACATTGGGCTATGACAAATTCCTTAGGAAACATCACCAAGGAATGTTAATTTCATTTGTGACTTCTTAGTTAGTACGAGGCAAGGCATTTTCCTTGTAGAAAAACTCAAAGGAAAAGGTCTGAAATAAAATTCTCCTCCACAGAGCCTTTTCTGGGGACATGAGACAGTCTGGCAAAATACAGCACAGAAAAAGAACTGCAGCAGTCTTATTTTTAAAGTGACTTTCAAACTCTCTGGAGAGAGGAAACATTTTTGTAGATGGTTTTTAGACTGAAGTACACAAGGACTTACCAAAGAAAATGTTCTCATTCTCTGGATGGACTTGAAGATACTTTTCATATTGCTCTGAGTATCAATAGATACTGGGAAAAACACACTAGCCTCTACAGCCTGTGCTTTAGAAATGCAATAAAAGAGACAAATATCTAGGGAACAGTCAATTCTGAGGCACATTTGCAAGATGGTAAAGGCATCAGAATTTAGAGAAACAGTGAGACAAAATGAGGTGGGATAATCTGGCATCATGGAGTGATATCTATTATGTAATACCTAATAGTTACTTAAAAAAATATTAACAAAATGGGAGGAAATTTGATTGCAAATAGGTAAAGACAGACTGAATCCTATGCATATAAAGAATGTTCCTATTTCCAAAGCTATTGGAGCAGATTGCTGATACAATTACTGTTTGTCTCCAAAATTTCTTTGCCATGTTTTAGACTATGATTAGTTTCTAAAAAATCTGAAAAATATAAACTCAAATACAAAGACTTCTCCTTTGTGTGATTATATTGAGATGATTTTTTTCAGAGATCTACATCCTCTGATTAAAAAATTACAGAATCATAGAATATCTGGAGTTGGAAGGGACTTACGCTGAAGTCCAGCTCCTGACCTCCTGTACCCCCAAGAGTCACACCATGTGCCTGGGAGCAGTGTCCAGTGCTCAACCACCCTCTGGGTGAAAAATCTTTTCCTAATATCTCACCTAGACCTCCCCTGACACAGCTTCATGCCATTCCCTCAGGTCCTCTCACTGGTCACCATAGCTTATTAGCAATAGCTCATTTTAAAAAAAATCTATAAGAAAAGATTTATTGATCAGATTTTAAAATATGATGAACTATGTTTTCATATAAAACAGAGGTCTCAGACCATCATGGTCATGTACATGGATGTAATCAAATAGCTGAGCAGATCAAAGGGTGTCAGGCTTGCATGGCATCTTATGTATAGTGATCAGATCTTGTAAGTTCGTTATAATTAAGGTGTGTGATTCTTTTGAATGGTGGAACTACATGAATAAATCCAATTGTGCTGCTATCACAAGAATTAAATTCAAAGTCCACTTTAGGCCAAAGGGAATTAAATACAAAGCATGTCTAATACTAAGTGGCTAACAGGAACATAATTGCCATGGATAACGAGAAATAACAAGATTAGAAATTAAAAATTGCACATTGTAGTTCTGATTCTCAATTTATTGTGCATTAATTCAGTAGTGAATCCATGCATGGCAGATATCAGGACTGTGAGTTAAATAGGATCAACTTTCATTGTCGTCTTTTGAGGAAGTGGGAAAATACAGGACTAGCTGGAACATACAAATTAACCCTCCTTCCCATGCTTAGACCAACACAGACACACACTTTAGTATGGCCTAATTCACAGATATGTTTTTACTGATAGCTGCAGCTGTGGGAAATCTTTTTATTGCTCTGTAGGATTATTAGAGAGTGTTTTCGAGTGTATTTTGAAACCGCTACTCATACAAAACACAGACTGGGTGAAAAAAAACTAGTTGAAAAGGAAGCATAAAATATGTTTTAAGTTGAACTAAATATTTCATTAGACATGTACTTTATTTCACTTCCCAGTGTGAAATATGGTCTGATATAAATTAAATTAGTATTTTGTAAAATTAGTACGTAAATTAGTATTTTGATATAAAAAGTCAGTTATTTTTGAAGACATCAAAATTTAGTAAAAATATCAGTTAAATCTATCATCTAATTAAAGTAAACTTGTAAATTATTTTATTGACCTGAATTTCTGACTTTTTTGTGTTACTGTTAGAATGAAAAATAATCCAGTTCCCTCCATTATTTTTCCCATGACATGGTGGTAAAATTATTTTTATTGGAGGTTGTCATGAATCTATATCTTTAAAAGTTACTTAATTGAAATATTTGCATGATACTATATGAAAGACTGACCAATATAGTGTAATATTGACCAATAAAGTATAGATATTTACATTAGAAAAGTGTTTGTGTATTTTGTATCATACAAGGTAGTTTTTAATCACTCAGCTAAGCATTTTCATTTTTTGCCCATCTCTGTTTTTCCCATCTGCATATACTCTCTTTGGCTTGAATCTGGTTCAGAGAAAAACACTGTAGCCTGTACATAAGTGCTTGCCATATCTGATAAAAGATGGATCAAGCTGTCTTTCTTAGCTGAACTCTCTGTGTTCAGCTGCCCACAAGTAGTATAGGTCAGCTTTTGGGCCATATCGGTGCCTTTTCAGGAAAGAAAATATCAGAAACTTTCACTTTGCAATCCACTGGACCCATCTTTCCTTTCTACATGCGGTTCATGTCTTTTGCGAACCCATATTAGAACCTCAGTGACGTTTGATTTTTTAATTTTGTCTTATCCTGTTGGTAAAACAGCTATCAGCTGAAAGCTTGCAGGCTTGCAGGAGTCCAAGGGCCACCATCCCAGGCATCTAGTGAGTAAGATTGCTGCTCTGGATTAGTGCCACTTTTTGTTTTCTTGTTCTGCCTCTTTTTTTTTTTTTTTTTTTTTAATTTAATGATATTGTTTGTGCTTCAGGTCAGGATGTCTATTCTGATTTATTTCCAGATGTAACATGGTGAGTTTTTCAGACATTTTAAAGGAAGTCATAGTGATTACTACTACCGGAAGCCTTATATCTGGGAAAGCTCTCTGAAACCTGTGTAATACACGTTTCCAACCCATAGTACTCCTTTGATAATGGAAGCTAAAAAAAAAAAGTAAAACCTGATTAGATGTCTAGTAATCTTTTTTGTTTGGCTTGGTTTTCTTTTTTTTTTTTTTTGTAATCGTTATTGGTGTTACAAAATTAGAGTGCATCATAGTGCTCGAACCATGTTGTAGCCTCCAGGGCAGGCTGTTTGATGCCTCAAAAGCTGCCAAGCTCTTGTGCAGTCAAGCGAAAAAATACCAACAGACAAAGGTAAAAGTTGGCTGGTGGACCATAAGCTGAGAAAACAAGGTTAAGGAGGTCCAACAAATGAGATATCTTACAGCCAGTGTGATCCCTGAGGGAATAAACGTTACTTTGCTCATATGTTTATGCAATACAATCCTGCTTTTATTACAAGGATCTGGGTAAACACGCCTTCTGCCTGGTTATTATTTTATGTGTGTATTCCAGAGAGCTGTGGATGGTCATTTAAGCCTTGCCCTGTATTTGTGTCATGCTGCTTTTGTGTGTCTAGGCCAGTATGGCATTTTCAGAGTCCTTATGTATTCAGCTGAAATCTGAGCGAAGCCCTCTGGGATTGTTAATTATGGGTTTGCTCTGGTATTCTCTCATTGTTCTGCGCATGTTTGTTTAGTTGTACGAAATGCAAAACTCTTTGTTTACTTTGTGACAAGGGATTAGTTTCACCTAGAGTAAAATAATGCTTTGAATGAGCTTCTACTGCTAACAGTGAGAAGGATCCTAAGCTCCAAGTCCTTAAACCTTTTATGTGAAGAGATCAGTGGGGATTGTCAAGTTGACTAAACTGATGGAGATTACTGTACTGAACAACCCTCACACAGCTGAAAAGGTTGGACATGTGTTTCAGGCAAATGTACTTCAGCAGAGTAATTGGAAAGCAATGCAGTGTCAAAGAGTTATGTAATATGATGAAGAAAATTACAGCGAAAATCATTAGGGACTTTTGCATAGAATTCACATGGAATTTAATGTGCTAAATATAATGTAGCTGTTATGCATGATAAACAACATTTTTTCCTAATTTTTATGGAATATCTCTGTTTAATTATAAATAATTTAAAGATGTTACCCATTGGATAATTGGATTAAGTTGTAATTGAAGAAAAAAGCCCCTAAATTACCTAGGTACCTTAACTAAATATCAAGATAATGTTATATGTTCATATAGTAAAACCAATCTCAGATTGATTTGAGAAAGATTGTTATTATGGAATCCCAATTTACCTCTTTTTGTAATATATTCATATGGAAGTTACTGTGATTACTTCTGTACTATTGCAGGACTTAACTGCCAGTGATAAATTACTCAGACTTTAAGGTGAAATGACCAATGGAAAGTCTCAATAATGAAAAAGGTTACTTTTACATTATTAAAGTTACTTAAAAGCCTGTAAAAATGATAATCTAATCCTGCCCATACACTACAAATTCGCTCAAACCATACTATGCATATTTTTTTTCTCACAGAATGCAAAATATACACTGTAAAGTTTTTATTGTCCTTTAAGAAGCTGAAATGTGTTTTGCTGCATACCATCAGAAATCCCACAGCTCCTGGGACACGCATGTTGGCGTATTGATTTCCTCCCAGGGGAAACCCAAGGCTGCTCTCTAATGGCACCTTCTCCTGTAATCCACTGGAGCGCAGCCCTCCAAAACTGCCCTGTAGAACAGCTGACCAGAACACCTGGTCATTACCCTGCTGTAGGTCACACAAACCAGTTGCAGTAATTACAGCTCTTCTTTATTCCTGTAGAACAGGTGTATGAGTTTTTCCTCAAATGAGGAAAGGGTTGCAAATGTCTGGGGCAATTTCAGTGTTACAGAGTTCACACGGGAGAATGGTTTTCAGGCTTCAAAAATCACTTCTGTATGAAAAAGAAAAGGACAACAGTGCCTAATTTATGAAGCAGTAGGCTCTGCTGTTTGCTGTAATGAATTTCATTTTGTCAGCTCACCATAGAGATTATTAGGAGAATGACTATGACTGTGCTTTTTTATGCGTCTTGATGTATGTTCGAGCTTCACTTCTATCAGCTGGATATCATCCCAAATGAAGGAAAAAGCCTTTTCTGCCAGGAATTCAGATGTACACTGCCAGCTGGTGCACCTGTGTTCTGGTGTGAGCTTTACAAAGGGTACAGAAAGCAAATGAGAACTTAATGCAGTGTAATGGCGGGGGGCGGGGGGATTTTTTTGTTTGTTTTTTTGAGTTTTATTTTGAGCCTTGTGAGAAACTAATTGCCTTTTGATGGGAAATGTACCTGGGATATGAAAAAAGAGGGCTGTTTTCTACCTCAAAATGAGAAAAACAGGCTTTTTTGGGGAATTATTGCTCAAAATAAAAAGGGGAGGAGTTGGTGAGAAGGGATTATGAAGAGCATTCTCACTGGTTTTGAGTACTTAAGTAATGTATTTTATACACGCTTTTTTTTTAGGTCCTGTTGTTTGACTCTGAAAAGTAATTTCTGCTCATACACAAACATATTCCTGTGCTTTTAAATAGCTATGTCTTTGCAGAGTACATTCATTTGATCAAATATAACTCCTAAAAAATCACACTGATGCTGAGTAATAACACAGGTTTTTTACTTTGTAGACCTTTCAGTGTTACCTAAGAAAAGTTTCAAGTATATTACTCTCACCAAATCTGTCTGCTGGTCTGGAGGTGACATGCCAGGTTGAGCCAAAGCTGAAACTCAGGAGCATCTGTAAAATGTCATATGCTGCCTCAGAGATTTGGCAGTATTTCTAATGAAAAGCTGCACTAGAATTTAGGTAATTCACTTCATTTTTCCAGGCAAACAAGGGGTGCACAGTAATGGAGTGGCAAGAGCTGTGTTTACACCTACGCCTACTGCAGAAGCAGTAAGATGACACAAAGTATATAGCTCAGAAATGCAGAGCCTCTCAGGAGTAACCCTATAATTTTGTAGGCTTAAGAGAATCTTTCCTATAAGCATTTAATCCTGTGTAGTGTTTTCATGCTTTTTCTATGCAGCATCTGGAAGATTATAAACCTTTTAATTATTAGGAGAGTGAAAACTGCCAACTCCCTAAACTCAAGATCATTATTTGTGAGTAATTCTCAAAACTTTCCCTGTGTGAGCATATGACCTAAGTGTTGAAAACAGGCAAGAGAATAGGTAGAAGGTAGGTAGATACATAGATAAGAAAATAAAGAGTGTTGATGTGTACTGAGATGATAGCAGCTATTTTGGATCTCTCTGTTTTCCTATATTCGCCTCCAGTCCATTTTAAAAGGCAAAATTATTTCAAAGGATGTTTCACTGTACACCCTTCTTTCAAATTAGTATTTCTTATAAAGTAAAGCTATGTAAATGTCTAATTTGTATCCCACTAGGTGGATATACGGGACAATAGAAGTTAAGAACAAACTTTCAATTATGTCTAAAAATATTTCTTATGTTAAAATAGAAGCAAAAAAGAATTTATTGAAACAAAGGCATAACAGTGAGAACCTTGCAAGATCATAAGCTGAATGTATTTATCATTGGAAAAATAGTTTTACAAAAATATTGTCAGAATAGGGGTTAATTCTGAGTTCATGAGGGCATAGTCTGACCACTGATCTCTCAAGGGCATTAGAGCTGAGAAGGGAAATTTTAGAACTCATTACAAATATTTTATGTCTGTAAAAATTAGGTATCATGTTGATCTAAGTTTGGTTTCTATAGATACTAGACAACTTTGAGCATCTCCGGTTTTGGTGGTGGAGGAGTTTGTTTGATTCACTCAATACTTCATGCTGATAGTGTTTCAGTGCAGTAGTGGGGAAGGTATTTACACTGCTTATGCTGGGTGTTTAAAGAAGCTTTCCAGATCAAAGAGAGAGAGAGTCTTCCACAAGATCGTACTTATGGCTTCATACTACTCAGGCTGTGGTTACAGACCCCTGATGTGATATACCAACTGTCTGCTGTCCATGGGGCTCTCATGGATCTCTGTTCTCTCCTTCCACCACCAGGTTGTGTCTTCAAGGTTCTGTGATTCCCTTGTGCATAGCTAGGACTTTTGCTGGATGATGTAAATCACCTCCATGGCAGCTGTGGGGGTTTGTTGGGGGTTTTTTGTTGTAGGTTTTTTTTTTCCCTCCATTAAAATTTCTAGTTTTGTTAGGTTGAGTAATCTATCAGAGGAGTCAAGTAGGCTGCAGAGGTCAGCATATGGAAGTGGGACCTATCTTTTCAGAACCTGTGAACTCTTGTGTCGGCCCGTTATGTCTCCTGAATGTGTACTCCAAATCACCCCGACAGAACTCCCTGCTGCCTGCTCTCTGCTGGGGATGCTGGTGGGGCAGTTTGGCTTCCAATCTCCCTGCCATAGTTAGGCAGCATTAGTATTCCCACCCCTTCCCCCAAAAATATCAGCAAACAAGTTGCTTTGATTTTCTCTTTGACAGAATTGCACTCTGTCACTCTCTGGAGTTGATGACCTCTTTCTAATCCATATAAAGTCTTGAACCGCTAAACTTGTGTAATTTATCTTGTCATTGCAGCTGCCCTCTGGGATGTTGTACAGAAATTTTGGTTATTTTAATCATATCATTTTAATTGGCTTTATGAATGATACTCTTTAAAAGTGAAAAATAATTACAGAGTGTAATTTACATTTAGAAATAGCACATAGCTCATAATAGTGAATGAATAATACATTTACTTGACCTTAAGCTTCTTCAGTGATGGTGTACTGATACTGACAGTTTCTAATATGTTTTATACTCTTAATTCTTAGCACAGTGGGTTTGGAATTTGGTTTTTATTTTCAAATACCAAGTCTCTCTAGAAAATAAAGATTAAAAAAGAAGACTCTCTGAGGCATGTCTCTGTAAAATAATGAAACTATCTCTTTGCCTAATGCAGACCCTCAGGTCTGCGGTTAATATGACAATATGACTATTCTGTTGGTCTTTTCCACAGAGGAGTTAATTTATTTGTTCCTATCTGTTTATCAGTATTTTCTAGTACAAGATAAGCTGCTAAGACTTTTCTAGTTTGCAACTTTACTTGAATAGATGCATTTTAGTGTCAAGCCAAATTATAAATTCTGCCTCCTATAATAAAAATATAATTGGAAATTGTCAGTTGTAGGGGAAAAAAGTCTAAGAAAATCTTCCTATAAATAAATACAGTGCTTTTCTGTTGACATTCCATATGTACCAAGACCAAAGAAAATCAGTAACTTCTCTTCCCAAATCAAAACACTCTCAAATCTGCATGTGGTTATTGCACAATATAAAGCCTGGAGGCCCTGTATTCTCATTTTCAGTATTTAAATAGTAGAATGTTGTTCTAATACTTACTTAGCCTGCTAGGAGTCAGTTACACCTATGTATAGCATATAATCAATTATTCATAATTATGAATTCATTTTATGCCTAAAGTATTGTAAATATTGGTTATGGTGATACTTCAGGGACACAGGGAAATGTTAAATTAATCCTACCAATTTTTTAAAATGTCGAAGTAACGAATTTTTAATGTGAATTTTTTTATTGAATGAATATGTAGAATTACATGCACTTCTCTTAATTTTGTTTTGGAATAATTGAGTCCACTGCAGTGGTTTTAAGGGAAACTTATAATTGGTGAGCACAAAGTCAGAGTTTTATTTTCTTTTGCATAATAAATTCTGTCCTAAACTATTAATATATGGAGTATTTATACAATTACATAATAATCTGCCCCTTTTAAAAAAGTAGATATATTCTGAGGTAAGAAAACAGCTCTAAGAGATTTGTACTACTAAATTTTAGGTCGAATTATATTTCAGGAGAAAGCTGAGGGGCTGATCTTTCTCTGCCCATCACTTAATAAAAGTGGTAATTTTGTTGGGTGTTTTCTGGATGCCATGAGGGTTTCTCTCAGAGACAGAGCATGCTCGCTGAACCTGCACAGCACATTGGCACAGCTGCACTGAGCTACTGCTGCTCAGAGACTATGTGAGATACCGTGCAATTACAATGCAAGCTGCTCTCCAGCAAGCTTCCTTGCATTTCAAAGTTATGGTATTTTTGACTTAAAAAAAAAAGTTTATTTATCTCTGAAACAACTGACCTGTGCAACTGTATGGAAAAATGGAAGCTGACTTTTTATATACTAACTTGATTTACGTGACGAAGTGACACTCTTGTATATCCCGCTTTGCAACAGTGCAGTGCTTCCATACTAAGCAACTAGTGTTCAGTTTTCATTACTCTGATTCCATTTTCTCCTTATATTTGGTGTATTTTTAGTTCTTAATCATTAGATTCAGCCTCCTTTCACAATAATATCCCCCCACTTCTGCCCCTAAGGCTCTTCATATTCTGAAGTTGTATTTTTTTTGATGTGTTGGTAAAATTAACTGATAGGAAGTAGGTGTTGCTGTAGATTAACTGTCAAGACAATGGGAGGACAGACATAAATTTATATAATATCTTTTCCCTTGATGCTATTCTGTAGTTAAAGTTAGGCTAAAAATTCTGACATTTCCACTGTTTCAGTGTCTGTAACATTAATATGCTATTGACCTTCATATTAATTCCTTGTATTCTAATAAGAAAATAATAGGTAGGAGCAAGTGGATATGAAAGCAAATAAATGGGTTTTTTAATTAATAATTGCCTTACCATTATTTTATTTTATTTTATTTTGTTTTATTTTCTTTGTGGATAGAGTGAGAAAAAAAAAAATGATATGCACTACTTCTTCGTAGAAAGTCTAAGGTAGGCTGTAGTCATTATTAACTTTAGGAGGCATAGTTTGGCCATCCTGTTCTTTCCGTCATTATCACCACTTTGTTCAGATCTACAAGAATTAAAAATTATTTCTATTACAGTCTGATGTCATGTAGGAATGGAATAGGACTTGGCTATTGAAACTAAACTAGACCAGTGTACCTATGAGAACATTAATGTGTCTGTTACGACACTTTTCCTGCTGGAGTGGTTTTGTCTATTTTTATAGATTATGCCTCCCAGATGGATATATCTGTTTTGAGACAGATGGGAGAGTGGGCACTCTGTACCAGCTGTAGGGAGATAGACACTGAGCAGTCTCAACTTGGCTCCGCTGTTATTTCCACATCTTGCCTCCTCCTAGAAGTTGCGTTTGTTAGCACCATATTTACATTTGCTATCTGTGCAATATAGTTGTTTTCCTAAAAATTAGTTTTACACTTTTATTGTGAAGCATTTCTTGTAAAAGACAATTGTTCACATACATTCACAGCAATAGGATTTACTACATATTGAAAATAATATATTGAATGAGGCTAAAAGTTCGATACAGAATTTAGTAATGCCCGTGTACAAAGACACAGCAGGATACAGGACGATTTCACAGCTTAACAATTAGTGAATGCCATTCATACGATGCATGAAGTGCTAATTCTTCTAATTGTATTTAGATACTGTTGTTAATATCTTTACATTGTGTGTATGTTCAGCATCAAAATGGTGTTACTTGAATAACACATTGCCCTATGGCAGTGATTTCTGTACAAAGACTTTTTTTTGCTTTCAGCTGTGAAGGTGGGAATAGTACCAAATAGTGTGAGTCTACCCGAATGTCCCCTTGCAATTCTAAGTAAGAGTGTGAGCATGCTTTAAGTTAAATACTGTTTCTCCAAGCTACACATCCATCTGCTTGATCAGGTAGCCTTCAAATCCACTGAATCCACAGCTGAATCCACTATCGTAGTATGTTACATATATTCCACTGCTTCCTCAGGAAGCAAGTAAACTGTGCTTAGGGAAGGGTTATGTATATTAATTCACAGTGCATACATTAAGTCAGTGATCCATTCTATTTCACTTGCAGTATTTGTTTTACTGCAAGAAAAACTTCTGAATACTAGCTGTGTCCTTGGACTTACAAAATACTGTAAAAGTGGTAAAATTTCTTCCTTAACACATTGCTTAAATGAGACATCCCAAAATTTCCTGCCCAAACACATCCTATTCTCTGCACAGCATGTACTTAAGGCTAAATTTAGGAAATTGGTGTTCAGTATAACTATCAGCTTTGCTACTGTGAATTTGAGTGTCATCTGCTGAAAGTTGCTTCTGCTAAGCACAATGCAGGAACGTGTTTAGAACTCGGGCTGTCAGAGTCCCCTGGTGAGTACCGGTGCCAACCTCTTTTGTAAGGAAAAAGCTGTTTTAGTTTTAATAATCACAAAGAGTGCTTTAAAGTGTAACAATATTTACAGAAAGCAAGAAGTGATAACTAAGAGGGCAGGAATGGTCCCATTAATCCAGCCATGTCCTAAATTTCATGGGAAGACCTTTGCCAATGGTATTCCTGTCCTCATCATTGTCAGCAGCAAATTGCAGTTTCAGTCAAAGTATTTCTTTGATAAGGGAACTGGAGCATGAGTCATCTTCATTTTGAAATGGACTTTAACTGGTCTTGTGGTGCAGTGAAAGTCAAGAACAGATTAAAAAACCTTGTGATTTTTTTTGGAAGCTTTTTCATGTATTTCTGAAAACCAGTTTAAATATCACGTACTGGGGGTAGTGCTCTAGTTAATAGGACCTTTCTGTGATGAGATACTTGCTCTTGAACAAAGTTGGTTTCCTTCTTGCCAGAGAAAATCCAATAGCTAGAAGAAGATGAAAAACAGCCTCGGGAGTTCACTTGCAACAATAAAAGGGCAACGGTGATAAGGAAGCAAGCAGCAGATGTGAAAAAATAATAAAATAACCAAGTGCTGATCTATAGCTCCTAATGATACCTCCATCATATATTATCATCTACCTAGTTAACACTCTAGTAACTTTAGAATTCCTCTAACATTCCTAGCAACCTTAGGATTCCTCTGAGACTGCAGAAAATTGACCAGTCCTTCGGTCTCACTTGAGCTGGGAGGTTCTGGCCAACTTTGCATATGATGATTGGAAAACCAGAGAGATTCTATACTGCATATACTTACTGCATATTTAAATGCAACAGTTGAACTCAGAGCATCTTGGATGCATCAAAGAACAGTGTTCTGCCCACTCTATAATCTATGAGAGTTTTCACTGTTGTAGGCTGAGCTGAGATTGCAGAACAAGGATATAATAAGTGTTCAACCTTCCTCTGATTGTAAGATTACCTTCATCTGTCTGAATAGGAAGAAACAAGTTTCCAGTTGTGCTCCTCCTTGATGTGTTTGCGCATGTATTTTGAAGCAACTTCTACATAAATATTGCAGACTTTCTGTGTGTGCCAGCTATGACCCTTTTTCTCAAAGCACAACAGCCTGGCTTCCTCTGCTGCAATATCTCTATTACTACAGTAGCTGACTCTCCATGGTAGTAAAAATCTGCAGATAGAATATGAAGTTTAAAGCTGGATACTAGTGTGGAATAAATCTAATGGAAAAACTAGTATCAATTACATTTGTTCTGTTTCAAGAGCTGGTGATGGGTGCTGTGGCAATGCCAACAAGTGATGGGTAAGTGCTCCAGAGGGAGAATCCCGCTGTCTGAAATTTGATCTGATGTTGAATACATCAAGTCAAATGCCCTTTAGTGCTCAGTTTCTTCCATTTGGCTCAGTTCAGATGATAAAAATTTGGAAAACCAAAAAGGCAGATAGTAACTATGAAGAAAATTATATAACTTCAGACTTGCAATAGCAAATAAAGCCCTTCCAGCTTCACAGTTTATATATAAGAGAGTTCCATATGCATCAACAGTATGTCCTAATGAATACTCCTGAAATAAAAGCAATTTTTATTAAGACAACAAAATAATTGATTGTAGTCTGCTATTAAATAAAAATTCCTTGCTTAACAGCCTTTTGAACACTATTGGTGGTCATTTTCTTTTTGTTTCCCTCTGTTGGTACTTTTAACTACCCGTATCTTCTAGTTGATAGAACAGAGTGCATCTAAAACCAATTACTGATTTAAAGAATAGCTTATGCTCTTGTTGAGGCACGAGAAAACATTGAGCCTGGAAGAAATTCTGCAAACAATGCAAGAATACGATCAGCTACTTTTGCAGCATTATTTGCACAGGTTCTCCAAATTACTGGTTTCAAGGGTCTTCCATGTGAAGGTGTGAGCAAGAAAAGTGCAATACAGCTCGTCAAGGGAAAATACTATGGGCCAACTAATGTAGAGGGAATGATGGAGTTCTAGAAATAGACTCAGCCTTATAATTCCCTGTTACCATCATAAATTACCAACTCTGTTGTCAGGCACCTGATACTGAGAGACCAAGAGATTACACCAAAAGCTTTGTATGTTAAAATCACACTGAAAATTGCACTGAATTCTTGCACATTTATAATTAGAGAGTAGTACTGCACGTTTCTGATGGAGGAAGCTCAAATGAATACACACCCACTTAAGCAGAAAGATAAAGGAAAATTCTTCATTTGTAGCTTGAGGAAATGAAAGGGACAATTAAAACCAAAATCATTAGTTAAATCTGGCCTCTTATTCTCACAGCATTAGAGTCATCTTTTTTTTTTATGTATATAATAATATATATTTGAAAATAATCTTGAAGCATCTGTTCTCTATAAAGGAGCTGGGTATAAACAGCACATTCACACTTCACTGGTCTGTCTCTTGCACACATTGTGAGTCACACACGTACTTCAGGGACAACTATTTTTTCTCTGTTTTTTTCTCCTCTGTAGAACTCTAATATCAACAGCACAGGTGCAATATATTCCACCCAACATATCATCCCCATTAGCACTGACTTCATTTTGATTCCAAAATGTTAATTATTCTCAGTGACCAAGATAAATATAAACTCACCAAATTCAGATTCTGATGTCAACCAGCATGTAGTGGGCTCCTCTATGCCTTTAAAATGGGGTATATTTTTCTTATTAGAATTATCTTTTCATAATTTTTAATAGTAGTCATGATATCTACTTTAATACCTCTAGGAACAATTTTTTTGTTACTTTCCTTTGTGGGTTGTTTTTTCAGAAACTAGTGCAGATAAAAAGCCCCAATCCAGCATTTAAAAGATTAGCATTTTGAGTATCTTTCATCATCTTTCTCCTTTTTTTGTCAAAATAATTTTTGATAATTTGTTCTTTATGCAGTTTTTGTAAGAAATGCATGACATATATCAAGCTGTAAAGGTTTTCCACTGCACATATGTACATATTCCTTATAGTTTAATTGATATGAGTAGTTTTGAGTATTTATGGACCTTCACACAAGGTTTGAATTACTTTTTGTAGTGTTGGTACAGTTCCATGTTGTTAGACAGCAGGTATTCTAAAGAAATATTTAGAAGGAGTAAAATTGAAGACGTTTCATATTCAAACACAAAATTGAGAAGCAGTCACCAAACTGAAAATATATTGTGCTTACTTTTCAGGCTGCATGCTGTTTTACTAGAATACCTGAACTGAATATGCAGCTTGTTTCTCATTTTGATGTTTTGATGCTATCTGCATTAATCCCAAAATAAAAACAGATTAGAAGTTAAACCACAGAAATATTTTCCTGGGGAATTCCTGTAACTATATTCCTACTTATTTATTTCTGTGTTTAAATTAAATAGATATAAAACTGCATTTATTAGTAGCTTATCCCTTCAAAATCTGATGGAATTGAAAGACTTAAAAGGTTACAAAAGGAGGGTGTCTGGGAAATAAATCGTTATTAAATGCAAAATCTAAATCTATGTCATTTTGTTCTAAACATAAGAGGGTTAACTATGCTGCCAGTAGCAATGTTCAATTAAAAATGGCTTATATCCCATAGTTCTCTTATTAAGGTCTGTCTGTTTGACTTAATTCCACAATAAAATAGTTCTGTTAAAAATTCTTGCAACAACATATGGACAGGTTTTTATGTTAGTCAAGCAGATGCACACAGAATTCTAATATGTACTTAGAGAGATACCCTTTTAAAAATATAAAGACTTAACCTATATTTACAGCTGGGATTTGCATGAGTGTTTATTCAGGGAGGTATTAGTGGCCGCTATCATGCTACACATGCAAGTTTTTTTGAGGGTATATTCAAATAAAAACTGAAATCAGCATGATTAAGATTATGTCAAAAATAGCTTTTCCTTTCAATTTTTATATATATATA
>VZTE01005075.1:330865-359121 GCA_013397775.1 Eulacestoma nigropectus | reverse complement strand
TATATAAAACCCTAAATCAAACACAGGCTGTGAACAAGTACTAAGTGTGCTTTCTGCCTAATTCAGCACACTGCCAGCTGTCAAAAATCCTTTAGGCTGAAGAATGTTTCCCGGTACTACACTAACAAAAAATCTAAATAAGGAGTGGTATGGTTTTTAAAAGTGGCCGAGATGCCTAAAGAGCTGGTAGCTCAAAGTTGTCAAACAGAGTGACATTCCTGGAGCTTATGAGAAGGGGACACAAAGGTGGTCACAGAACATGTGACATCTATATGTCGCCTCTCCTTGTCTTGAACCTTAGATGTACCTGTGGGCCCCAGCCAAGTATTTGGTTGTGCTGTGCTACATATTGGACACAAAGTGCATGCAAGCCAAAAGCAAGTCAGGTTAGACAATTTATTGTGGGTTAGTTAAGACAAAGTCCTTAGGAAAGGCAAGAGGCAGTAAGAACAGCATAAGGGGAAGTGGGCAGGGTGCACTGCCTTTCAGGCCGTTGGTAAATGACTTTCAAGGTTGCAAGAGAATATGAAGTGGAAGTAGTATCAGTTCAAAACGGCTATGATTCTAAGTGTGAGACTTCTGAGGTGTTTAAATTGTTCCTGGGCAAAATGATTTACAGTATTTGAGGAAAAGGTGGGCTATTACATGACAGAACAGCAACTGCTGGTGGATTGAAATAAAAAAAAAAAAAGATTAAAATTCTGTAATACAAAAGATGTGCAATGAAACAAAAACATAGCTACCTATCCCTCTATGTGAGAAAAAAAAAAAAAAATCACCATTTTGATAATTGCTCTCTGTTCCTGTAGATAAATCTGGTGCAGAGAAATTCTGGACATAATATTTTGGGTTTAATTTATAAAATTAAGTAGAATTCAAGCTTTAATTTACATTGTTTATGATTTTTTAGTTTAGATTGAGTTCCTCTGAGCTTTATGTGAGTCCAGAGAAGGTACAGGATGTGATGGATATTGTAGAGGCATAAGATATATAACTAAGTGGATATTTTTATTAATGTACTTGAGAGATTGAGAAACATTTCTAGAACCATTGCCTGTCACAATGTTTGGTGTTGGTTGTTTGTTTGTTTTTTTTATTTTTTAAAAACCGTTGTGTTTTGTGCTGTGAAGTAAAATGAAACCAGCTAGTCTATATTTTCAGGCTTAACCAAACTGGGCAAAGGTTGCAGTTCAATACATTTTGATTTTCAGTGTCAGAAACTCTTATCTCCAAGCCAAGCACCTATAAAAAGGACTCTTCCTCTTTTTGCATGTATCCAAACTCAGTATTCAGCCTTGCAGTTGTTTAACTCCTGCAGAAACATGGAAGTGAAGCTCTCTGTGATGAGTTGCTGGCCAGCAGTAATCAGCCCTGTCCAGAAATGCAGCCTGCTGCTCTGCTTCTGCCTCATGATTTTACAGATCCCTAATCTGCAGGATCCCTCTTAATCCATCCCTGCTGGCTTTAATTTTTAAGGTTTTTTTATAAGGTTATACCTCATGTAAAGACCTTGAACTAACTATAGTATTTACAAAGAATATTTTTATACTTCCGTCATTGTGACCTACAACATTTGTTCTCTTCTGAAATATTGCACCTGTTGTTAACATTGGCACTGTTTGGGGCTCTATATAGTGTATACACTCTTCAGTATTGATGATACTACTGAAAAAGTCTAATTAAGCATGAGGTCCCATTATTCCAGGCAGGGTAGAAATGTAATCCTGGCTACAAAGAGTGCAGAGTGTAAAAATTTGACGTATCAAATTGAGGGAAGGATGGAACAGATGTGGAAACACAGAAAAGAGTACACTATGTGATACATGTAATGCTTATTGTACTTGGAAAAAATGGTTGGAACTTCCAGGTTTTTCAGGCATTTTACATGTTTCATAATTGAATTTATCATCAGTGGATGTCTCTTGTTTCTAGAACTATAATTTATACTCTAAAATCTCAATACTCAAAAGTAATTTAGGAAAGACAAGATCTTATTAGACAGCAGTGACAGTACTGTGTTGCTCGGAAGATAAAGAACAATGAAAGATTTAAGTATTCAAAACCACAATAAAACATGAGCAGGTGAAGATACGACACTTCATTCCCATCCAGCAGATAGCACTCTATCTTGCTTTCAGAGTGTAGGTAGGTTTTTCATGCAAGTTCTTTCATGTAGTGTCAGGAAGTGACATGGAAAAAAGTATACATACGAATTCCTGAAAATCACAAAGGGCTAACTGATTTTTTTTTATTAGTAGTAGCACTATTAGTATTAGTCTTTCACTTTTAAGGAAGTGATTTAGTCATTTTAAACCAGCCCTTTCTCCTAAGTGGGGTTTCGGAACACTCATGCAACAAGTACAGTGAAGTATCCTTATGTATTCGGAAAATTATCAGATCCAAATGTAACATGGTTTGGTTTTTTATAGTCATCTCATGCTTTGGAACTTTTGGACGTCTATAAATGATTGTGTAAATAACTCCACAGAAGGTATATATTGGTTACAGTTCTTGGGGTGACAGAACTGTATTTTTTCTCTCTTAAAAATAATTATGTAAGTTGGCAGCAGTGCTGATTGCTCTGACAACAAGGTATTTATCTATTAAATAATCTTGAGATCTAAAAGACTATGAAATCAACCATTTGGAAGGTGTTTGTTAACAGCTTTTCCTGAAAGCAGCAGCACTGAATATATCTATTCTATATCCATTTAGTGGCAATGATGTGTTGAGCAAAAGATTTTCAGAACATCTCTTGTGATTTATGTTGCCCTAAAGCTGGAAATTAGGTTTCAGAATATATTTATAAATAACCTGAAATCATACTTATCAAGAAGTAAAAATTGCAGGTTTTTTGTCTCTTACATGATTGCAAATAAGTAAATATCTGAGGCAGGAGCTCTGATAACTCATAAATTCATTCATAATATTCTTGAAGTTAGTAAGAGTTTCTTGTTTCATTTCTCCGGAACAGATGAACTTGTTTCTGCTGATCTTGAAAGTAAAAAATGAATGAGCTTCATTCATGTTTGCCATTATTTTGCACTTCTGTTGACACAAGAGACAAATCTGAAGGGAATTCTTCATCCATAAGCAACATGGTTTTGAGAAGTTGCCATCTGCATCTTCCTTTTTACCGAAGATCAAGAGCTCAAATCACATACTTTGAACAAGTTGGTTTGATTGTCTTACCTGCCTTTTGAATTTAGCACATTTGGAAAGGCTTTCTCATGTAGGTGGCATGGTTTTATTCTGCACAGCATCCAAGGGTTTAGTGTTCATGTTCCATATGACTTAAAATTCAGCAGAGCTGCTTCAGAGTAGTAGATTCTTTTACAAAAATGGCAGCTGTAGGGATTAGATGTAGGGATTCTTATCTGCGTCATTATATGCAAACAGAACATTTATTTGCAATGTGGAATGATATTATTGAAACAACATGATTAAAACTAAAGCCCTATACTTAAAAACAAATATAAACCTACATACCTGGGTAAAAACCACCACTGCATTTGATTTCTCATTGGATTAGTTCATAGTATTTATACTAATAATCTCAATGATAATATGAGTTGTAGTGTATTTTCTAATATAATATCTGATGTACAGTCCTAAAAAGCAATGCTGAAAACCTGATAAGGCAAATATTCAGAATATAAGAACTTGGTGTGTACTGTGTTCGCAGTGCTGACATCTTTTTTAACAAGCTCTACTTAAGAATCTCTGCACTTTTTTAAATGCAAGTTTCTGACTTTTTTAGTTTTGAAGGTTATCGTAAGAGTCAATTGAGTCATCCAAGATCTTAGAAACAACTATTATGAGGTGTGAATCACTTCATCTTCTCTATTGGAGCTGCATGAGTTTATGCAGCTGACTGCGGTCCCAAGGAAGCTAACACTTCAGGAGAGCATGGCGCAGAGCAATGTAAAAATTCCTGCTTTGTATCCAAGTTCAGGTTATTCTAGGGTCATTCCTGGGTTAATGAGTGCTCCTTCTTCACAGGTATCATACACCATTGGTACAGCTATGCTGCTTTCCCTTCTGGAGTTAGATAATTCAGGATAAATTCAGGGTCTTCTATGGCACAAGACAGCCAGTCTCATGGCTGGCATATTTTGTTAAGTTTCTATGTTTGGTCAGTACAGTCTGGACCGGGCTTCTTTTTACTCTTTGCCTGCTTATATATGTAAGGAATGTCATAAAATGTACTTTTTGTTCTGTGTGCAACTCGCACGTGCACTAAGGGAGCAGGAGGCTCCAAATGAACACACCAAAGTGTGTTCAGCCTGGAGACCTGAGCAGCACCTGAAGCTTGGGGACTACTGGCACTGACTGCAGATTCATACCTTTACTGGTACATTCTATTGCCAGGCTACCTCATGATAAAACCAGATCAGAACTTAGCATTTTCCTCTCTAAAGCCTGCTGATGAATACTGCTATATGTGAGTGGGGTATTCTTGTTTTTCTGCTGTGAGAGTTAAAAAAATTCATCATTGTGTAAACACTGTGAAAGAAAAATTAGCTATCCCATCTGCTTTCCTCTGACTAACATTTCTTCCATCACATGTTTAATGCTAAGCCTCTCTGATGGAATTAAAAATAGATGGCTACAGAGGAGCCCACATCTATTAATTGACATTCAGTCTTTGAAACTTACAACCATAAAATCGCTGGAGTAACAGACCCAACCAGGCATTTATATGAGTGAGATTTTCGTTAAAGGTACCAGTTGCACTCTTTCTGTATTTTATCATTTTGGCAAAATTCTGTTGGGAAATTCAAATATGAAGATAAATTGCTGAGTCTTACATAAACTGGGAAAGAGAAAAGGGTTGATTTTAATCCCTCAGGGAAGTGAAAAGGTAAAGGTTTCATTTTTCCTGAGTCTCTTACCAGCCCATCATTGCAATATCTGATCACTCTGGAATCACTGTTATAGTCACAGCGAATAATTGATCTGTTTGTTTGGCAGCATGATACAGAAGTGAAAGAGGAAACCCATTCCACTCTGAGCTTGTCACAGCCTAAAGGGTTATCTGGCCTGTGGGTGTGTAGAGATCACAACTGTGGCTTTGTAGGACGTGGTGTGGAGGCTTTATCCTTTAAATCTTGACTTGCAGTCTTGTAGTGGAAATGCTTTTAGTAATTAAGACAGAAATAAAAGAGAGATAATCTTGCAGGGTCACAGTGGAGGACAGGAGACAGGCAGCTTTAATGCTTGAGTGATAACTAAACTTGCGCTGGAATGTCATGCACTTGATTTTTTTTTTTTTTTTTTTTTAATAGCAATTCAGTAGTTTCTAGCAGGATTTCAAGTGTATCAAAACTCTTGAATAGCAAACCCAAGCTATGGGCATAGCTCTATGATTCTATGGAACTGAAGAAGCTGCATAACCACACAAACTCTCTTAAACAAATTTGCATGTAAAATGTTTTATTTTCAGTTTTACTGAGATGATGGTTGAAACAGAGTATGTTTGCAAAACAAATTGACATGAAATCATAACTATGATTCCTTAAAATTCCTGTGTTATTGTAAAAGCACTGGGGAATTTCTCTCACTATAAACTCTTGAACAGTATCACATAGGACTGCAAAATGTATTGAATTTTTTTTCTTATAGATGCTTATCATTATACCCATCATTGTATTTGAGACAGCTGAATGAGTAAAACAATAAAGCTGTTAAAATTGCATCAGAAGAGGCAGAACTGTTGACAAAAAGAGTGAGATTCTGAGCTAAAAAAGACAATTCTTCTGTTAAGTATGGTTACATGATAGTCATAGCTTGGACTATCAAAGGAATGCATGTATTAATGTAATGATGTATCTTTGTTCCACAACTAATGTCGTGTTAGTCTTTAAAACCACTACTCTTCTGACTCGTGTATTATTAACCATGTCTTCTGCCAGTGTTAATCATGTATTGCTTTGATGCATGCAAGTACATGAGCCAAGCCATTGTCTGGAGAGAGTGTTAGTTACTACATATATGGTGAAATTCTTCATAGCTTTGCCTTTCCCTAGTGTTGCAAAATAATATAGTGTGTCCAAAACATGACTTACTCAATTGCAATATTAAATTGAAATTTAAAGTATGGACTAAATGTCATCATTTTGGTAACCAACTCTTCCTGAGCTTATTTCCTGTGAATACTGCTACAATTTTAAGTAATGTTTCTAACTCCAAAAATTGTTCCATTTTAATTAGTGTCATGAACGCTCATGAACCAAACTGAAAGCAACAAATACATGGAAAAAAGTCAGAAATTAATCATACTTTGAAGTCACATGGAAGGATGGATGGATGGATGGATGGATGGATGGATGGATGGATGGATGGATGGATGGATGGAAGAAAAAATTCACAGTGCATTCTAAAAAAACACCTCTTCCAAATCCATAAAAATTAAAATTATTAGAGAAATACACCTTAAGATCAGTGAAGTAACTGCTAAGATAGTTTTTAGTTACAAGAGACACTTCATTGCACTGAACCTTTCCTGTTGATATCAGTAAGATTAACTTCAAAAGTAAGCTCTTCAGGCCTATAGAGAACTGTCACTCTTGGAGATATTTTCTTACAATCAGAGGCAACTTGCCAGGGAAACACTTGCATCTGCATATGCAAATTTGGGAATGTGACTGTCCCTTTGGCACTTCTGGCTTTCCACTTCTGGGAACACGTTATTGGTTTCCCATTGCATCCATTGCGAACTGAAACTGGAAGAGAATTGTCTCTGATTCCCTTCCTCCTTCCCCCTACCAAGTGCATGAGCTGTCTTCACTGCTTCTAAGATACTCTTTTTAAGACATTCCTGTGAGTTTGCTTAACCAGGGCAACGTTGCACATTGTTAACTGCTGGTATGTGCAAGCTGATGCAACCTAGTTTAGATCACAGTGAAATAAAAAGTTTATTGAATCATTTCAGGTTGTATGAAGTGGAATTACTTTCTGTCTTCCAAAGGCTAGGAGCTGGCAGTCAATTTGCAATATCTCTTTTGGTGAATTTACTGTCATCTGCATATTTGCAATTATAACTGCTTTCAGCAGTGTCTTAATACCTATGAGACATATTTTCTTCTATGCTTTCTGTGGAATTGTGATATTGCAGGTTACATTAAAATTAACCTTTTAATTTCATTTTCAACTGAAATACAGAACATCTTGGTGGAAGGATTTATTATTGAGAGGAACTGGGTGGGTGGTTGAGTGTTTCCAAGCTGGAATAAATTTGCTACAGTTAAAACCTATAACATATTCCTTACACTCTCTAAGGAAAATATTGCAGTCACCAGTGCTTTGGAGAAGGTTTAGACATTCTCCTGGTATCTGAATGTATCCTTTTAGTTACCAGCTCATTTTTATTTTGAAATGGCAACTCAGCTAAGCTTTCCTCTGTCGGGGATGTGGTGGGTCTCCAGCACAGAGAGGGCATTGACCTGTTGGAGTGAGTTCAGAGGAGGCCACCAAGATGATTAGAGGGGTGCAGCACCTCTCCTATGCTGAAAGGCTAAAAGAATTGTGTTTGTTAAGGCTGGAGAAGAGAAGGCTTCTGGGTGACTTAATTGTGGCCTTCCAGTACCTGAAGGGAGCCTACAGGAAGGATGGAGAGAAACTTTTTACAAGAGTATGTACAGGAAAGGACAAGGGAAAATGGCTTCCAACTGAAAGACAGTAGGTTTGGATTGGATATTAGGAAGAAATTCTTTACTGTGAGGGTAGTGAGGCACTGGAACAGATTGCACAGAGAATTTGTAGATGCCTCCTTCCTTGAAGCGTCAAAGGCCAGATTGGATGGAGTTCTGGGCAACATGGTCCAGTGGAAGGTGTCCTTGCCCACTGAGGGGTGTTGAAACTAGATAATTAAAGTCCCTTCCAACCCAAGCCATTACACGACTCTATGATCTTCAGCACCAATCAGAAAATCCACTGTATCTAGCACCTGATAAAGTTTTCTTTCCCCGTGCTTGCCAGTGAGCAGTGATGATGATACAATGATGAGGAAACAGCTTTTCAAAGCAAAGTATTGTGTTTTGCCAAGAAAAAATGCAATTAAATAACAAAATGCCTTGTTTTTACTTGTCATTGCTTAGGAAGAAAGGCTAGTGGATTTTGCCTAAGAGAGAGGACAATGCTAATTTCAAACCATCTAATTTTAGGCAATCCACTCAGATATTGAGTCGCCTTTGAAGGAACCTGTCTTTCTTCCTCAAGGGTCAGGAATCTTGAGCTTTTAACTTCAAGTACTCTGAATTACATTTGAATTAGATAAGGTGTGCAAATCATTCAATTTCATTTTCTTGGTACAGATTCTCTGTCATAGTGGATAGTTACTAATCTGTGCTCTCTCCAAATCTTCTCTGTAAGACTGGTCTTCTAACTGATCAGAGTTCTTTGATCTGCCCTTTCTCAGCTGTTAGAAAACTTGCCCTACTAACAAAGCTGAGATCTTCATTACATCATGATGGCTGGCTGTACATTTTATGGGGACTCTTCTAGGACCTACTAGCTCATAGCTTTCTTCTCTTTCTCGCTATATTTTATGAACACTTTCTAGATTATAAAAGTAATACTTGAAGGATACATAACATACAGATGTAATCACATGACAGGTTGTTACACTTGCTGACTTTTCAGTGATGATAACATGTAAAATTTTGATTTTTAAAAAATAAACATTGGAAAGCTGTATTCTTTTTTTTGAAGGCCCCAGATAATGTTAAACAATTCTATTTTTTATTAAAATTACAAGATGTTATTAGCAATGTTGTCAGATCCTCATGGTTTACATTTGGATTTTTTACACTAATCAACAAAATACCTCTGTTTTGCAAACTAGATTCTGTATTTTTTGTATATGCATTTGTCTATATCTGCAGTTTGATGTACTCAAAAAGATGGCTATTGTCTGGATCTGGAGTCTTTCATGTTGCTGTAGACATGAGACAGAAAAAAATATTGCCAATATTTATCTAGTGATGCTTTGATGTTAATTCTTTGGCTCTTTGAATAAGTGTTGCTGGGGTAGTATTTTATTCTTTTTACGATATTCTTTTCATTGTAGTCAGTGAAGTCTGTGCTCTTGAATTTAATGTTTTAAGCTGTGCTGTTGTCTCAGTTTTATATGGGCATGATAATTATTGTTACACTTGAAAATTGTGTTCTTGGCTAGGTAAAATGTCTGTATGCAGAGAAGCAAGATCGTATGTGTCAGGGAACCCTTTCTTTCCTGGACCACTCCTTGGTCCCTGCTGCAGCATCGGACTAGTGGCAGCACAGCAAAGAAATCTGGGGTCGAGGATGTACCCAGCTGTCTTGCTCATTTTTCCTCAAGCTGTCTGGTATACACAACTTCAAGCACCTTTGTCATTGTTTTCAACAGATTTTCAACATCAATTTCTGTTTCCTTCTATTAAAAAGACCTAACTCTTCCAACATACTTTGTTAGGAAATTTGGTCTGATTTATGCTTCAAGTAACTGAAGGGAATGTTGCATATGGAGAAAATAAACAAAAAAAAAAGTTCCCAAAGCTTATTTTCTTCATGGAGCATTCTAAATTCAGGCTTTCAGTCAGTGTGGTATTGAATTTTAAATCAGTGTCAAAAGCGACAGTTTTTAAAAGAGTTTTACAAAGCTTTTGTGGATAAAAATGCTGGTTTAATACATGAAGACAAACAGTCCTGTCTGCTTTTTTCACTTGCAAAGTTTTATGTTTAATTTAAATCAAAATTGTTTCAGTTCTTCCCTTTACAATTAGAATTTCATTTCATTTTTGAATGTGCTCTTCTTAATAGAGTTTCTCATGAAAATTTTTGTGGAAAGACTGGTTTGTCTACCTCTCAAACTTAGGCAAGTTGTCAAATGTAGAAATCTACATTTGAACTATTTACTGGAGAGGAGTAACCAGTTTTATGTGCATTTCATCCCAAGATAGTGTTGAGGAATACATTCAGAGCAGGTAACTCTGTGCACAGGTGCAGTGTGAGCTGCAAGTTGGGCTCTGGGTGCCTGGAGCCCGAGGCAAGGGGTTGTGAACTGCCAACCCCTTGCATCACAAAGGGCCTTGGGGACCTGTGGGCCAGGGGATGGACACTCAGAGACAAGGTAGGAACCCACAACCCCCAGACTTTGCCCTGCTTGAACTGTGATGGTATAAAATCACAGGAGATCCTTTGCTCAGGGTCCCTCTTCAGAGGCACCAGGTCAAAAAGTTATTTTTTTATTTAGTTATTGCATCAAGATTAAATTATTTAAAGGATCCAGACATGATTTCTCTGTCCTGGTGCAATGCAAAGAGGTGAAACTGTACCTAAGGTCTAATGCAAATAATAGTTTTCAATCCCACAGATGCACTAATGTTCAGATTCTCTCAGGAGACAGTAAAAAAAGAGGCTTCTGTTCAGGCTCTTCCTCACTTACAGCTTCTTATTTATTTTCTGTGTAAGTACCTCCTCCTCTTCTTCACTGATATCCTCTGCCTTTAGGCTGTCTTTCCAAGGTGTAGTTTTGCTGCCTGCATCTGCCGCTGCTCATTTTTCAAATGACATTAATGTGAAGCTGAACTGACTTCTGACATCTGGCTGTTGCCCAAAGTACTATGAACAGCCTAGAAAAAGACCAAAATCTTGTTAATTTGTGTTTTCTGCTGCTTGGCAGCATCATAATCACTCTCAGTTCCTGAAATTGTGGGTAAATCCTGAATGTATCACTGTACTGCTGTATTTTCGTTTGGTATTTCGGTGTCTTTTGTTATCTCAAAAAGCTGGGAAGGAGATATTTAAATGCAAAGAAACATACTGCTCCTGAAGTCTGTGAATTAGACTCCTATACTCAGAAAGCAAAAGCAGCAAAATGCTTGGAAAGAATGTACCTGTATCCCATCTTGTTCATAGAAGAAATATTCTCACAGCTATACTTGCACAGTGCGTAGGAAAGCTAGTGGCAAATTATATATAGATTATTTTAAATGATAATTTCTTTAAGTCAGCAGGAGTTCATGTGATAGCCCTGACCTGTTCAGGACCTGCAAAGTGCTATACAGGGAGATGGATTGCTTGGAAGCTGACTCAACAGAGCAGCATTAAATCCCTGAGGAATTAGCACTGTTTAGGCCTGTCCCACTTGTATCTTCAAGAGCAAGCTGATTTTTTTCAGCAATGTCTTGTTGAGAAGGATAAACACTTAAAAGAAAAAATAAAACTAAGAGCAGTTCCACCAAAATGCTTTGCAGACTGCAGATATCTATATATCTGTACATGTTTTCCTCTGAGGGGACAGACTATGAAAAAAGTGTGTGTAACAGTGTTAGCCATATTTGCTGGGCTTCTGGAATGAGGTTATATTTGTAAATGAGGTACAAGTTGCTCCTTTTCTTTTGCTCACAGTCATACAGAATATCTGTGTTCCAGAGTCCTCCACAGCCCAGGCAGAGCAGAATGGCTCTCAGGTGCTGCATTCTGCAGCCACCCAAGGGCACATTTCCTTCTCCTCACCTGCTTCCAAGTGATCAGAGGGCAAACTGTCCCTCTGAAGGAAATTGGACATGCCAGCTCATGCCTTCAGGAAAATGAGGAAAATATGCATTACTGCAAAATAAGTGATTCACTGTCTTGTTTTTTTCCTTATGTAGAAAATCATAAATCCGAGGAAGTGGAACAGGAACAGATTTTGAATAGGCTTCACCTGGCCTTTATGGGGCATTCAAAGTTGTATGCGGCTGTAGAGAATTATTTAGGCGTGGTTTTGGCTTTGCTGTCTGCTATAGTCACACAGTAAGAATGAGACTACAGGACACAAAGTTTTCAAGTTGGAGCAAGTATGATTCTCTGTGTTTTGAATGTGTTTCCAGAATTTCGACTTAGTTTTGTCTTTAACAAAATTCTGATAGTCCCTGTGATCCATGTTCTGGTTTTGAGATTTCTCTCTTTCACAAGATCTATGAGATTTCTGAGACATGTATAGGCTCCTCAGGTGTGCTCAAGTTCCATCTAACCTGGATCTGTCAGCAGGTCTGTTCTCCAGGGACCGTGTGCACAGTTTAGCATCAGTCTTAACACACCTTCCTAAACCGTACTTGTCTTTTTGCAGGGCAGCATGTACATGCGTGTGAACTGCTGTATCTTCCTTCTCCACAGCCCGGAGAAGAGAGATTAGTACTGTAGGCTGGGGGCAGGTCTGGTAGCTGGTTGATTATAGGAGCAGAATTTCAGGGAGTGCAGGAAAACACTGTAGGTGTCTTTGGTTGTTGGTTTATTTTTTCTGTTATTTCCTTCCTTCCTTCCTTCCTTCCTTCCTTCCTTCCTTCCTTCCTTCCTTCCTTCCTTCCTTCTTTCCATACCAGTCATCAATGAAATGACTTGGAATTAAACCTGGAACATAAATATCAGACAGTTCATGCTTCATTAGACAGAACAAAAGAGTAGTCAGAATGCATTCCACAGACCTAGTTTGAAAACCAATCAATATAACATTGTCCAAGGTAATCCAGAAAAATGTGTCTTGTAGTCCATATTTGTGCAATGTTTATATAGTTTCATATTTTTACACAATATTGAATTTCAAAAAGGACATTGAGGTGCTGGAGCATTTTCGAAGAAGGACAACTAAGCTGTTAAAGAATCTGAAGCACAAGTCCAGTGAGAGAGCTGCAGTTGTTTAGCTTAGGCAAAAGGAGGCTCAGGGGGTAACTTACCACTCTCTACAACTATCTGAACGGATGTTATAGCCAGGTGGAGGTCCATCTCTTCTGCCATGACTCAGGTGAAAGGGTGAGAGAAAATGGCCTTAAGTTGCCATTCCTGGGGAGGTTCAGATTAGATATTAGAAGAATTTTTTTCACTGAAAGAGTGGTTAGGCATTGGAATAATTTGCCCAGGAAGGTGGTGGAGTCACTGTCTCTGGAAGTGCTCAAGAGATGTCTGGATGTGGCATTTTAGGGATATGGTTTAGGGGTGATTATGGTGGTGATGGATTGATTTTGAAGGTGTCTTTCAACCTTGATGATACTGTGATTCTGTAAATGAGCATGTCCTTTGTTTTCAGCACTTGTAATAAAAAAACCCCAAACTTGTAATCTGAGAAGACTTTATGTGGAGGTAATTACAATAATTAGGAAGGAAAGGCAAGGAAATATTTTTCTTTTTTGAGTAAGAACTATTCAGACAGTTCATTTTTAGAGTCTTTATATTAACTAAATTTTTAATGATGGAATACATGCCTGAATTATTTCTGTGCCTCGGTACAGCACAAAGACATGATCTCAAGATGTTTTAATGGCTGTATGAACTCAAACTCTGCTTCTGTGATCACTGTTCTGAATCTTCATTCACTGTAATAAGCATCTCCTACGAGAATAGTGTAAATATTTTATAGTGTGAATGTAAGATTTTATTTTAACTGTGGCAATTTTATTGAAACATTTTGAAGGGATAAATCAAAGACTAATTAGAAATTTCAGTTAGTTTGATACAGGTAAACAAATATATTTGAATCTTATTTTCTCTTTAATATACTCACTTAATGAGGTATTAGCTTACCTTGTTTTGTCATGTAACAATACTGTGGCAAGACTGCTATACAAACTGCGAGGTCTATCTTTCTACATGTTAGGTTTTAAGAAATAGATCTTGCCAATTTTTGCATGTAGATTTCACTGTGCAATGATAGGAAGCTCCCTGTAGTTCAGTGGGTGTGCTCCCATGGACAAAGTGTGTAGAGCTCAGCTTAAGCACCAGAGAGCTATGTTGATATAGGTGGCTTATAGGTGGGTTTTATTTCTTTTAATTTTTTTTTTTCTGCATCATCAAACATATGATATTTATGCATAGTGTGTGTGCACACATATGTACAAATATTGCTCTGAGGGAGACTTTTTTTTATTTCCAAGAGCAGGATTATCATTATTTTCTAGTAAGTAGGTTCCACTTGTCAGAAATCTACATCATAAAAGTCAAAAAGAACTGGGAAAGATTCTGCCCTGGTTTATTCAATATACTAACAAATTAAATTTATTCAGTGATATCTTTGAATTTTCAGCAGCTTTTGATACCACTGATTATAAAACCTGACTTTCTTGTGTATTCCCTGTCCTTATTTTGGATGTGGCCTTGAAATTATAGCTGTACTGCTCGTATCATAACTGAGTGCAGGATTTCCTGCTTTACCAGAGCTTTGACTGGGGACTTGCTAAGAAGTCCCTATTGGACTATAATGATGTCGGTGCTTAGGAAAATATGTTCTGTTTCATGCGGCCTGAATAGCAAGACCTGTAAGCCCAGTGTAACTAACTAGTTAAAAATGCAGTTGCTACATGTTGTAAGGTTAGGAATGTCAGTGTCAGAATTCATGAATTTTCACCTACTTCTCACAGGTTAATCTAGAGAATTAGCTAAAACTCCATTTAATTGTGTTGCTTCCACAGAAACTTGAAATTATAGTCTCATATATCCATTGTCACTATTTCCATCTGGTTGTGAAAGGCAGGCCAGTTTGGTGCATAGGTATGCCACTATTCGTGATTATTGTCTCATGTGGTCTTGGGAACTCCAGGAGGTGTAGGGTGGCTGTGTGTGCACCTCGAGGAAATTTGATAGGTGGTGCATTTTCTGAATATGTTTTCAGATGTGTCACAGCCTCAGACAAGGCTCTTCTATGTAGGAATCCAAAAGAAAGATGGAAAGGAGGCTGGAAACATTTCTGAGTCCATTAGTAGGATACAGCTTGAGGATCTGTTCCCCTGCATGTGGTTTACAGCAAATAGTAGCTAAAGTGCTCATCCCAAGCAAGAATATATGCATATTCTAGATTCATTTTCAGAATTTTGTCTCCCTGTTAACCCTATTTTCTCCTCTGATAAACATTTTCCAAAGAAGAAAGCCCAAACTGTAATAGAAAGTATCATTTATGTTAGTTCTAATAGGTTGTAGTTACTAAGGTACAAAGTACTAAGTTGATCTTATACTATTAGATGCATTCCCGAATGGAATAAATATTTTGTCAACATGCATGAATGGGAGTTGCTGCATTACTTACAATGCATTACTCTTTCATAGATTTTTGTATCTTAAATGATTGCCAGTAAAATCTTCATGACAATATGATGCATTTGCCTGAACATACATTGTTTGAAGAAAAGCAATTTTAGAAATAATGCACAAATTTTATACTTTTTATTGAATTTTTTCTTTAATTTTTCTTGTACTTGACACTTTAGATATTAAAAGTCCAGTTGGATAGGAAATTACTACGGCTATAAGGAAAGAGCCTTACAGCATTGAAGTATCAGGGATCACTCATTTCCAGCTATGTTAGGTTTCCTATAGTAGGCCTGAAGAGTCAAAATACTGGACTTTAACCCCATCAGCTGCTAGAATTGAATTCAACAGAATTCATTTTATACCTTCTGTCACTAGGTCTTTCATCACAGTTTTACAAGGGGGAAGAGGGGGAAAACTGTTTACAAGGTAATTTGAAAAAATTACAATAAAGTTACTCAGAGAATATTGCTGTTAACAGTGATGAACAGCAGGAAAAAATTCATTAACAGAGCTCAGATGCAGCAGTCAAAAGTATACAGTAGATCTACCTTTTTAAACATAAATGCAAAATTATCAGAAAAAAATCATATAGCATACACACAGAAATTAAAATGTGCAAAAATTTGTGAATTGTTTACACATTAATCCAGATGCATTTGTTTCAACTTTTTTTTAGTAGTTGTGTGTATATACATATATATATGTGTATATATATATATGTACACTGAGATGTAATTTATGGACCATTGAATCATTATGCATGAGACTGAATGCGTAAAATTTATAATGTGTGTGTTTACTTGTGCTGAAGTATTGTTTATTTAAAACAGTGCCATGCTGACATAATATGTACTGTGTTTCCCTTAAGTTCTGGAGCAACAGTGGTGTTATAGATGCATCTGAATATGATACATTAATTGAACATGAAGTTGCTTTGCATGGAAATTATCTTTTTAAAAGTAGCTGCTCTGTATGAAGTGAAATATCCTTTAAGTAAAAAGAATAACATTATAAAAATGTTTTTAAATATTTAAAGCTGTAAATCTAAAGAAGGGAAATCTGACAGAAACAAGATAAGAACTTGTCAGCATACAGGGAGCGTTTTGCTTAAAATTCAAGATTTTTTTTTTTTATATGACTGCATAATTCTCCTTTAAAAGACTGAAAATTAAAAAGTATTTTAAGTATTTAAATACTGTTATAAATCAAAATGTGAGGATCATTGGAAAGATGTGATTTGTAGATAGATGGACATGGATACATGCCTGTGGGCTGTTGTTCAATGTACTGATAATGTGTACATTTTTTTTTACTGCAAAAGTAAGCTGTAATATACAATCAGGTTTAACTTCCTCAAATTAGAATAGTAAATTCATAATAAAACACATCTTGCAATATGTTGTGTTTTCCATCTGTTATGATGTACTATGAAAAATACTTGAATCCAAAAATAGTGTTATTTTTGTCTAAATACTAGGTTTACTCTATTGAGCTGGTAAATAGTCACAGAAATAAAGCTTAGGTCAAAATTTAGTTTGAGAAATGATAAAGCTCAACTAATTAGCATGAACATTGTATGTATTGTTACATATGCTCTCAGCAGTGGAAAGAAATTGTTTAAAGGTTTAGTCTAGAACTGTTGGGTTTTTTACATCTAGAACTTTTTGAAAATTTCTGATGTTAATTTCTTCTGAAGTAAATTTTGAACTCTGAAGAAATACGGTCTGGTCAGATTGCCTACTAGTCAAGGTCTGTCTAAAAAAGAATGTTATATGTTGGATTCTGCAGAAATAAATTAGAAAGTGATAAAAAGGAGGAAAAATAGCATTCTATGCTACAATACAGTCTTCAGAAGCTGAAGGGACTTCCAGATTTTTTAAATGCACATAGCTTCTTTCCTACTATTTTTCTACTCTTACAATTGTTTGATGCAAGAAGGAAGTCTTAGCACGAAAAAATTATCAATTTATTAGGTAAATTGTACCTAATAATTTAATAGGTTTATTTATTTTGATGACTTTCTATAAGATATTTTAACATGGGGGAGAAGATCCTACTTTCTTCAAACTTCACAAACAGGTAAACATCTTGCTTTTTGTAGAGACCTCAGGTAAAAGTCAGCCATGGAGCTGTGATTATTTCTCCATAGTTACCTGACTGTTTGAGAGAGACCACTGCGAACACAGTGCAGAACACCAAAGCAATTTACTATTTGGTTGTTCTCAGTACCTCATGAGCCAGGAGATGTAACAATACCTTCAATTCCTTTATGTGAATTTCAGTTGAGCCACATTAGTATTCTCTTAGATAAGCTTGTTTGAATGATAGCATTCATCTGTTAGTATGGTGTGATTTAAATATACTGTAGTACTGTACAAAATTCTGTTCCATTCAGCAGAATCTCTGTTGCCCCCTTTTGCAGATGACGGTTGCTGCTGGTACGAGCATTGAGAATAACATTCAAAGGACCATATCCTGCCCTAATGTATGTTCAAAATATCTTGGTTTTTTGCGTAATTTAAATGTGAAGACTCCTTATATGAATTTGATATTTTGTTGCCCACAGAAGCTTGTGCATCTCGAGGTTACTTCACATTATATATTTCAGGGTCAATGAATATTGTACTACAAGTGAGGTTTCAGCCTATCAAAATTCCCAAATCAATGTAATTTTTTTCTATATGATTTGATGGTGCAGCTGAATAAAGGTGATGATAATATATTCATAGTTCCTTCTGCATTTACCTTGCTTCTGAGCCAGCTCAATGCTCCTGTCAGTTGAAATCAGTAGAACAGCAATAGACAAAATGAGGATAGCAATGAGAGGCTATATTTATTCTACTTAACCTTGTTCTAAATTGCGTTTTGATATGAAGATATGTAATAATAAATGTGGAAGGAAGGTAATTTCATTTTTCTTGCTTAGGCAGATGTATACCATGATTTAAAAAAGAAGGAGGGAAGAGTTATTATTGCTTATGTAAGGTAGAATAAGTGGTATATCTGGTTGAGAAAAGAAGCAAAATATTCACTTGTAGTATAATAGGTCATTTGTCTTTTTAGACCAAAACTATTCAGATAATGGAAAGTCATTGGGCCAAACTTGAACTCTTATACATTAATGGGGAAACATTAATGAAAACTGGGATATACTCTCGAGAAAAGACTATGTCTCTGCATTTTATAGAAGCTATTTTTTATCATGTAATGTGTTTAATAATTTATTTTTCAGCTACAGGTTATCATATTTATAGGGGAACTGGCAGACACAATTCTGAATAAACATTTCCAACCCCTCGAGTTCTTTGAAGATATAGCAAATAATCAAAGAACAAGCACAATCTAGTTAAAGTATATAATATCTAAAAGAGCAAATACTGTGATTTAATATTGGTAAGAAGTGAATTTGTCCCCCCTGTCTGGGAAAATAATCAAAAACCAGTCTTTTTTTTGGAAAGTTTGTGCTCTTAAGTGAACACAGAGAAATTCTTTACACTGTGTTCTTAGAAGATACAGCATCTGACCATCTGAATCATTGTGGATTTCTGCATAGATTCCTGGAATATTTCAATATTATAAATTCTTGGCTATGATTTGTACTGTTTGATTCCATTTTCAGACTTGCTTCAAAGGAAAAACACTTCCTCAATACATAGTGTATGATTAATCTCCAATCTCTGGATTTTCAACATGACTTTTAACTTCTCCAGTGCAATTTCAGTATTCCAGTCTGAAAATAGTACCATTTGTAATGGAAGCTAGTAATATGAAAGATAATAATATGGCAGAAATGATAAGCATGGAAAAATGCACTATTTCCAATTCAGTTATAGAAGTCCATGGTACTACTTCAAAATTGTTGGTGATCTTTTAGTTTTCTTTGAGAAACCTGGTCTAATGGAAGGTGCCCCTGTCCATGGCAGGAGGCTGGAACTAGATGATCTTTAAGGTCCTTTCCAACCCAAAACATTATGCTACTCTATGATTTTTGAATTTATAATTAATAATGACCAAAATTTGTTAAATCTTCTGTTCAGAGATAGAATATAATCCCTATCAACATCTACATGTCATTCAAATGCACTTGAGCAAGAGCATAAAGTGGCAATCTACACTCAGCCTTTCACCCAGCATCTTGCAAGGAGGACAAGAAGGGAAGCCTGTTCTATTTTACAAGTACAAAATTAAGCAAATAATTTATTTTATTCCATTCAATGCCAACCCTACAATTACCTGTGTGAACCATAGTTTTAATGGTGGACATAAAGGCTGTCAAATCTGCAGCTGAAACTGTTTGAATGCATGGTAAATTTTCAATTATTGGGCTACATTACTCTGAAATGTTTCTTGTAATTGCTGTGAATTGCACAACTTTTTATTTCTGCCTATTGTAAAAGGAATAACTACAGAGGATGGCCTCAAAACCATAAAATTTTTCAGTCAGTATATATTGCACTGGTTCAACATTTTAATTACATGGCATTAGTAATAAGTTATAATTAATCATAAACCTCGGTTATTTAGTCAAAAAGGCACAATACATTTGGTTTGGCTTTTCTGGCTCTTAATCTCAGACTGAAAATATATTTCTAGAACTACTCCCCTAGAAGCAGTGTTTGTAATGCTAAAACCATAAAGAAAACATAGAATAGATTGTTCATGAGACATACATGCTAAAATAGGAAAAAAGGCTGTCTTAAGCCTGAGTAACATCTCTTAATGTTATTAATAACACATGTAAGCAGGTTTTTAGATGTAAACGTTGCATAGTATGTTATTTTGCTTAACGGAAACACACTGCAAGGCTTGCAATAAAGCTGAAACTCAGGAAGAAATTGCTATATATTCAAAATTGAGAATTCAGATATTATGGTGATTTTCAAGGTACAACTTTGTGAAGAGGTTCCCACACATGAAAAGTTCTAATTTGTATGCTGTTGCCCTGTGAAGTTTACATTTTCATAATTATAGGCTTCAATTTACCTTTATTCCCACATAAACTTTCTGTTTTCTACTTCTCATTATTATCAACTCTTCATGCGGCAGAAGCTGAGGGAAGAAATCGATAGTATATACAGTGCTTTGCAGATTATTCTCTTCTGTATTGTTTAGTAGAATATTAACTGCTAAGTTTGCTCTTTCATGCAAGATATCCCAAATCATGATTCTATCTATCTATCTATCTATCTATCTATCTATCTATCTATCTATCTATCTATCTGTCTGTGGTTTTGAATAGATTGGTCTTTAAACAACTACTCCAATTGCTGTATACTTTGTAAACACCATTGCTTGATAAGAATATCTGTAGATGTAAGCTTAAAGTACACATACATTATAAAATGGCTGGATGAACATTACTGATGGATGTAGAGTCACTTAGACTGGACAGTCTATCATACAGCAGTATCTCAATGCCATTACATGATGACAGGAAGCAGTGCAAAGACAAAGACAGGACACTTTGTATGCAGATCCAGTTGCTGTGGCAGCATGACCTTGAGCTTCTGCAAAATTGCAGCATTAATGCTTCTTTTCTTTACTGCTCTTTAAGGTCCACAGTGAACATGTAAACAGCAAAATACAAAACAAAATGGTGACAGATATTAAACATGCTGTGTTTCTTCATTTGAAACAGAACTTGAATCTGTGTTCTTGTAAAACAAAATTGAGCTATATAGGAAATGAAAACATACTTCACTGCATATAACTGAAAAGAAAACTATTTAATTTTAATCAAGTGCAAACACAATGCATTTGTTATTGAACCATCAGCTGTAACACTCCTCTTCTATGGAAAAGCCACGTTTGTTTTGTCTAAAGGGATACATACCTTCAGGAATTCTTTGAGCTAGTCAGAAGTTTCAGAGCAAGTACTCTGAAATGCCAGGTCTTTTTAATTCCAGCATATGTGATTCAGACTGTTTTCTTTGGGTAGACTCTTATTAATTACAAAGCTTTATGTGCTTAAATTTTTAACATTAATTTTTTATTATTATTTTATGGCTTTAGACAAGATATAAAGCACATCTATAGACATCTACAGGAGCTCTGCAGGAAAACAGCAATTTGTTCATATTTTGTCAGATTCAGCAGTTATGCAGCATCTTATAAAATTGCTGGTTTTCATTCATCAGCAATCATAGCTCTTTACACTATTTCAAAAGATGTTTTGATAGAGTTATAGTAAGAAGGGAGCAGAAGGTGAAAGCTTTGGTATTATACAGATGCCTTAAAATATCAGCATATTTATTTTTCTCCTATATGAAAATAAAACTGTACTTCCAAGGTTTTTTAACCAAAGATTAAATTCTACTTTTTTTCATAAGTTTGTTCATGTGAATAAGCTGAGCATGTCTTTTTCTTAAATTGAAGCCAAATGTCTTTATTCTGAAGCAGAGATAGTTTATTTCTATGTTGGGAACATTTCTGAGATCAAGAGGAAGAAGTACTCCAGAACTGCTACAGCTAGGAAGAAAAAGTCAGAAGCCAAAACATAATTATAGGCCTCCAACCTTTCTCAGGTTGTTATGAAAGCATCCTGAGCTTTCAGCTCATCTACTTCAGCTCATTTTCAACCTTTATAGAAACGAGAGATTTACCAAACAGTGACCTACCACTTGAAGCTGCAAACCCATTTTATGTGATAACCTGACACTTTCAAGCCTCTGACCCTCTTGACATGTAGCTGTCTTACTTATGTCTGTGGAAGGAAAAAAATTGCAGGGAGGTTTCTTTTCTCAAGCTTTTCACAAACTCCGTAGTTTTAAGTCTTCAGGAGTTACTTAGTTCACAAATAAACTTGAAAAAAGAAAAGCATTTTTAATTTGTTCTCAGTGCCAGTGACTGTGCAGCTCTGTATTTTCAGCATGACACTGATCTTTGGCCCTCGTCTCTCACTTCTCTGCCACAGGGCCAGCAAATCTCACTGTGCAGCCCAACATTTCTGCCTCTGCTTCAGATCTTGTGACAGGAAATTATCGGGCAGATCTGCTGCTGGGCCAGCTGTGCCAAGTGAGTTAAATCATGAGGTGGAACGAGATAGCAGCAATGCTTTGCAACTGGGGAGATGTATCCCTGGCAAATGCATGCCTTGGCAACAACGGGGTGTCCCGGTCCTCAAGTATGTGGCAGCACACTCCTGGTAATGCTGTTACATGCACAACATCGATGTCCTGGCATAGCTTTGTGAGCATTCCAACACTTCCCCATGGCATTTAGACTGACACAGGCCCAATGCATTGATTTGAGAGATTGAAAATTGCGAAATGGAAATCAGGAATTTGGAATTGTAGCAGCATTTGCAAGGATTTGCAAGAAAAAATTCTCAGATGATATCTAAGTTATTCCACACCTTTTTATTTTTATTTTTTCATCTTATGCTTTCTTGTAGAACTTGCCACTGGTTTTCTCTTTTTTGTTTGTTTGCTTTGTTTCCCTCCCTAATTCTGAGACACATCTAATGTAGGGAGCCATAGCTACCTACAGCCACAGAAGCAAGATCTAGATATGGAAAGAACTATGGGGAGAAGAGCAGGTTTTCATTGCTTTGGGAATATTTTTCCTTTGGCTTGTTACTGAGAAAAATCCTAGCCCTATCACCAGAAAACAGGTGGGACAAAATCTTTCAAAATCTTTTCATGGCAGAGATTTAATATACAGGAAATAATTTTCTAGATAACAATGATGCTTCCAGATACTTTCCTTTACTACTGTCCTGTAATGTGCATTTGTCTCGCAAAAGAGGGATACAGAAGAGCTATCAGCTGTTAATGGCTGGGAAATAAGTCATTTGGCAAAAGGCAATTGGCCAATTCCTTTGGAAGAATAAAAGAGTGCCATCCATCCCAGGACGTGTGAAAAATAAACCAGCTCAGATTCAGATTATTTCTGTGCTTAGAAATATGCAATGTTTATGGTGTACAGCTTTTGCTTAGTGAAGCTGGGAACCTTTCTTGCTGCTGTGATGCTTTTGCTGGAACCAAGGGGAGGCAGAGGAGGAAGCTCTCCTAGAGGAAAAGTTCCTGGACTAGAATAAACAAACAATTAAATTGAAAAGGGCAGCCATGTACTGGAAGGGGGGAAATAATTATGAGTCATTAAGCATGGAGTCTGGGAGCAGGTGGGGGATCAGTGACAGGGGAACAGGGGCTGGTGGCTGTGGGGAGGAACATGATATGAGATGGAGGAGAAGTAAGAGAGGAGAAGGACGTTTCAATGGCACAGTTCTCCAAACTGAAAAGGTGAAAAGGCAGATCTTTTTATGGAAATGTGAAGTTTTATAGGAAAAATGTCTCAGGAAGGCTTAAAGTGGGAGAGAGGTGCCCCTTCATAAGGTATCTTGAGTTCCAGCAGACAAAACTATGAATGATGGTATAACAGATGGCACTTGTGATGTGGTCTGGGCATTTCTACTTCTACTTCTCTGTTCAGCCCAATTTGATGCTGTGTATCAGGCATATCTAACATGTTAATGAGAAAATGATCCATTCCACTTTGGGAATTTGTAGAGATTGTATTACCAAATACACTTGTGAACTCCTTAGACATATGGATTAGTTCCAAGTCAGTGAAATAATCCATGTCGCACCAAGCTATATATTGCACTTAATTAAATATTTGAAGTGAAAGGTCCTAGTTGCTAGTTCAACCACTCAACTTGGTAAGAACTCAGCTTCTAGACAACAGTAATCCTGGTACTGGCACTTAAATAACACTCTTACACTCTTCCAATATAGCCGTTTTAGTGTAATTATATGTACATTGCAATATATTACATTTTGAGTGGTGAGATGGAAATTTTGTTGTAATTGTTTCCCCAGCCAATAGTTCTGGTTTATTAAATTGCTAATAGTTTTCTTCTAGAGGGAGAAACAAACATGCCCCGAGAAAGAAAAGGAATTATTTCAAAGGTCATTATTACTTAAGCACTTGTTTCACGCTTACAGCAGACTGGAGTTAGAAGTAATTGGAAAGCCTACTGATATTGCAAGTGACGGACAAGAGGGAAAAGCTTGCACTAAAGGTTGTGTCCTGAGTTTCCTTGGTGCCTCAAGGAAGTGACTGGCTTGAAAATACACTAATGCTTGATACAATAATGATGGAATATAATACTAAGGGAAGGATTAAACTTGATTTCAGTTTCCCTAAGGAATTGCCTGGGAAAAAATCTGTACCATGAGAACTCTAGACAGGGTATCTAAAATACAACATATGTATTTTCCTTGAGCGTTACTGACAGCCCATTAAAAGAAATTAAGATAAACTCTCCTTCCAACGGTACATTTATATTCTCATGTTGCTACCATGTGAAGTAGTTTATGTTTGCAAAAAAACAGAAATGGGAAAATGATCCTTCTGTAGAGTTCGAATTTCACCTGATCTTTGAATTGCACTATTGTTATTTCATTCATATGTAGTAAGCCTAGTAAAGGTTACCTGGGTAGTGATACCATAAATTTTGCAACTTTCTTCTTTTTCGGATTAAATTATAGATGCCTTTTAATCAAGGTAAATAAAACAAGCCCCAAAAGAAAAAAAACAAAATAAAACAAAACAAAAATTTAGGAAAGTTTATCATCTGTCAGTTATTTTTGTCTGATCTTTCTTATATCTAATTATTGTATTTATTATGTAAAATATTTATTTTTGGTCTAGATATCTCTATTCTTCAGATTACACAATTTAGACACCAAACAATATCAAATTATTAGCATCAACTGGCTTCTTATTCCATTACTCCTTGTCTTGTATTTTATGTGGGAAAAGGCATAATTTGCACAGTAAAGCATAATTATAGGGTAAGAAAGAAGTGCAAAGAGGCAGATGATTTGAAATAAGATAAATATTTAATAGTGAAATGGAAAGAACAAAAAGAAACATTTCTTGGGACAAGTGAGCAGAAAGAAACCTAATAAAGATACTTCCAGCAAGGCATCCTGTGATCTGCTAAACTTTCTTAAATATATACTTTTCTATATGAATACATTATTCCTGAGACAAATAATGCATAAATTTTACTACCACGACTTCTTCATTTTGATGCATATTCAGCTGCTTCTTGGCTGTATTATTTTGGACATATTGCAGATTTTATTCAAGTGGGAAAATCATCCTTTTCAGATCTTAGTTTTCAAAACTTCTCGGGATTAGTCTGCCTCTGTCTGAATTTCTGCTTTCAGAGTAGTATTAATATAATTCTGAAAACTGGATTGTCAGAAATCATAAGAAATTTTACATAAAGTAATTAGTGTCTCCATTTGAAAAATATCTTTGAAGAAATAACCTTATTTCATTTCTTCTGTCCTCTCCATGGCCACATCCTCCAGGGGAAGATCAAATGCAGTTTTTTAATTTTGCCATGGTTTATGGATTCAACTAGTACTGCACTTGAGGAACAGATAGATCGATTCTGAAGAATTGAATCAGTTAAGATTCTTCAAAGCATGGATGCCAACTTAGATTTAGATGCAGAGCGTGTGCTGGGAGGCTGGTTTCCTCTCATAAGTCCTTGATATCTTCTTGTCATGAGATCATTCTGTGCATCCCCTTGAAGGGCATGATCCCTGCTAGAGAGAGGGGGAAGGGAAGCAAGAATGTGACAAGATTATAAGCATAGAAGCAGAACTGTTTCCACTTTGCAAAGCTATCAAAGAAATAAAAATAGCTTGTACTCGTTGCCAAAAAGTCTTACTGGATTTCAGAAGTGAGAGAAGTAGCTCTAAAGTGGTCTAATTTTTCTGGTGAATTATATAAATACTTTAATATTGATTTCAGTGTATTCTGCTCATTTTCATCAGATGAAAATCTGGCCCTGAGACTATTTGACCCACTGTTTTGGTGAAGCAAAATAATTAGAAAACTAATTAAATGTTATTAGCTTAAGCTTACACTGGTCTAATTCCTCTTGCAGTCATGTAAAAGGAGTTGTACAATTCCATGTAGTTTCAGAAGGATTTTTGACCTTTTTTCTAGAAAATATCATTACTGAAGCTTTATTAGGAAACGTAACCTTTGAAATTATTTTCTTTTTAAAATATAATCGTCAAATTTCAAAATGCATTTTGATTTTTTCCATAAACAATGTCTTTGATATGTCTCTTAAAGCAGATCAAGATAGATACAGAAGCCACTTCTTCAACTCAATTTATTTTAAAATATTAGTTAAGCATCAATATTTGTCTTGGAAAGGAATCAGTTTTGATTGATAACTATATTTGAGAAGATGCAGTTTTTCAGTATGTATTTTTTGCTATTAGATCCAATTAATCAATATGTGAATTCCCTTCCTGGCTGCTTAAAAGAACAAGAGTTTGTCATAAACTACATGGACTGTAGCTGGAAAGTCTATCACAAGTCTGTGCAGCCACCTGGTAATCTTTTCTCCTTTTTATTTTCTCACACATTTACACCTGCTTTAACTCAGAACCCAAATCCAAATGAAATTGGTAAAAGCAGATGAAGGGTAAAATTAAGATTAAGAGGTCAGAATCTGTTTAGTGTTTCTGAATTGAGATTTAAGATGTGGTATCTGTGACATAGTCTGTCAGCCTGATCTCCTGACCTCCTGGCCAAAAGTAGTGTAACATCCCTGTTAATTTTCCTGTTCTTACATCCCTTTGAGGACAAGACCAAGTTGTTACAGTGGTAGAGTTTGAAGATCTCATTTAACTCTAACTCCAGGACCAGCTGTCCAGGTGACATACACCTAGGCGCAGTTCTATTATTCAACAGATTTAGTTACTTCTGCAAAGAAAATATGCCTTACAGGGTAAGGAGACCAGTTTTCAGGAACTATTTTGTGGCATAATTCCTTTTTAGTAACTGTAAGTGTGTGAACTGTATTTATACTTTTTAGCTAGTCCAGAATATTCCAAAGGTATCTCAGAGGGCATGTCATTCTCTCCTCTTCATGATCTCTCCTTGAAATATTTCATTCCCACAAGACAAAAATTGTGGTATTTTTGTGGCTATTAATTTATTAGTATGTCTGAGGAACAGAAAAGGTTTATACAGAGTTCTATGGAAAATTACATTTTTATGAAAAACTGACCTCTAGCAAAGTGTGCTTTCATTCTTCACTCTAGAGAGGAAACTAAAGATAAGGTCTTCTTTAGACTAACCCTTTCACAGCTCGTGTTACCATGAGCTCTCTCCAGCTGTAAGCACAGCAGATGAAGTTGTTCTGATTGTATGAATGAACTTATTTGGCCTGAGCAGAAGCATTTGCCCAAGATCAGGACAAGGAAGGCAAGATAAGGGGCAATGCTATGGCAAAAACTTGGGATTTCCTAGCACAGTCAGGGAGCCAGGGACTGGAAGCCACTGCAGGACATCTTGAGTCTCAAATATCAACTAGATGTTACAACAGCCATCTGCAGAGTAGTTTTTTTATTCTGCCAGTCGTATGGACAGCTCCTGCTGCAACTTGGGAATTACAGGCTGTTACCTACTGTTTGCATATTTTAGTTTTATTCCCATCAGTTTCAGTTCCTGTTCATATCTCTGCCATTATTTTGTTCGCTTGCTTTCCTGCTTGCAGTTCAATGCACTTTTCAAAGCTGCTTCATTTTGCTGGAAAGAAGACCTTACTGTTACTCAAAAGAAGGAGGAATGCATTTCCTGTGTTTACGCTCACAATGTTATTTTGACATAAAGACGAACATGGCCCATGTTGCTGGTCCAAAACTCTGTAAAGGAGGTGGTAGCAATCAAAGCACTGAAGGAAAGCACATGCACTGCAGAATACAGACCCAGCAAACTCTAGATTCTACTGTATGAAAGTGTGTCATTCAGCTCTCCACAGGGATTGCTATTTGTTTTTCAGCCCAGGTGGCTGTGATGTCTGTCTTTTCCCATTCCAGTTGATTTATCAGGAAAACTGATTATGCATTATATAGCTGAGGCTAATTATCTGTCATGTTGTCATGTTGTCACTGACTTGTCCCTCTCAATTTACTGCTTCTTTTTTTATACTTAGTTTGTAACTTCCTTTGGAAAGAAAACATATCTTTTCATGCTTTTGATAGCATAGGGTTAAAATGTTTCTAAAATCGTGGTAGCTACAGTAGGCCTCAGGAATGGGAGTGGGCATTGTCTTTGCTAAATCATGTAGACCTGCACCAGTGTACCCACCATTATCTTATACCCACCGTTATCTTGTACCCACCATTATCTTGTATCCACCATTGTCTTTGCTGAATCATATGAACCTG